>OY482674.1:48381678-48696447 GCA_960531455.1 Urophora cardui | reverse complement strand
AAAAGACATGCATATGTCTATTTATATGGGTGATAACCCAAAATCTCGGTCAAACGAACCGTTTTATTGAGTCTATCATACATGCTTCACCATGATTCCCAAATTAACTGACTTAACCCCGTCTATTGCTGTATTTATCGTGCTTCATGGCTTATCAGCCTATCAATTTCCCATTCCCAATGCCATAATTTGTACTTTGTTGTAACTCAAAGTTGTGTATCATTTTCATTCATTCGTTCGGTTAGTTGGCAGTTCAATGTTCGTTATATCACACCCAAATAAGCTCACACGTTGACCTGCCTCAGATGCTTGGTTATCATTAAATTTTAATCAACCAATCAATCACATTTCAAAGCTGCCACTCTTGTGCATCACAGCACTCCTTGTAACATGCCACATTGTCACTGTGCAGCCATTGTAGTCTAGCAGCGCAGCATAAGTATGTATGTACCTATGTATGTACATATGCATGTGGGGCCAACAGCGATGAATTTGTGAATTTGGTTCGATCTCGCTAGGTTGGCCACATTTACACGCACATTTTGAGCTATTTTCCCAATTTGGGTGGTTTACGGCAAATGAAACACAGTGCGTGTGTACATATACACATTTATATATCTGTGCCCGCAAATTAAAGTAGCCTAACTCGAGATAGTGCGAAATTGAGTTATTGTTATAGTGTTAATCTTTGGAGGAAAATCCTTCGATCTGTCTTATACCATGTCTCCACATAACGTGTTTCGCTCTTTTTTTCTGCATTTTCTCTCTCAATTTTGTTTCGACACGGAAACCAGTGCCGAAACTCGCCAATTTCCATACAAATTTCTGAGAGCGAGTGAAGATTGAAACACTGTTTCATTCTGAATCATCTTGCCAACCTCGATGATATCGATGTCTTCTATAATTTTGTATCGAAAATCTATCGAAATCTCACACAGACCAAAACAAAAACGCAAAAATAAGCAAACATACAAACATTTAAGAAGAACGAGAAAGAGAAATGTCAAACTGAATCACTGAATTTTAGCCACGTGGAGACGGGTTATTGAGCAAGATGTTTTGCTACATGTTTCTCTGGTGAATCAAGTTATGTGGAGACGGGCTTTTATCCCCAATTAAATCGGAGTAATAGTTAAAAAGTTATTAAGATATACAAATTATCCCAACTCAAATAGAAACATTTTGCACCAGTTAAAGTAACTTATCTTCACTTTAGTCTAGTATTGTATGAAAATCATTTTATTAAAACATCCTAACTAGAGTTATGTGGGCACATTTATTTGTGTTTTCTGTTTATTAAAAACACTTAACTCGAGTTAAATGGAGATAAAAACCTTGTTGGAAAGAATTCAGTTCAATAAAAAAAACTTAACTAGATCTAATTCTGCTTTTCGTAAAAATTGTATTCAATAAAAACACTTAAGTTATAAAAGTTAATTTTTTCGCCATAAACTTTGCTTTAAGATTTCTCTTTCACAAATATTTCTTCTCTAACACTAAAAATCCATTGTTTTTGCGAATTAGTTCAATAGTGATTTGACAAAAAATCGATTTTTTTTCCGTTCCCCATATTTTGAGTTAAGCTACTTTAGTTTAACGGCACAGATATATACATACATAGGTACACATGTAGACTTGTATATGTATGATTTGTGCATTCGCCGAAAAGCGTCATTATGTGATTGTGCCTACGGTTGCGCTGCATTTTGCTATTACAGATCAGTTGTTGGTTGATATACTCACGCACGTTGAGACTTATGGTCCCTAATAAATTCCCCGCCACTCGAATTTCAACACAGCTACAGTATTGATGCGGAAAAATGCAAGGTGTCTGAAAATTTATATTCGATTGGCTTTCGTAATTTTTATGGGATTCTTACTGATACATATTTATTTTCATAATTTATTTCTCGAATTGTAAAATAAATAAATTGTAAAATAATAAATAAATTCAAAAATTTTCAGGAGAGCCAAAAAACTTTTTTTCATTACAAGCAATCGTATGGCAAAGGGCCAGGTATAATCGTTATTTTTCGGTCGAAAGAGACAGTTATTCAAAAGTTTTTTTTGGCAATCGCTAGAGGTATGTTCCGTATACCCGTTTATGAAAAAAAATCGATTTCGAAAAATTTTGAGTTGTGCCACTTTTTGATTTAGGGTGCGATATATGTAAATATCAATTCAATCAATTCAAAAAGCAAATCACTCAATGTATTATAAAAATTTAGTAAAAGTTGAGGATTGTCCAAATGCCAAAATTCTTGTATGAATGAATGGCACGGACCCCAGGAATGTGTTTTTTAAGCCCGTCTCCACATAACTTGATTCGCCAGCGAAACATCTAGCGAAACATCTAGCGAAACATCTCGCTAAATAACCCGTCCCACGTGGCTGATCGTTATTCAGTTTAACATTTCTCTTTCTTGTTCTTCTTAAATGTTCGTATGTTTGCTTTTTTTTGCGTTTTTGGTTTGGCCTGTGCGAAATCTCGATAGATTTTCGATACAAAATTAGAGAAGGCATCGATATCATCGCGTTTGGCAAGAGGATTGAGAACGAATCAAGTGTTTCATTCTTCAGTCGCTCTCAGAAATTTGTATGGAAATTAGCGAGTTTCGGCACTGGTTTCCGTGTCGAACCTAGATTGAGAGAGCGAATGCAGAAAAAAGAGCGAAACACGATATGTGGAAACATGGTATTTGGGAAATCTCATTTTTGGCAAAAAACAAGTACCATACGCAGTATTGTACTTGTGCGATATTTGAACTCTAAACGACGAATTATTAACTGTGGTAATTTCACAGATAAATTCGTTTTCATCAGCAGAAGAAATAATTCCCTTTTGATGGATAATGGATTTTTGAGTCACCTTGCAAATAGTATCTTATTTGCTACTCTAGTCACTTGAGTATGTAAGTACATACATATGTACATATGTATTTGGCCGCTGTGGTGCAGTGGGTAGAGTGCTCGCCTGCTATGCCAGAGGTCTCGGGTTCAAACCACGGTCCGAGCCAAACAAATTTTTCTAATTAGTAAAAATCCAATTATTGGGTTTTTTAAGAGCAGCGGTCACCTCTCGGCAGTGGGCGGCATACCCTCCGAGAGTATTTCTGCCATGAAAAAGCTTCTCACAAAAAATGCATTCGCCGTTCGGAGCCGGCATAAAACTGTAGGTCCACCCAATTAGTAGGAAAAACAAAAAGGAGCACACCTCGAATTGGGAGAGAAGCTCGGCCATAAAACTCGTCAGAGTTATAATAGCGCCATTGTATTATTATATTATTATTATTATTTGTGCCTACAGAAATTGTACAATGTACCTACATACACATTTATTTGTATTATGAAGAACACATACCCGCGTCCAAACAATTGTTGGCCGATTGTTTCCATCTCGGTCAATGGCTTCGCATGGCAATTCGGCAGTTTCGCCCAACTTTTGTATGTAAATCGGCTTCGGTGTAATACTGAATATTGGTGGTCTCAGCACAATCACACTGATGATGGGTGATGGTCCGTCGGTGCCCAGGTCATTGTAGGGTGTGCACGTATAACTACCCGAAGTACTCTCATCGACTTTGGAGAAAAATAAACTGCCGTTGCTTTTGTAAAAGACGCCCTGCAAAATTGAAAAAAAAAAAAATAAACAAATGCATTTTATGATTATTCTCAGTTTGATTTAAGTCATTTGAGATCTGGTCGTTTGGGTAATAGTTTGCCCGATTGTATGTTCATATGCTTACCGGCACATTATATGAGTCGAAAAGTAGCCCATCTTTCTCCCAACGTAAATTTTTCAATGGCGGATTGGCACGAAAATGACAATCAAGCACCGCTGGCTGTCCAAATGGCAGGTAAACCTCCGGTGGCGCATAAATCACTTTGGCCTTATCTGAATAAGCAGTGCAATGTTAGAAATGACAATGTCAGTGTGAATGAAATTATGTGCTTAAGGTTGATACATATGTAACTGCTAGGAGTTGCTATGTACATATGATTACTTATGCGGTCAATGAGATTGCAGTTGAGTTAAATTAGACCATTACCATCCCAGCGATGCATTCAAGTTTTTCATTTTAATTAACGTGTTGGCTTTCCCCTCGAATAAAATAATAATCAAGCTGAAGCTCCTAACAAGGCGCTGAAAGGAGTGTTTCCACCGAAAAACCGGACCTTTTATGAATCTATAGAAGGAATTTATATTTTCCTTAGGATGCAAGTTTTTGCGAGTTTCTATATGTGATGTAAAGACTGATCGGCAATATTTTGTGGAGACAGAAAGTGTACTGAGCCGGGCATCTATGCCGTTGTCTAACAAATTCTGGACCTTTAGAGGGGACTCTCCAGCATGTAGATATCGTCGACTTTGTTACATGTCACATACGCCTGACTATGTTTTAGTCGCATTTTTAACGCATGGGATTGTGTGGGCAATTCCAGTGACCAAAAATAATAATATAATACAATGGCGCTATTATAACTCTGACGAGTTTTATGGCCGAGCTTCTCTCCCAATTCGAGGTGTGCTCCTTTTTGTTTTTCCTACTAATTGGGTGGACCTACAGTTTTATGCCGGCTCCGAACGGCGAATGCATTTTTTGTGAGAAGCTTTTTCATGGTAGAAAAACACTCGGAGGGTATGCCGCCCGCTTCCGAGAGGTGACCGCTGCTCTTAAAAAACCCAATAATTGGATTTTTACTAATTAGAAAAATTGTTTTGGTGTTTTGCTCGGACCGTGGTTTGAACCCGAGACCTCTGACATAGCAGGCGAGCACTCTACCCACTGCACCACAGTGACCAAAAAGCTACCTATAAAAGAGGCGGTAAAAGGCGGAAAGGCCCTTCACTACAGGAAGTGCGATAGACGTCTCTCTTGATATTTCTGCTGCCTTTAGCAACGTCTCTGCTGCGGCACTGTTGGAGGCGCTCTAATGGATCGGAATACCCCCAATCCTTCGGCGCTGGATCGAAGACCTTTGGAGTTGTCGGACGGTGACGGGTGTGTGGGGCCTTTCGACGATGTCAAAGAGGGCACATAAGGCACCGCACAAGGCGGAGTACTGTCAACCCTGTTGAGGAATCTAGTGGTCAATAAAATAAATACATGCTTTTCATAAATACACAAAATACTCTTCGGAAAATACACAAAATACTAAAACTTACAAAGTTTTGCATTCCAAGTATAGTATAACGCCTACAATACGATGTTGACAACACTGAGGACCATATGTGGTCTATGTGAAGGATTACTGTTTCCGGCCAATCTAACCTAACCTATGTACCTCTAAAAGGCTTCGTAGGGAACTATTTACATAATTTGCCCAAGACCTTTTTAAAACCAAGTGCTAAAAGGAGCATTTTGGAAGTTGTTTTTTTTTTGGAAACCGCTTTCCTTTCCTTTCCTAACTCGGAGCTTTTGGCTCACACTATAAAGACCTTAAAGTAATGGATAATATTCCATGGCAAATGTGAATTTATTTTTTCCAGATAAATTTATTTCCTCCCACCTTGAAGCTTCTTGCTTCATCTGATCTCCTAATGTTTAGAACCTTTTGCAATAGCACCTGTGGATCTCGAAACTAGCTACATGTTGCTTCTGTAAGCTTTACACTTCTATTTGATATAACGCCTAAAATCCATAAAAGAAAAAAGCCTCTCAAATATGAGAAAACTATAAATTTTGCTACCAACTTAAATAATTCAAAATCACATCTACGTAGAAATAACTGATACCTGCATATGCTTTAATGTACATAAATTCGCATAAACGCAAGCATATGCTAACATGCATACATACATATGTACATACATACATACCTCCATACAGATGTACTCGCATTTACTTACATTGTATATTGAGAAATGCTTTAGCAAATTGAATTTCACCCTCCGTATTGTTCACACGGCATTCGTATTCACCTAAATCGCTCATCATTGTCGGATCGATGCTGAGGCTGCCGTCGGGACCCGTATGACAACGTCGTATAATGTCCTGCACTTCCTCCAACGGCGTTCCATCTTTGTACCAAGCAATTGTTGAAGTTTCCGGATATTTCATAACACAATGAAAGAACGCCGTTTGACCCTCCATAATCGTTTGATTCACTGGTGGGATTTTTATGAGCGAACCACCTGCAACGAAACAAAAGTAGGGAAAAGGTCAAAAGTTAAGTTAATAAGATAGAAGTAAGAAAATATGTAGTTATACATATTTATATTGTTATTTTTGTTCTTTGCCGCAACCGCAAACACGTATTTTTTCTTAACATCTTCTAAAAACAGAAAAATCCTGCAAGCAATCGCTGCGAGTTCAATGCATTCTCCGTTTACCGAAACCATTACTTACTATTAGCTTATGTTGTCAGAGAATAATGGCATTTCTGTTTTTTTTAAGTTTCTTATTTCAACATTATTTTCCATCCACCCCCTCTTTTTCTTGCTTTTGGTTCATCATCACACTCACCTTGGACGGCTAAGTGAAATAGAGTTCCGTTGTTGCGTACACTTGGCGTTCGATTGGGGAAGATGATTTGGCAGTGATACCAACCCTGATCCGATTCACGTATCGCTGTGAGATTAACAGATGCTCTGCCATATTCCGGATGAGTGCTGACCAAATTTAAGCGTCCAATGAATAGTTCACTTGTGATGGACTCACCCTCGTACCAGGTGAAAATTTTCTTATTCTGCAAGACAAAGAAGAGAGAAGGGGTTAAAGTACTTAGCAGAAATTGTGCAAATTTATATGGGGTAAAAAGGAAATGAGGAGTTTAAAAATTACAATTTAGGTATATTTATTTTTCTGTTGGCAGATATATTCTCAAAATAGATGATGAGCCTATATCAAAGACGTTTCCGATTTTACCGATGTGATCGGGGCCATGAACTGAGTTGTTTAAGCCATATCCGTCAATCTGATTTTATTTTAAATGTCCCGGCTTTGGCTATCATGACAGTACTCGCTCTTTCCCATCTATTCCTTGGTGTCCGGTGAAATGCAATGGAATGGAATTGTGGTAGGATGGGAAAAACTTTGTATTTCCGAAGCACTCAGGCATATTTGCCCATTGTACTTCAGTCCTTTAGAAAGGCTTTTAGAAAGGTCATTGTCCTTGAGGTCTTTAACAAGTATCAGCATGTAGGGAAAAGGTGGGATAGTGGAATCAGAATTTCTTTGCAAATTTCCCATATTCTTTAATAAATCTGAGAAGTTTGTCGAGTGGTAGATAATGTGCATACAATTTTCTCTATACATCTGACCCGAGAATGCGCAATCTTTGTATAGCGTGGGCCGGGCAGGTGCACAGAAAATGCCCAATGCCATCCTCTTCCAGACAGGATAGGTATAATGAGCTCTCGATATGTAGTGGATATGTAGTCTCCACATGGATTGTGTCCTGTAATCAACCCCACAAGGTCTCGAAGATCCCTCCTTCTCTGCTTGAGGAGGAAGTTTGCTACCTCCCTGTTAGGACTTTTCAGAAAGTACTTTGTAATTTTACATTAATCTGTAGATTTCCAGCGTCTCTCGTGAGTTTCCCTTATGGAGTCCCTGGCGTAATTCAGAGTGCCCGCTATATTTGGTCTTTTGATTGGCTGCGGTCCCGTTTGTTGTTCATTGGCCAGTTCTTTACCTTGAACACCGCAGTGTACGGCTACACATATAAGATGGAGCTTATTCCATTTTGCTACGGAACCATGCTTCACGAAGTTTCGAGTGCCTTCAATACAGCCGGGCTGTCACTGTAGACACAAATTTTGTGTCCATGTCACTTCTCAACAATTATCCATTGTGCTGCTTTTAGCATGGCATAATATCCGGCGGAAAAACCATCACCATTGTACCTAAAGCATAATGGCACCTGAAGTCGGTCTCCAGGTGCCAACCGGATACAGTACCATATTCTGTTTTTGATCCGTCTGTGTAGATGACTTTCTTCGGTCTTCTCAGTAGAGTTTATATCTCTCCTTTGATATCTTGTGGGAAAAACCGACAGTGTAACGTCTACAAAAGGATATTCAGAGGGGCCCGAAACGAAGGGTATAGTTTTCCAGGTACTAAGTAAATGGTAACTCATCTGTTCCTAAAGTTCCCTCGCTTTCTCATTGAATCCTACTACACATTTTTCATTTAAATTAACTAGTAATGTTGTTAAAACGAAAAGTCTTCCCTTGGTATTCTCTGATTCACCGAAAAACAAATACTCCGGATGCATTACTTTCACTCACGCAAAATCCGCTGAATGTTGTAATTTTTTCCATAACCGTCAACTCCTACAAAATTAATGACACATTCCGACAGCCGACAGCTGACAGCCGTAAACTTGAATTGACAGGCGTGTGAATTTTTATTTTTTCGTTGCATTTTACGTTGTTGCATCATTCATAAGAATATGAAAAGAACAGCCAATTAAAAAAAAAAAATATATGTGAAAAAACAAACGAATGCCGAAAATGCGCATTGCTGCATATTCCCATCGCCAATTGCGATTCAGGTTCACATTCAATGTCAGGCTAATATTTTTGCTGTAGCCGCACAGTGTCAGGGCTGTTGACAATGGAAATAAATATACATACATACATACCTAGATGTGAAGCACATATTTATGAATGAATTCACAAGCAAATATTGGCATAAACACCAACACACTTACATACATATATATATATGTATTAGGGTGGGGCGATTTGTATGAAGGGAAATTAATCGCTACCACGCCATCGAAATTCGGATTCCTCTCATTTTTCTGAGTAGAAAAGGCCTCCACGACATTTTTCTAAAATTAATTTTGATGTTCCGGAATTTGGTTTTTACGAACCAAGACGAATTTTTGAAAATAGAAATTGGGGCAAAAATCGACAAAAAAATATCCAGGCCAATGTGCACATCGATTTGAAGCAGAATTTTATGCTGAATCCAGATATGAAATCCGAATTAAAGTCGGATGATCCGTTTTCGAAATATAGCCTGATTTCCGGGTATGGAGGCCGAATGCCCAAAATCGCATATTTTCGCGATTATCTCTTGTTGTGTACAATATATCTTAATTTTTTTTGCAATTTCTTAAAGATAGGTCAATACAATATATGAGCAATATTTTAAAATATTAATTTATCTTGCGGTATAGGTAAACTAGAATGCACTCTTTTTTCCTTGGCCCAAAATTGCGGTATGTTTTCTCTATGTTATGGTCATCCGATACCGATGATTTTCGCCGACAGCGCTTTGTGTACAATAAATGCTCCAAATCTAAAATTTCAGAATTTTAGCTGCAAAAATTTAAGAGTTATTCCCTAAAACGTAGACTTATGCTTCTGAGATTTGTTTTTTGCTTCCAATAGTACGCTATGGCGTATGAGTAACCTTGAGTTTTTTTTAGAGTTGAGTAAAGTAAAAAAACAAGCATACGTCTACATTTTGGGTTATAACTCCTCAAATTTTGCAGCGAAAGTTCTGAAATTTTGGACTTGGAGCATTTATTGTACACAAAGCGCTGTCGGCGAAAATCATCGGTATCGGATGACCATAACATAGAGAAACCATACCGCAATTTTGGGCCAAGGAGAAAAGAGTGCATTCTAGTTTTCCTATACCGCAAGATAAATTAATATTTTAAAATATTGCTCATATATTGTATTGACCTATCTTTAAGAAATTTGCTAAAAAAATTAAGAAATATTGTACACAACAAGAGATAATCGCGAAAGTATGCGATTTTGGGCATTCGGCCTCCATAACCGGAAATCAGGCTATATCTCCGTATAACGTATCATCCGATTTTAATTCGGATTTCATATCTGGATTCAGCATAAAATTCTGCTTCAAATCGATGTGCATATTGGCCTGGATATTTTTTTGTCGATTTTTGCCCAATTTTTGTTTTCAAAAATTCGTCTTGGTTCATAAAAACCAAATTCCGGAACATCAAAATTAATTTTAGACAAATTTCGGAGGAGAGGAATCCGAATTTCGATGGCGTGGTATAGGTTGGTAAATCGCCCCACCCTAATATGTATATGTACATGTGGTGCCCAAACATTATTTGTACAGTGTTTTCATGATCAAAAATAAGAAAAAACTATGAAATTTTTAGGCGATTCACAAAGTGTCATAAAGTCATATGTCATATTAAAATATTGCACCGAAATAGTTATAAAAGACTTTTCCGAAGCCGTGTGAAGAAGTAAACAAAAACAGCTGATCAAATACGAAGACCCAAAAACCTATCGTGCAGAGTTGTATTTTTTAGTACACATATAGCATAGAATGCAACAACAAAATATTATGACTTATGACGACATGACGCAATATGACAGGTTGTGAATCCCCTAATTATGTGTAAAATGAAAAAAAAAGGTTTGCTTTGGAGTTTTAGGAGCCATGGCATATTCCCAGCTGATGAAAGGGTAATGCATATAGCAATAACTTATTACTAATAAGGACTAGATATATTCAAAGCAATATGATATGACACAAAAAGAAAATAGATTTAAAACATTTGAATGGCATGCTTTTTTTTTTTAAATCCAAAATATAATTTAATAGTCAGTAGTTATAGAGAGGTACGGCCCATTGTACTTGGGCGAATTGCACACACGCAAGCATTTATTAATTTGTAAATTGTATTTACATACTGTGCATCCCATTCATTTAATATTGGGGCAATAATGACAAAACAACAACAACAACAATCAAACAGCAAATATTGATAATGTTGCCTTTGCTGATACAATTTGAAATGCTGGCATGAATAATGAATGCAATGCAATGTCGTATTGACATATTACTCATACGCCACCGCCTCCCACTTGCCGAAAATCGTTGCACAGCTCAGCACAGCACAGAATAGCACAGTATGCGGTCAATTGAATTAGTGAAATGAGCTGGCGGAATAAACACAAAGGCATTGGGTGATAGGCACTGAATGAGATGATGATGAAAACTGGGAGTGGAGAAGAGCAGAAAGGCAGAAGATAAATATGTTTGTATATGTATCTACCAAGTGGAGGTGGTCATTGCAAGGGATATATAAATATGTACATATATGTGTCAACTTTCATACAAATTTGGGCAATTTTCAATAATGAATAAGCTCCGCTCTATGCGTAATCAAATAGTGTTTAAACAGAGATTTGTTTATGCCCAAGAAATATATAAATAAATACATACATACATACTTAATTTCAAAATTAGTGATCAATAAACTTTAGTAATTTTAGATTTATCTGAATTTTAATTTAAATATTTACCAATCAAACATAAATGAGATTCATAAATGAGCAATGAATAAGTGTTAGAATTCAATTATTTTGAATTAAATGTGTTGGACAGAGATTTACTAAAGATAGAGCAAAAACATCTACGATCAAAGTATGTATTTATAACAACAAGTAGGAGTAAGTAGCGATTTCGCTTGATTAGTTACATTCTGACTCTGGATTATGTATTTACGTATACACCTTAATAAATATGTACACATATACATATACATTTTATAGTTCTAAACCTGCAAAACAAGACCTTCATATAATTTTTGGAAGATCCTTTCCAAATAAATGTATTAAATTAAGAACGTTGGATTGGCCAGGATTCAGTGATCCTACACACAGACCACATATGGTCCTTAGTGTTGCTAAACAACTGACAATCATAACTTGAGACCACCATACAAAAAATAATTTTATAAAAGATGGTACATACACAAATATTTGTGTAAATGCATGTTGTAAAATCTATGAATATTCGTGGATGTACATTGCCAATGTTTGTCAACAACTACTGATTATGTTTATAAACAAGCAGTGTGGAGACATTTCCCTAAAAGTATGCTGTGGATATAAGCTGAGGTTTGTTATACTCAGCTGTACTAGTACACAGAGTATTATAATTTTAATCACATAACGGTGGATTGTAACAGAATGAAATAATCGAGATAGTTATAGACTTATATATATCAAAATGATCAGGGTGAAAAGAGAAATCGATTGAGCCATGTCCGTCCGTCCGTCCGTCTGTAAACACTCTAACTCGCGCAAAAATTGAGATATTTTGATGAAATTTGGAATACAAGTTGGTATCGATATTGGGATGGTTGGTATTGAAAATGGGCGAAATCGGATCATGACCACACCCACTTTCCCCGTATAGTAAAAATCGGATATTTTGTACCTCAGTCACTAAAATAGCTGGAGCGATGAAATTTTCCCCACGTGTTGAGCTCAGGCCCCTATGAAGAAATATGGTCAACTTTTGGAAAATGGGCGGTGCCACACCCACTTATTAAGGGGCAAACATTGAAAGTTTTATAGGTCATAACTCAGAAACCGTATCAGATATATCGACGAAATTTGGTACGCGTAATTTACTTATTTAGGAAAATGTTTGGACGAAAAATTGCCAAAATCGATTGACGACCACGCCCAAATTTATATATGGGAACTATTAAGGGGCATATAAAAATATTTTAAGCGATATCTATGTCAAATATAAAGATATGTCATTGAAATTTTGTGTCATGAATCCAACTATAGACATAAAACAAAAAATAGAAAAATGTTGGAAAATGGATGTGGCACCTCCTCTTTTCAGACAAAGGAATCTACGAGATTTCGGAACCCATAACTGTACAAATAATTAAGATGTCATGACGAAAATGAGTTTGTACACTTTAATAACTTGTGGTAATACATGCTCAAAAATTTAGCGAAGTCGGTTTATGACCTACTTTTTAACAAAGATATTTCTGGGAAACCCTTTGGGAATTTGTAATGTGACATCTTTGTAATTAGAAGTCATAAAGGGCTGCAAATTTGCACTAACAATATTTATATGCTTAGTTGATGATTGATAAAAATTTTGAAAATGGGCGTCCACTTTATGCGGCACTCGATTCATATAAAATACACCCTAATCGAACAAACGCAAACAAACAATGAAAGCATACAGCTGAGTATTTAATGTTCGATTCCACTCGAACTTAAGCTTCCTTACTTGTTAGGTTTAGTTTAAATACAGAGAAAATGCAATGAATTGAGATTTAAAAGGTGCCTTTGTTTAATGTGTGCATACGTAGGTCCACTCCCCAAACATAAATTTAAGTAAAAATTGTCTGGACAAGTTTTAAGTATTTTTTTTTTAATTTTCCGTTGGATATTGAAAACCCCCCCCAAAATTTTTTTCTGTGTGCGCCACTGCAAACATACATGTACATAAGTACAAAAATAAAATGCACTTCTATGCCGCATGTGCATTGTAGATTTGATAAATGTGTTCATTATATTTGGCCGTGAAATGGCGAATACGCGTAGGTACAAAATCACTACTGCGAAAATTTGCGGATATGAAAAATGAAGAACAAAAGATATAAAATTGAAAAATTATATGGAATGCTTACATGTTGCATAAATATGTTGTAGTAACGCACAAAAAAGGGAAAAACAGATGAAAACATACGCGTGGAGGTAAAAATAAATTAATTAAAATGTAAATTATATCGTATCACAAAAAAGTTAATTTGTTCCAACGGATTTTGAAAACTCACTATGGTGGTATTTTAGGAATGAAAACTAATTTTTTCGGCACCCTGTACATAGGAATCAGGTTTCATTGTAACTTTTCTATAACTTCTTTCTTAAATAACTTACCAGTAAAAACTATTCCGGCCGGTGAAATACATACCTTATACTAGAATAGCATTTAGCAAAAACTAAAAAGTTCAATCAAAAGCCCATTTGACTAATAAATAAAAATAAGCTAATTATAAATGGCGAAATCCTATATGGCACATTGATGTAAAGGTAATCTAAACGTTCCCCTACATTCCCCCCGAACAGATTATTTTAACAATAATTTTCCGAGAAGGACACTCTGTACGCGCTATTTTCTGGGGAAAGTGGCCTACATATTTCTTTTCTTGCCATACATTGCGATACGACTTAATGTACATATGCAAATATGTATGTATGTATGTATATGACGTACATAATTGCATACCAGTAAATGTTTGATTGTGCATTATCGCATGCAGTCGCATTCGCATGTACCTGCCGTTGGATGTCAGAGACTCACAATGTTCATGTCACGTCGCACATGGACAGACCAAATTTTCTCTTTGTTATCCTCTGTTCGCGAAATGCGAATTTACATAATTTTTTATTGTATTTATGTTGACGTATGTATGCACATATGTATGTATGTATATACTTATTTACTTTTGTGTGTTCTTTTGTGGTGCTACGAAAGCCTTGAAGTGGCATACGTATGTACATACATATGTATGTCAGCGCTGATGAGGAAAACTTAATAAATTTTCGATCGCTTTGTAACATTGAAAAAATAAAAAAATTAGTAAAATTAATTTTAATAATAAAAGTCGCTTATCACCTTTTTCCAATAATTTTTATTTTTACTCTTTTCAGTGGAAATTTTTTTCAATAGCCTTTGCGGGATGTGTTAAATAAATATTTAAATGTGTCGAACGTGTTTCCTCATTTATGCACACACATTCATACAGGTGTACATATATCGCTAGCTTAGAGTGCAAACTGTGTAAGTCCACTTTTATAAAAAAGTGTATTTTTATGTAGAATGCAAGAAAAATTAAATACGCACCACGCGAAACAAGTCTGTGAATCTTGTCATATTTCTTATTCAGTGCTACGCAAATTGGCTAAGTCCAAAAAGCGAAGATATTGTGTAAGTCAAAAATATTTATATGAACAGAAAATTTTGTTTCCGTTTAGAATTTTTTTTATTTTTTGTCTCTCCTACAAAGTTTGAAAAAAGGATTTACACAATTTGCATGCTAAGCTAGCGATATGTGTATGTATATGTTTGTGTATGGAGCGCTTGTGGCATTATAGGTAAATTCAGTCCCACAATGGCGGCTTGTAGCGGCATGAAGTAGTGAAGGTACATAGATAGTGTAATGGATTAAGAAAAATTTGATAAAATCAGGGACGGAAAATAACTGTTATTTTTTTAATGTACAAGAAAGGGTCAGCGAAAATACGCGATATATTATTTTTGGGAATTTTTAACCATTATATTGTTTATTATATTTATTTTTGGTTAAGAATAACTATTATTCAGTTTTTGGTTTCCCATCGCAAAGAAAGCTGAAATAAGTAGATACATAACTCAATCTGTAACGCACTTAAAATTCGTTGAATTCTTTGTCATGGGCAACCAAAAAATTAAAATTATAATAGAAAAAATTATCTGGTCCCATAGTGGTTATTCTCGTCCAAAAAAAAATTTTGTTCACTATATTGGTTACAAACGAATTTTTTGGTCAATTAAATGTTTGTTCTTGACCAAAATTCATCAATGTTAAACGTTAAATATGACTATTACTCCATTTCTCTTATGACCATTACGTCCCTGTATAAAATTATGCCATTGACCAAAGATACTGAAGATGGCACAACGCGGAAACCGGTTTATAAGCAAATCGAACTTGACAAGGGATGGTGGAAATTTGTTCCACAATACATACATATATCATAATGATTTAACCTGGGTATTTACCATCGTCAGAGTCAGCCATGCTAATTAAAATTGTAGTACATACCTATGTACACTTTACGCCACCCCATCATGTATGTATGTACATATATGTATGTACAGTATAGAATATTGTATTGGTATCTTGGAATGGTTTTCCACTTGGTCCACGACCGTACCGAAATTTTTGTAACTGCCATGAACGCGGGATATGAAATGTTACATATCTATTCTGATTTTCATTAACTCGTAATTTCCTTTCATGTTCATGCAAAGATTGCTTACAGTAAAAAGCTTCAGGAAAAGAAGAGGAACCATGTCGACTTTTTAACTTGTTTCTAGCCTAGCGGGTCGTATTCTACACTTATACCGAAACGATTGGCGCGCTTTATTGAACTAGGCCAAATCGGCTAGATGGCTAAACGCCAACTAAGTTTCCATATATGTACGTACATATGTATGTATTTATATTTACAATCATTCATACATACACAGCAAAACATACACGCCTTGGTTAAGAATTATTACAGTAGATTTAAAGGCTTCGGAAGTAAGCCCTGAAAATCTCTGTTTGGCATGTGTTAAAATGAAGTATTAAAAGACTTGAAGCAGAAAGAATGGGTGCAAGCAGCTGAACGAAAATGTTGCATTATTACAAGACAACATTATTAACATGCACCCTGTGCCCTAAGAAAATGTTGCATTTTTCATGTGATGTATGAAGAAAAATAATGCAACCCATTGGTTATATTAAGGACAGAAAATGCTGCTCTGTGGTCGGGGAGAGTGCCACATTTTTGTCAGTAGAACAATCAACCCTGAAAAAATGTGTGGAATAGAGCAAAAAAAATTTTGACAGCCCGATAAAAATGCAGAATAAGTGCGACATTTTTCCAGAATCGAAAACGCCAGTAGCTCCAGCTTTCGCTTACGAGTCTGTTTGCTGGGTATATGTATCTATGTATGTATACTTTATGGACAAATATGTAACAATATCTGTTCTTAGTGGGTTAATGGTTCTAATAATTTAAAAACGGAACATAAAGCATAAAGTGTTTCGCCGTTAATTTGCGATAATAAATGAGTAAATAAAAATAGTAATTTGAAGAAATTAAATGAGAGCAATGTTTGTGTCAAATTCTGACACTTTTTGATCAATTGTGATATGGCATTGCTGTATGTACATACATACATACATATGTATGTATATTCATAGCTGTGCCGTTTTATCATAACATCTTAAGTGAAAAGAGCGCATTTCGATATATTGGGCCTAATGAATAAACATCAAGCAAATGCTTTTCTGGCCCTTTTGCTTAAATTTCTATGAATAAAAATTGAAGCAATTGATTTTTTCACTAGCAATTGCTTTTGCTACAAGTATTTGCTTTTTTATTTCAGCATTTGGTGAAATCTGTAAGCAATTGCTGAATTCCGTATGAATAAAATTAGCATTTGCTATTTTTTATAAGCAAAATGTAATGATTTTTTAAGCATGCCCTACCCCATGCTAAATTTTTCAGAAATTAGTTTTCGCTCGATTTATCTTCTAAGTACATGCAATTATGGAACCTTCAAACGTTTCTTCAACTGTTATGGCATTTTGACAAAACGAACGAAGGTAAAAACTTAATAGAATTCATATCGTCCTACCAACAGGAAAAAGACCTACTAGTTTTGGTAAGAAAAGCCCAGAAATGGCATTTCTCTTACCTATTTGCACAACGATGTTGTTGTAAAGTTTATGACATTGTTGTTGTTTGTGCCAAACCAGGGTTGCGTGATTTTGATTTGGCTGAATCACAAATCAAAAATATTTTCTGATTCCTGATTTAAAATATTTTCAAATAAAAGATAATTTTTATTTGTGATTCGTTAAAAAAATCAAAAATACTCTTTGATTCTTGATTCAAACTATTTTCAAATAAATGATTTTTTGATTCTTGATTCAAACTAGAATTCAAATCAAAATTATTTTGAATCAAAAACATTTTTTGAATCTTGATAAAATTTTTGATTCCAATCAAATATACATATATTTTGAATCAAGAATTAAAATATATCGTCGCTGCGGAAGAAGAAAGTCGCATGCCAGTAATTCGACGAAAAAAGCCGCATTAAAAATATGTCGGGGAAGAAAGACGCTTTACAAAACATGTCGACGAAGATAGACGCATTAAAAAATATTTCGACGAACAGAAACGCATTATAGAACATTTCGACGAAGAAAGACGCATTAGCATTATTAACTGCGAAGAAAGACGCATTAGCATTAATATTGACAAAGAAAAAACAAAAATCGATTACGTCTTTCTTTCCTAAAAAATATTTAAATGCGTCATTCTTTATAGTAAAAAAAAAAAAATAAAGTGTCTTTCTTCGTTATCAAAAAAATAACGAGTATTTCTTTCGAAAGATATTTTTAATGCGTCTTTCTTTGAAAAAAAAAAAAGTTTGCGTCTTTCTTCCTCAACAAAAAACTTTGCGTCTTTTTTCTTCTATAGCGACGATATGTTTGCTTCTAAATAAATTTTTGATTCTTTTGAGAAATGAATCAGAAATTAAATTTACCTTTGATTTGAAAATCGTTTGAATCACGAATGAAAGGGTTTTTTCAATTCTTTTGTGAAATGAATTATAAATAAAAATTATCTTTTTTGATTTGAAATCAAAATTGATTCGAAATCACGCAACCTTGTGCCAAACATTTTCGAGATGATATTCTTATTTTTCTAATACCGGGAAGGAAGTTGTTGTAATTTTTATTGACTTTGTTTTTGTATAGCTCCGTTAGTCACATTTTGTTATGTTTTAACATTTGGTCTCTTTCTAGTAAAAGCTTAAAATTTGTAGCAAAAGCAGCAATGACTGAAATATTATTAATATAATAAATTAGCAAATGCTTATTCTTTTCAGTAAAAGATTTTTAAGCAATTGCTTTTGCTAATAAGCAAATGCTTACTAGCAATTACTTCTTTTATTCATTAGGCCCATTGAGCATTTTGTATAAAACACGTCCTGTGTGGGTGTGAGAAAATGTTTTTAATCCAAAATGTGGACAGAGTTCTTCGTAAAAAATTTGTTGTTTGTAAACATGGTTTTTCGCTGTTTTGCTCTAGAGGTGTTTTAATTGAGGTAAGAGAACAGAAGACTTATTATTATCATAGAAAGGACAACATTATTAAATTCTTAAGTAAACTCAAGTTTTTCTTTAAAACGAAATCGTTTGACTTTATGATAATTAAAGTTTTATAATAAGAACTTATGCATAACTCTTTAGTAAAGGAAATTCGAAATTGAACTAGACAGAAGCATGGAGTACAATAACAAAATCTCGAATAAGGCCTAAACGAGATTTCGACCTAACTCGACCTAAGATGTTATGATCTATTGACACAGATGCAATTGCATTCGCTGCGGTTGCCTTTTTGTGGCTTTTTAGCATATGCTCAGCCTATTAAATGACAAAATAATTTAAATATTTATATGCATATACATACATACATTTGTAGATCCATATGTAGAAATGTACATACATTTATATTAATCAGCTTTAAAAACACAGTGTGTGATTGTCCATACCATCAATTCAAAAATATAATAACAAAGTGGTTAAGAACACTTTTTTATTGACGATAAATAATTTGCAGCACACATGTATGTATGTATAGGGTGTGTATGTCATTTGGCGACCAAACCAGCTTAATCTCAGTTTTCTGTTGTCTGCTTTTTTTAAATTTGAAAGTTTTAAACAAATTTTAAGAAAAAAAACCCCAAATTAGCCAAGTATTTCAGCATATCACATATTTACATATCTGGGAAGACCTTATGTAAGCTCCACTTAGTCTGGGTTTGGAGAAAAGCTTTTAAAATGCGAGAAAAGAACCTTCGTAAGGTGAGTCCTACATATTGCGCCATTGTAATTGCAATCTCTGCTCTTATAATAAGACCCTATCTATCGTCGACGACACTAATTGACTAATGGTGTTGATATGAAAATCGAAATATGATTTGATCGCCAGAAGCTATCCGTAAGCATATCAGTGGCAATGACAAACCGTCTGTGATTTTGTGGTTTATGACGAGAAACAGCTTTCATTCGTACAAACAGATATCTATTAAAGCTAATTTATGAAAATTAAATAATCATATTTATAATTTGTTACAAGCGATTATTGATTAGATATGTACACGTAACGTTTAAGTATAGTGAAAAGTGACAAGTGCTACCTTGTCAAACTTGGATATTAATACTGCCGTTAAACCACATATCGCTAGCTTATGCTAGAGACACACATCGTAGTATAGTAGAAATATTGCGATCTATATCACATATGTGTCACTCTCATATTGTAGTTTAATCGAAAATTTTCATACTAAATCCAAATCATAGTATTGATATTATAATATTCATACCACATATCGCTAGCTTAGAGTGCAAATTGTGTAAATCCTTTTTTAAAACTTTGTAGGAGAGACGAAAAACAAAAAATTAAAAAATTTCGAAATGAAAAAAAAATTTCCGTTCATGTAAATATTTTGGACTTACACAATTTTCTTCGATTTTTGGACTTACACAATTTGCGTATCACTGAATAACAACAAGTAGGAATATGACAAGAGTCACAGACTTGTTTAGCGCGGTGCGTATTTGATTTTTCTAGCGTTCTACATAAAAATACACTTTTTTATAAAAATGGACTTACACAATTTGCACTCTATGCTAGCGATATGTGTCTGAGGCATTAGAGTGCAAATTGTGTAAGTCCTTTTTTTTAATTTTGTAGGAGAGGCAAGAAATAAAAAGTAGAAAGATTTCGAAATGAAAAAAAAAAAAAAATCTGTTCATTTAAATATCTTGGACTTACACAATCTTCTTCGCTTTTTGGACTTACACAATTTGCGTATCACTGAAAAACAACGAGTAGAAATATGTCAAGTATCACAGACTTGCTTAGCGTATTTGATTTTTCCAACGTTCTACATAAAAATATACTTTTTCGTAGAAGTGGACTTACACAGTTTGCACTCTAAGCTGTGATATGTGATATGCAATTATGTGTTTTGCATTAATTCTAATCAAAGTTAAGACCCAAAAACTGCATGTGATATAGAGGTATTTCATATGTACATGGAGAAAACTATATTGATTTCACACCCATATATCGACGCTTCAAAACAATACTGTTCCCGTTTTTAACGTTTTCGAGTACTACGTGTCTTAATTTAGTAAATACCAACATTTTTATTTTAAAAATGTTCATTGTAAAATTTTTAAATCGAGAAAAACATTTTAAATTTAAAAAGGTTTATTTTTATTTTAAGCACTATGAGAAAAAAACGCTGCAGTGTTCTCTATATCGTTTTCTCTTCCGGATTCGAAATTGTATCCAACGACATTCTCTTCATTTTCTCTCAATCCGAGTCCCAACTACAAAAATATAGCCTCCGCTTGTTCTCCTCTTCTTTTCTACTTCGCCTTAACTGTTTGCTATCTTTATTTCTTATTTTCTTTTTTCTTCTTTATTTTATATTCTCCTCCGGATTCGAACCATGACATCAACCTGATATTCAATCCAACGCCATCACATCGTGCAACATTAAACATTTTATTGAATTGTAGTGACCTATTTATACTTCCCTTTTCCTAAAAAAGAATCCATGAATTAAATGAATCATTTTAAAAACAAAATTAAAAAAAAAAACCGATTCTCATTATTGTTTTTGTTGGATTTCTCACAAAAAAATATTTTCTCAAAAAACAATTTTGAACAAAGAGCGAGTTTTTGAATCAACATTCATTTTCATTTTTAATTTAAGTATGTTTCTTTTTAAATCCAAAATGCATTTTTACTTCAAAAATTGCATTCTTAATTCAAAATTTTCATTTTTAATTTAAAAATTTTCATTGTTAAAATAAAAATGGTCTGGTTTAAAACGTGCATTATGAAAACAAAAATTTTATTTTTGATTTTAAAATGCTGTTTTTCCCTGAGTGTATGGATGTGTAAACAATATAGTTTTTTCCGTGTATGTAAGTATGTCTCTGTTCTTGCAAAAGTCATAACTCAATCTCTTTTAGGGCTAATTTTTTCCGATATTTTGATTTTAAATTAGTGACATTTAAAAAGTGAAAATTATCTCAGTCAGGGTTATCAATATTCCTCATGCCTTTAAGGGTATTTTTCAGTTTCAGTTCAGAACTGTTGGTCTTTTAAATTTGTATCAAAACGGTAGAGGCAATAGTTACAATAAAATTTAGCAATGACCTGAAAGTCTAAAATTGAAATTATTTTCTTAAATAAAATAAAAAATAATGCCACTTCAATCAGTGAGATAATATTAATAAAATCCATTAAACCAGCGCCAATCGAACTTACAATATCATAAAATTAAATTAAATTAATTGTCTATTTCACACGCAAAATTCATACACAAAAATTCTGTATAGAAAGAACATTTTCGCACACTTACGCCACGATAGCAAAAACGCAGTTCGGCCATTAAAACATGCTCAAGCACTAATGCACAGGCGCTTATGTAAAAAAAAAAAACAAATAAAATAAAAAAAAAATAATCAAAAAATTGAGTGCTCCAAATTTCACAAATTGTCGGTATTCGCACGTCGATTTATCGAAATTACAGTCAATGAATGGAATGAATGATTAAACTGCTCGGCTTTTTTGCTATCACAATTTCCTTCCATACACTGAATTATTTCGTATGTAATTGTTTTTCAGCTGTTGCTGACATCATGGCCTACACATATTGACCCAATACAAAAATAGAAGCATATACATACAAACCGTCTTCAGCAAGAACGAGGGAATTGCTTTTCAGTCGTACTGACCCCCACAGGCTAATAAATGTTTCACAATTGCTTCTGACTCCGTTGGCTTTTCTTATGGGGTCGGTTTTTGTTATAGATATGGAGAACAAATATATGAAAATATGTGTGTATTTAATGAAATGTATTTTCAATTCTAATTAGTTGATTGAGCGGTGCTTGAAATGTAATAGAAATATGGTTGAAGTGTGTTAATCAATTTTGTTCAGTTGGTTTGGGGTAGAGTTGATATCTATATGTTTTTATGTTTAATTGTGTTTACTCACAATATATTTATAATAGTGGTCTTCATATAAAGTGATAAAGTAATAAATTGTTAAAATTTATCAGTTTATTCGCATTTTTACATGAACGCACCTTGGTAAATAATTGGTTAAACTCTTGTCAGCTGCCAATGTCAACTTGATTAATAAATAAAAACCCCAAAAAAATAAACAAAAAAAATGCATATAACATTTTTGCAGAAATTATCTATATTATTAATACGCTAAAATAAATTTTGTTCCACCTTCTCCGTCGAAACTACTGAACCGATTTTAAAACTAAGCACACCATTAGAAAGGTATTGCTCTCAAATAGAACTGCGCCAATTTTCATGAAAATTGGTTGGAAAATGCGTCCACAATTGTCGTTGGAAAATTGCCGTGTGGTTGTTGTTGCATGCGTTTGCACACAACAGAGCTGTCTCAATACGCAAGCATATGTAGCTGACTTTGTGCGTTTTCACCAAACTTACCATGCAATTCTGAACATGGTTGGCTGGATGTGGTGTGTAAGTTCAAAGAAGTAGAAACGTAAAAAGGTAGCAAAAGCACTACAACAAAAACATAAAGTCACGGAATAAGTAGGATAAGAAAGAATAAGTCGGAAAGAAAAGAGCAGAAATAGAAATAAAGAAGTAGGTAGGAGAATTTGGAACAACAACAACATAATAGTAGCAGTGACAGTAGCAACAAACAATTATACAAAAACTATAGTTACACTTTAGTTATAAGAAAACATTTAGAAAAACTGTCGAGTTTCGACAGTTGGCAGCACTCTAGTTTTAATAATTCGTGCTAAAATGCCGAAAGAAAGCACAATTTCTTCTTTTGAATTGAAAAAGTAAAACTGACAATGTGTCAGACTTGAATTTTACCAAAATTAATAAATTTACGCAACAAAATCGTTCGGTAAAGTGATAAAATTTGCTTAAATATATTTTCATACAAATTTTGACAGATAATTTATCACAATTATTATTTTTATCACTTTACCCCATTTACCAGCAGTTTATCACTTTAGATGAATACCCTTAATATCTCTAATTTAATTAAAATAATAATGAATGCATGGGAAATATCTACGTACTCGATAATTACTTGTTTTTTATACCTTTCATGAGAATGAAATGGTATTATAACTTAGTGCCAAAAAATTTTTGTCGAAAGTACCAGAAGGAAGCGTGGGGGACCCACCAAAATATATACCGATATGATCAGAATTACGAGCTGAGTCGATTAAGCCATGTCCGTCTGTCCGTCTGTCCGACTGTCCGTCTGTCCGTCTGTCCGTCCGTCCGTCTGTGTGAACGCAAACTAGTCCCTCAGTTTTTGAGATATCTGAATGATATTCGGAATACAGGTATGTTGTTATATGCAGCTGATCATTTGTCGGAACCGGCCGAATCGGACCACTATAACATATAGAAAACAACCGATTATTCAGATATACATGAAATTTTTGGATGTAATTTGTGCATAACTTCCCCATTTAAACAGCTAAGGACATTAAACTTTGAAGTAGACGTGCCAGCGTTGCCACTTAAAAAATTTTAAATTTACCAAAATACAAAATAAAAGTAACCAAAACTAGAAACAGGTAACCAAAATTAGTAATATAGGCATATCGCTAGCTGAGAGTGCAAACTGTGTAAGTCCGATTTTATAAAAAAAAAGTGTACTTTTATGTAGAACGCTAGAAAAATCAAATACACACCACGCTAAACAAGTCTGTGACACTTGTTATATTTCTACTAGTTGTTATTCAGTGATACGCAAATTGTGTGAGTCCAAAAACCGAAGAAAATACTGTAAGTCACAAATATTTACACGAAGAGAAATTTTTTTCATTTCGAAATTTTTTTTTGTTTTTTTCTCCTACAAAGTTTGGCTAAAGGACTTACACAATTTGCACTCTAAGCTAGCGATATGTCCCATTAACGTTAGGGCTATTTATTTCTAAGCAAAATAATATATACCGTTAAAAAAACTAAAATATATCAATTGTTTTACACCTTTATGCCTTAAGCAGATTCAACGTCGAGCGAAATATCGCCCGATCATAGCGTTCTATCAACATTTAAAAACACGGCCAGACATGAGAATGAACAGCTGACGAAAATCGCCCGACGAAAATCCCCCATGTTTTGTTGTATTTTTTTTTTTTTATCAATTTTCCAAATAATTTATTGTTGTGGGTAAATGGAAAAATTTCAACAACTATTTCTAACGAAGGTAGAGTATAGCTATTTCACGAAAAACCATGTTCAATCATTAGCACCCTTTTCGGAAGTGGATGCTCCTCACGGGGATCGAACCCGTGATACATTCCAACTTCAGCCGCAATATGCGAAAGCTTTTACAAGCTCGACCACTCATACTCTGTCAAAGCTGTTGAATTTTTCCCACTTTTGCCTTATTGATTTTCGTGAAACAGCTAATTTTTTCCATTTACCCCCAACAATAAATTATTTGGAAAATTGATAAAAAAAATACAACAAAACAATTTGGAAAAAACATATGTAGCACGTTTTATGCAATAGGGATTTAACTAAAAAAAAAATTTTTTTGGGAAAACGCAAATAAACTTTTATAATTTCAAATTTTTATTTCCGCCATTTTTATCTTTTTGAGTATTTTATAACACTAGACTCAAAGGCGCGACCCAGTAATTGAAATATATGGCAAAATCCCAGAAATCGAAAATTTCGAGTTAAATCCCTATTGCATAAAACGGGCGATGTATTTTATAGTTTGGAAAAATTAAAAGCGTATTCCTAAAAGTTGAATGTAACCATGGTGTACTCACTCAATTCATGGACCTTGATGGTAACCAAAATCGGCCGAAAGTAACCACGTAACCAAACGAAAAAATGGTAACCAATTTTGGTAAAAAGTAACCAAAGTGGCAACGCTGAGACGTGCCCATTTTGGCCCAAACAAGGTTACCGAAAATTGTCAAGATCGGACCACTATAACCTATAGCTCCCCTACAACCGATTGTTCAGATATGGACATTTTGGTGTATAACTCCTCCATTTTAACAGCTAACGGCGCGAAATTTTAAAGTATTTGTACCCATATGGGCCCAAACGGGATTACCGAAAATTGTCAAGATCGGACCTTTATAACATATAGCTCCCATACAACCGATTGTTCAGATATGGACATTTTGGTGTATAACTCCTCCATTTAAATAGCCAAGACACCATTTTTGTCTAATAAATCTTTCCATAAATAACCCACAAAATTAAAATTATAAATTAAACTTAATCCGGCTATGTACATACATAGGTACCTTTTCATTTCCCCACTCATGAAAGGTATGAAGTCTTCGGTACGGCCGAAGACAGCCGCGCTTTTACTTGTTTATTATTATACTCGTACATAAAATATTTTACCGCGACATGCATTGAGATCTTTTCTCGTATGCCACATAAACTAATATAGATGAAGGCTTTTGATTCTGTGTTTTCCCTGATGTGTGCCTTGTTTGAGCAAAAAACGTTTGACGTGATCGCGTTGGACTGAAGGCCCTCTTAGACGGCCTGGCCATAGGAAGTCTCCCAATGGTATGGAAGGTGGAGGTTTTGATGAGCGAGAGTGGTTGTTAAAATCTGGCACTTTTCTCTTGTGACTATAACAACATGCTAATTTTTTCGTTGTAATTACAATATTTACCAAGAAGGTTAGGATCGTTAGCTTACCTATGTGTGTATCTTAAAGTATAATTAAACCATTAGTTATTTAAATACAGTTTAACATAGCTAAATTTACGGTCCCTAGAAAACTAAAAGTTTCCTCTGAATGAATATCGTATTAACATTGAAAATAATTTTCACATTGGAAAGCACGTTTAATGGGTATGTATTGCAAACAATTATTCGAAAAACAAGTAGTGTAACTATTTGTTGCCAACGTGCATTAATTGAGGTAATGCAAATGTATATGCTCAATTTAATAATAAAATTTCTATATGCAAATGTATTTAATATTAGTTAGCGTCGCTTAACAAATCTATTAAGTTTTTATATGCGCTTGAGTGTCATGTCGACAAAGGAAATGAAAAAGGGGTGGGGGGGAGAGGTATTTTGTGGACGCATTTACTTGTGACCCATAATTATTAACGTTCAGTTTTGGTTAATAGGTACAAATTATAAAATGAAAATATCTCTTCGTATAAGAAGCTAGATTTCTGGGTCTCTAATCCACTTTCGGCCGCTGTGGTGCAGTGAGTAGAGTACTCACCTGCTATACCAGAGGTTTTCTAATTAGTAAAAATCCAATTATTGGGTTTTTTAAGAGCAGCGGTCACCTCTCGGCAGTGGGCGGCATACCCTCCGAGTGCATTTCTGTCATGAAAAAGCTTCTCACAAAAAATGCATTCGCTGTTCGTAGGCGGCATAGAACTGTATGTGCACCCAATTAGTAGGAAAAACAATAAAGTAATACACCTCGTATTGGGAGGGAAGCTCGGCCATAAAACTGGTCAGAGTTATAATAGCGCCAGTGTATTATCATTATCTATATGTATATATAAAAATCAAGCATATTTTTTTGCCGCCGGCTTTCGCCCAAACGCGTGGAGAGATTTTGACCAAATTTACACGACAGCTGAGTACCTTGCCCTAGATGATTTATATGTATATTTTTTTGAAATCTGGAAGTTGGTTCCCAGGATATAGGTCAAAGGGCCAAAACGGGGACCAGGCTTTCCCCTGAATATTTTTGGACGATATTGGTACAAATGAAAGGTATTGATGGAGACTTCGACATGGAACTCTTTTATTTGTGATACCTGGGCCGGGTTTCCAGATATGGGTCAACATGTGGACCCGGATGGCCTTCGAATATTTCTAAGCGATATTGGTATGAAATGAAAAGTCTTGATGAGGACTTCGACATAGAACTATTTTATTTATGATGCCTACGCCGGGTCCCCAGATGTGGGTCACAACGTGGACCCTGATGAAACTGAAAAGTTGGAATCATGGCCTCAATATAGACATCTTCTCAATGTAATGCTCAACCTGGTTCCCTAGGTAAATGGCAAAAAAATTAAAAGGAAAGTCGAATGGAATGGGAATGGAAATGGAGGGGAAGGAAGCGAAAATATAATCGGAGAGGGAAGGGGAGAGGAGAGATTGGGAAATTGAAAGGGGGAACGAATAAGAGGCGGAGCGAAAATGAGGGATAAGGGAGAGCAACAGGGTAAGAAAAGGAAAAGGAAACGGAGATGAAAGAGAAAGGAAAAAAGAAAGTAGAGGGAATTGATATTTCTCATGGACATTGGTATGAAATGAAAGTTGTTGAGCAGAGAATTTACATAGAATAGTACTCATTACGATTCCTAGGTCATGTTCCCAGATATGGATCAAAACGTAGACACGGATGACCACGGAATATTTCCCAGCGATATTGTTTTAAAATGAAGGGGTTTGACCAGGGATTTTACATAGAGATGAACTCATTGTGATTCCTAGGTCGGGTCCCCAGATTTGGGTCAAAACGTGGATCCGGATGACACCGGGATATTCCTCACTAATATTGGTATCAAACGAGAGGTGTTGAGCAGGCATTTTATATCGAGCCGTACCCATTATGATTCCTAGTCAAGTCTCCAAATATAGGTCAAAACTTTTTCCTTCATTTTTTTAAACTTATCTGACTTTTTCTGAGGTCTGTAGCCCGAGGAAAATTCGATTTCTATATACTTCCAACTTATTTTAAAGTGTGCCATTTTTCGCTTCTAATGCCTATAATAGGAAGTGGGCCAAAGTAAAGCTTGGCCGGGTACAGTTAGTTATGTATATTTTACACATAAATTGTTAATATTTTACTTTTATTTTTTTTACTTACATCCTTGCTCCAGTTAACCATGTACTCAATGGGCACATCATATGGAAAATCTATGGGACAATTGAATACAACATACGAGCCAACCTTTGCTTCCAGATGGGTTTGCTTGTGGAGACGTTCGACGCGCGGCGTACCTGTCACAGAGGATATGTTAATCAAGATGAGCAGCGCTAGCGTGAACGTGAGACGCGCAGACGAAGTGCGAGTGAGGACGTGCAATATGTTCATTTGTTTTTGCTGCTGTTCGCTAGAGCGAAGATTATCATTTAAATTGTTGATTTCTTGTTGTTTTTGTTTGTAGCAGCTGTTTTTGTTGGAGTTGTTGAGGCTGATGTGTCGTGGTTTGACATTACGTACGGTGAGGGCGTTGTTGTTGTTATTATTATTATTATTGCATAACAAACGTATCGTTTTTGTAGCGTCTGTTTCTCTTTTAAAAACCGTTGACATTGTTGTTACTTTTGTCATTGTTTTTTTTTACTGTCGCTTTATAATTTTTTGTTATCATCAGATTTTTCCTTCATTTATCACTTATTTCTTCTGTATTTTTCTTTTTATCATTGCATTTTTTTGTTTGTTTGCCTTTTTTGTTGTTTGCCGTTTTGTTATTTTTGCCACGCGGACGCTTTTCTTCATTGAGAAATTCAGCGTGGGGCGTCTATTTTGCGATGTGGGGGCCGTAATGGCAGTGACGCTACCGTAGTTGTTTATTGCTGTTTGTCGTTGGCAGTTCTAGAAAATGTGCCTTTTTGTAATTTTGCACTTTGCAATTGAATTATTTACTATGCCATTTTATCAATATTACATCAAATCTCATCAGGTAGTAGTTTGTGTGCTGGAGTAAGTAATCGGCGTTGAAATATTTGTGCATGTACATCGGTGGCCAGAAAAAGTAGTTTGCTCAATATTTTACATGGATCATTGATCACAATTTACTAAAATTGTACAGCATAATTTCCTACAATCCCTAAAAGCCTTTCCAAAATGAGATTTTCTACGCCTTACTGGTTGTCCTAGGAGATTGTAGTGGTCTGGTAGACGTAAACTTATTCTGAGATGGAACTTTTTAGAAAAAATCCCGCTCTCAACTATGTTGGTCAGTTGTGAGACGTCCAATAGGTAGGTATTGTTTCAGGTCCGGAACCAACAAAATTCTCCAACTCCATTCTCTTCGTAATTTTTGTGGACAATTTTTATTCCAGAAAAAGGCTGGTTGTGTATAATGCAGCTTTAGTAAATAATCAGTGATTTGGTTTAAGATTTGGGTGTGACGAAAACTGGTTGCATTAAGTGCCTACCCTTTAATGTGAAACAGACGAATTTACAGAGGAATGTATTAAATACATATATATAAGTACATATATGTACATATATGTGTATCTATTTATGTGCATATGTATGTATGTACAAAATTTGTGGCTCTTCCGATACCTAATTAATATGAACTTGAATGTTTGTGTTCACTTTAATTGGCACACAAATTTAATTAAACGAATGAATGAAATTTTGCTGGAGAAAAACTGTAAATCAAAATATCGTTCATAACCACCTTAGTGAAATATCTTCGTAACCGCCTATGCCAAAATTGAGATTTGTCAAACTTTAACTTCTGGCGTCTAGCTCAATCGATCCATACCACAAATCGAGGCTGCACAACGATATCAACCAAAAAAATTTTGTTTTGTTGAATATCAAATAAAAAATATTGAAATTATTTCGTTTCGTTGATTATCAAAAAAAATTATCCAAATTATTTCGTTTCGTTGATCATCAAAAATATCAAAAAAAAAAAAAAAAAAAAAAAAATTGTTTCGGGCTTATTGCTTCATTTACTTTGAATTCTGTTCTTTTTTTATTAACATTATTTTTTTTTTGTTGGCTACCGAAACGAAATTTTTTCAATATCTTTTTTTTTGATAATCAACAAAACGAAATCCTTTTTGAAATTTTTTTTTGATAAATATAAAAACAGTATTTTTTTGTTAAGCATTTAACGTTCAAATTTTTCAAAGTTGAATTAAAAACAAAATTTTTTTTCGGTTATTGATAAAAAGTAACGTTAATGTGCAGCCCTGTTTGAATGTATACCAAAACTTATATTTATAATTTTTTAGATTTTGTTAAAATATTTTTTTGGTATTTAGTACGTATTTTTTTCATAAAAATATAAATTTTTTAATGCTTTCAAATAATTGTGTTTAAATTTTTTCCAAATGGGCTTATTAATTTATACACATATTAGCTCACAAACATATGTACACACAGAACACAGCTGAAATGCTTTAGAAAGACGCGACAATTCTTTAATGCAGGTCAATTGAGTTTAAATTACTCGCGATTTAGTGATTTAGTGATTTATGCATGTATGTATGTATGTATGTATGTATTTATGTATATGCATCGGCAAAGGCGCCACTGTGAATATAATATGTTCACAATACAGCCCTATACCTACTATATTTTGTGTTTTTTTTAATGAAAATGATTTTTCGTTTTTTTCTTTATATTTGCAATCTTTCGAAATGTATCTTTTATTAATTAACACTCATACCAATTAAGTCAGTTATTTAGATTTTTTTAAACCGTATTTGCAAGTTTTTCCCGTTAACCGCTGGCAGGAATTTCGAACTGTATTCGACGATCAGATAACCGCGACTAAATGTAATGCGCGCAAACATCTCTCACCCCCATACATCATTTCAGCTTTACAAACGTCATGATGAAGATCAATTCAATAACCCGTACGGTGCTGAAACGAATCGTTTTCTCGGTTGACCAACACTTTGCGTTGGCGGTTGATTTGTTGATCGCGTTGTGCGGTTTATATTTAATGTACAGAGAGATAGAGAGAGATATTTATATATAATGCGTCAGAGAACAAAACTACAGATTAAATATTTCAGCAACAAAAGCCTGAGATCATGAAAGCTTTGGGTCACTCCATCCATCACTTTCCACGCTACGCTTTTTTTTGTGTTTTTAAATAAACTTCAAATTTGTTTCGAGTGCCCGAGCTGACTTGGCTGCAGCAATTCTCACAAAGTGTTTAATCTGCCTTGCCTTCTGTGTGTCCCCCTTTTTATACCCTTCATGAGATGGAAATGGTATTATAACTGTGTGCCGAAATACAAATCTTGAAAGTACCAGAAGGAGGCGCAACAGACCCACCCAAATATATACCATTCAGACCTGGGTAATATCAAGCACAAGTACGACTTGTGACAAGTACATTTTAATGGAATTGTACTGGTACTGGTACTGGCATTCCCAAAATTTTCAAGTACAAGTATAAGTAGAAGTACAAGTACAAGTACAAGTAATTGCAGAATAATTGAAGTTTTAGCAAAATACTTCAAAGTATATGAAAATAATTCAAAGCACTTGAAAAGAATTGAAAAATATACTTGAATCGATTTGTAAGTAGATACTTGAAAGTACTTGAAAAGAATTAAAAAATCGATTCAAGTAAATTTTTCAATTCTTTTCAAATACTTTGAAGTATTTGCTAAAACTTCAATTATTTTGCAATTCTTTGTACTTGTACTTGTACTTGTACTTGAATATTCTGAAAGTGCCTAGTACGGACTAATTACTTCAAGATCAAAATATAAATTATTTAAGTACGTAATAGTCCAATTACTACTCAGTATTACCCAGGTCTGATACTAATATGATCAGAAACATGAGCTGATTCGATGAAGCCATGTCCGTCTGTCTGTCTGCTTAAACGCAAACTAGTCCCTCAGTTTTTGAGATATCTGATTATTTGTCGGAATCGGAAATCGGACCACTATAACAAGCAATTGTTCAGATATGGACATTTTGGAGTATAACATCTCCATTTAAAATACTAATGTTATATTCAGACATAACCTTAATTGAACATTAAGAGCCTTCATTCAATTTTCAAGCCCAATGATTCTCAATTTACCATACAAAAATTGACAAAGTTAATGCTTCATTAGAAATTAATGAGTTATTAATGAAGAACAATTCTGCATGCAACCCTGTTAAAAGGCTTGTTTCATAAGTAAAATGAAATGTCATGAAAAGAGAAATGTGATTAGCGTCAGTGTCCACTAAACAGGTTGGTTCGTCAGATCAGCTGCATTCTTGTTCTTCTTCATCACCTACCAAATTTGTTTTTATTTCTGCTTATTTTATACATGCATTCGTGTTTACGATTGGTAAAAATTGTGAGATGAATGTCAAATTATTTCGTCCTCCTTGCAATTTTGACATTTAGGTCACGAGAGTTTGATATTCAGCTCACGGCGTGTATGTGTGTATGTATCTTGAGCCGACCTGTTAAATGGGCCAAGTAAATTAAATATGTCTGAACACCAAATCTAAAGATGTTCAATCAACCCCAATTGACTTAATTAATTTTTATGTCTGAACATGATATAAGGGCATATCAGACTATGTGACTTTTCATTTCCCCTTTCATGAAAGGTATTAAGTCTTCGGAATGGCCGAAGGCAGCCACGATCTTACTTGTTTGCGGTTTGCTTTCTGTCGTTGAAGCGTACTACGTTCTTAATTGATGTCGCCAGGTCATGAATAGCTCTTCACACATGGCTACTCTTAATAAGTATGTGGTATTTTAAGCTATTTCTGTTGTACAATTTTAAAAAATTTTCCTGTAAATTTTTTTGCCAAAACAGCTGAAGAGAGATGAGAAATTAATTTGCTTCCGCTTTTATCACAATTCGTTGTTCTGAGAAAATATTTGATTCTTCACCCTTAAGTCTCTAAAACAAGTTATAAATAAAGTGATTATACAATCTTAACAAAAGAAGGCACATTTAGCTATGTACACATTTTATAATAAGCGAGCGCAACAAGAATAAAACATTGTGATTGTATGCCCAACAAAATTATGAGAAGATTATAATTGAAAACGCTGTGACTGTCATAATTCAATTAAGAAAAATTAATATTTGATTGCAATTACAAGCCTGCAATACTCAGTAAGCAGATAAAAAAACGAAAAGTAAATACTTATACCATCTTGCTCCCAACGAAACGGTAGGAGATCGCAAGTATTAAACATAAATTGTATTAATGTCAATGTTCTTAATGTTATATGAATTTAAAAAAACTACATACATTTTGCTTAAGCTTGAATGACAAAAATTCCATATTAAAATTTTATGCAAGAGTTACTTTAGTTGACGATTTTTGGTTTTCAAATATGTGAGAAGAAATGAACATAACTCAAAAAGATGTGAAAACAAAAGATTGAAAGATATTCAAAAAACGGTTAGTAGTATTTAAAATAATCATTGGATTAGTTACCTTTAAAAGTGTTGATGAGGCTATGGTAAATATTTTGCAAGTCGTAAATTTTAGTTCCTCTTTAATTCTGGACACCAAAAATTTATCAATCTGCAAAGAATTAAAGTAGTGTGGAACGAGTTTCCGTCATTCCTTGTTAAGTTTGATTTGGCTATGTGTCATTTTCAGTATATTGTTTCGTTCTCGAAACCGGTTTATAACCAAATCAAATTTGACAAGGGGTGACGGAAATTCGTTTCACAATACATAGTGTACTTCGGTTACGTATATATTAATTTAAGTATTTTTCTTTTCCTTAAGTAGAACCACTTACCACTCTTTGATTTTTGTCAATTATTTACTTTAAATCTAACAATTTTTACGACCTTCTTTAAAAATTATCTTAATCATTTAACTAATTGGATCATCAGAAACGGATGAATATAAAGAAATGTTTCCGTATGGCGCAATCGAAAGTCATGTTACTTTTGCCAATCACATGAGCTCTATTGTGCCCAAGGCCTATTTCAAAGTGTATCTCTTGCGGTGTTACGGCAGAGATTTCAAAGGTTCATACACAATTAAAAACTTTATATAATGCTTTAGTTCCGTCAAAGATAGAATATGCGTTATAACGAATACAGAAGTTTCTTCTTCCTCATAAGCATGAAGTCACGTGTACCTACAATAATTCTGACCCCATTTCAAGGGCTCTCGTTGAATTTAATACATTTTTTGTATATACTCTTAATCTGAAGCCTTAAATAAAAATTTTATTTGTAATTTCTAGTACAGATTTTGAATTATAGGCATAATCAAGTGAACTGAACTGAATTGAATTGAATTTAAAGAAGTTTTAGCATAAATTCGGGAACGGAGCTGCCAAGTACTTCCACTGTTTAAGTGTGAAAATCTTAAAGAAACTTTTGATTCAGATTTCGGACAGTAAAAAGGAACCGCATTTGCAGCCCACCTTTCGCGGGTATTTACTCCTAATCCAGGGAGCAATTTCCTCCCAGAACATGCCCTTCGCTTACCAACAGTCTCTCTCCAATTCAATATAAATGACCTGAATAATGTTATCTGTAACGACATCCAGAAAAATAAGGGGGAGTGCCACATAATCCCCAAAAAACAAAATCCCCAACGCACAAAATCCCCAAAAAAAAAAATCCCCAAAATCAAAATCCTTAAAATCAAAATCCCCAAACACGAAATCCCCACATTTTTTCGGGGATAGCGTCAAAAAATCCCCAAAAGATGACTAAATAAACAACGTTGAAGATCATATTTAAAAAACCGCATCTGAGCTCTGATAGTTAATAACATATATGTATACATACATATATATCCCTGCAAAAATTCGGAGTACTCCATTCGCTAATCCATGGAGTTCTCGCTAATAATGTCGAAAAAATGTCGAATTTTAATTTACCGAAATAAAAAAGTCGCAAAATGTCGAAAAATGTAGAAAATGTGGAAATATACTCGGCGTGTTTTTTCTTTATTGTCGGTAGGTGGGTCGGCTTCGATATAATGCGGCCTACGGGGTATCTAAGAGATTCCATATTTTATAAAAAATATGTTCATCTAAATAAATGCAATGAATAAATAAAGGCGAAGGCCGCTTGCGCTGAAGTGTGTACTACGCATACGGACATCACCGCCACGGTTATGGCACACGACCGGACTTGGATGGCGTAGCCCAGGGTTATTTTTTATAAGCGCGGCGGAAGGCCGCCAGTGCAAATATTCCAGAAAGAGAATTCTGCCGGCTGAGGGTTATTTTTTTGAAGCGCGGCCAATGCAAAAAAGTTTTCTACTCGCGCACATTTTACACATCATTAATTTGACATTATTTCGATATTGTTTTCGACATTTCGTACCCAACCCTATGTAAATATGTAATCATAAGTTATTGAGATGAATTTATTAATAAACATTTGTGAAATCATCACGTATACAATTTCTTTTGAGTTTCAGTTTGAGAAATAATGTCCAATGTAGAATTCTCATATTCTGTGTGAAATAAATTAAAATTAGGTTAGAAATCGCGGCGATTTCTAACCTAATTTTAATTTATTTCACACAGAATATGGGGATTTTGTGTTTGGGGATTTTGATTTTAAGGATTTTGATTTTGGGGATTTTCATTTTGGGGATTTTGATTTTGGGGATTTTAATTTGGGGATTTTGATTTGGGGATTTTGATTTTGGGGATAACGTGGTAAACCCAAAATAAGGCACCCGGACACGACAGAATAAGCGGTGAAATGGTAAAACAACTCCCTCCAGTTGCTACCAAGTTATTATTATACATTTTCAATAGCCTCCTGCGACTAAACGACTTTCCTGAATCTTGGAAACTTTCCGAAATCATTATGATTCCAAAACCAGGGAAAACCCCAACCCTGTTAAACTCTTACAGGCCAATTAGCTTAATTTCAATATTTTCCAAACTATTCGAAAAGTTGTTGCTGAAAAAAATGCAGCCCATCTTAGACACACGCGGGACAATACCAAGTCACCAATTTGGTTTTAGGGAGAAACACGGTACGATAGAGCAAGTGCATAGAATCGTAACTCAAATACGGTCGGCTTTTGAAACCAAAAAGTATTGCACTGCACTCTTCCTACACGTAGCACAAGCTTTCGACAAGGTATGGCTAGAAGGACTATTATTTAAAATAAGACGTACACTTCCGTACAATATATGCCTTATTTTAGAGAACTTTCTAACGGGAAGAAAGTTTCGAGTAAGGCAAAAAAGTTATACCACTGAAAGCTATCCAATCTTCGCCGGAGTTCCACAAGGTAGTGTTTTGGGACCCATTCTATATTTAATATTCACAAGTGACTTGCCCACTAATGAAAATCTCCTTACTTCAACATTTGCGGATGACACAGCAATACTCAGTGTGCACTCAAATCCCTCAACGGCTGCCAGACGGTTGCAAAGCCATCTAAGAATTGTAGAACAATGGCTTTCAGATTGGAGAATTAAAGTCAACGAATCTAAGTGTGTACAAGTCACTTTTACTCTAAAATAAATAATAGCTTAAAAAAACTAAAAAACACGCTTTAATCTTGAAAATCGTACTAAAAATTGAGAAATAATTTAATTAGAAACAAAATGATGAACGAAAATATATGTAAGTATTTAAGGAAAAGCGTGGGGGTGCTCAGTATGTCAAAACATATTTCAAATCGCTGTTTTTTTACTAATATTTTTATTTTGACTTTTTTGAGATTTCATATAACGTACTGTTTAATTTCGCAACTAGGTATTTATATTTTTGTACTAGTTGTACGAATCGAATATTTTCATGTTCAAATATTATTGAATACAGCTTTGGGTTCAGCATCCAAATCCAGTCTAGAAAGAATACGAAGGCTACAATCTAAGATATTAAGATCAATATGCCGGGCGCCTTGGTACGTGAAAAATTCCGCTATACACAGGGATCTAAAGATTAACACAGTTGTTGAAGAAGTAAAAAATATACAAACCAACTACGCCACAAGACTAGGCAATCATCCAAACATACTGGCTAAAAGCCTGTTAGAACAGAGATACCCCAGGCGGTTAAAGAGAAAGGATATCCAGCTAAATTGTGACCAAGGCTAGAGCCACTAAAATTAAAACCTCGTATAGCCTATCCTATTAGGCCGTAAAACCTCTAAATTACAAAATGCAGCTTACTGAAATTCCTTCTATTCAGAAAGCTACAACAGCATTTACTAATACACATGTATAACATATGTATGACTGTGTTCCGGACGAGCCTATCCCATTAGGCCGTAAAAATTCCTAAGTTCATACACGCAGCTTAGTGGAATTCCTTCCATTCCGAAAGCTGCAACAGCACTTACTAATGCAACACATGATTGTGTCATCGATAAGCCTGTCCTGTCAAGCCGTATGAACTTTTAATACTATACAATCAGCTGCTTGGAATTCCATTCCATTCCATTCCGACGGCATAAATACATATATAATGAAAATGAATAACATAATGAACGAATATAAAATAAAATAACGTACATACTCTTAGGAAAAACAAAAACATTCACATACACATAATAAATGTATTCATAAGTATTTATTTTATATCAAATAAAATTTTCATCCATATGTTATTTGAAGCAGTGGCAACGAATAACGTCATTCACGGTAGGCAGGAAGCGACGATAGGTTGCATGAAAATGTCGAGAAAAAAGGAAAGTGGGGTTGTGTTATGTGATGTTTATAGATGGAACATCCGTTGAAATTAAAATCCGAGCTGCTCCTTTTTCAAGGATATCCACATTTTTTGTTTTTTTTGAAAGGATCAAATATTGAGAAAATCGAAAATTCGCCACCGTCCAAATTTTTCCGATTTCAATACATTATTTGGTCGCTAAGGGATACAAAAAAAGGTATTAAAAAGAAAAATGGACACCTGTAGTGGAAAAATCCAATGTGAACAGGACCTAAAGGATAACCACTGAAATTTAAAATAACACAAAAAGTACCCACTTTAATTTGCGTATAACTCCTAACATGTTAACTCTACGTGAAAATTCCTTATAATAGATTTCATTCAGAATAAATAAAGGAATATTTCTTTGATACACAATTTTGATGTACCTGCAGTGGTTAATGCACTTTGGTCCATCTAAACTGAAAATTTCAAAAAAGGAACGTTTTTTTATGGTGCTATTTTAAGTTCAAATATTTTTCTAGTTTATGTAAATATTTTAATCTAATGATCCAATTCTCATTCTTACATATCTATACGTTAATATTAAAAAGAATTAGAGCTGAAATACGCGCTAGCTGTGCACGGTGGGCGGTAAGCAACAATAGGTTGCATGAAAATATCGAAAAAACGATCGCCGGCTAAACACTTACGTAAAATGATATTCTAATATACTTCATAAACACACAGCAAGCGTGAATAAAATCTCCAACATTTTTTTTAAACGAAAATTAGTACCAGCACACAGCTAGGCACATATTCGTTGGGCCATCGTTTTTACGATATTCCCATGCAACCTATTGTTGCTTCCCGCCCACCGTGCACAGCTAGCGCGTATCTCAGCTCTAACTCTTTTTTAGTATTAACGTAGAGATATGTAGGAATGAGAGTTGGATCATTAGATTAAAATATTTACATAAACTAGAAAAATATTTGAACTTAAAATAGCACCATAAAAAAAACGTACTTTTTTTGAAATTTTCAATTTAGATGCACAAAAGTACATTAAGCACTGCAGGTACATCAAAATTGTATATTAAAGAAATATTTCTTTATTTATTCTGAATGCAACATATAATAAGAAATTTTCACGTAGAGTTAACATTTTAGGAGTTATACGCAAATTAAAGTGGGTACTTTTTGTGTTATTTTATATTTTAGTGGTTATCCTTTAGGTCCTGTTCACATTGGATTTTTCCACTACAGGTGTCCTGTTTTCTTTTTAATACCTTTTTTTGTATCCCTTAGCGACCAAATAATGTATTGAAATCGGAAAAATTTGGACGGTGGCGAATATTCGATTTCCTCAATATTTGATCCTTTCAAAAAAAACAAAAAATGTGGATATCCTTGAAAAAGGAGCAGCTCGGATTTTAATTTCAACGGATGTTTCATCTATAAACATCACATAACACAACCCCACTTTCCTTTTTTCTCGACATTCACTGCATAGATATAAACTTATATATATTAAAATGATCAGGGTGAAAAGAGAAATCGATTGAGCTATGTCCGTCCGTCCGTCCGTCTGTCCGTCCGTCCGTCCGTCTGTAAACACTCTAACTCGCGCAAAAATTGAGATATTTTGATGAAATTTGAAATGCAAGTTGGTATCGAGACTGGGACGGTTGTTAATAAAATGGGCGAAATCGGTCCATGACCACGCCCACTTTTCCTATATAGAAAAAATCGGAAATTTGGTATCTCAGTCACTAATATAGCTGTAGCGATGAAATTTTACCCACATGTTGAGCTCAGACCCCTATGAAGAAATTTGGTGAAATTTTGGAAAATAGGCGGTGCCGCGCCCACTTATTGAGAGTCAAACCTTTAAAGTTTTATATGTCATAACTCAGAAACCATTGAAGATATATCGATGAAATTTGGTACGCGTGATTTACTTACTTAGGCAAACGTTTGGACGAAAAATTGCCAAAATCGGTTGACGACCACGCCCACATTTATATATGGGTATTATAAAGTGACCTAATAAAAACATTTTAAGCGATATCTCTGTCAAATATAAAGATATATCATTAAAATATTATGGCAGGAGTCCAACTGCGCACACAAAGCAAAAAACACAAAACTTTTAGAAAATGGGCGTGGCACCGCCTCTTTTCAGACAAGGGAATATACGAGATTTCGGAGCCCATAACTCGACAAATAATTGAGATGTTATGACGAAACTTTGGCTATAAACTTTTACAACCTGTGGTAATATATGTTCAAAAATTTAGCGAAATCGGTTTATGACCACGCCTGCTTTTTAGCAAAGATATTTCTGGAACACCCTTTGGGAATTTGTAACGTGACATCTTTGTAACTAGAAGTCATAAAGGAATGAAATTTTGCACAAAGAATAATATTCATATGCTTAGTTGGATGACTGATAAAAATGTTGAAAATGGGCGTGGCTACGCCCACTTTATGCAGCACTCGCTTTATATAAAGTACACCGTGTTTCCATCAAACGCAAACAAACTACGAAAGCTTACAGCTGAGTATCTAATGTTCGATTCCACTCGAACTTAGGCTTGCTTACTTGTTATTATTTAAAATAAAAGCAAGAGATTAAGGATCTATGTATATATATTTAATCAGTTGAAGTTAGTGATGGAAATAATAAAAACTTCACAATTGTGCACTGGTAAATATTCAATGAATTCAGAAGTTATTTATATTTTATTATTTTACTAATTGGCCTTGGAGTCTTCCAGTTGCTTGAATTGTATTAAGATGACCAAGTAGGTAGTGACTGCCGAAAAAACCTGAAATTATAATTATTACTAGTAGATTAAACAAATTTACGTGTTTTTAATGTAATGCAGTTGCTGAAATATTATTTCGTCAACGTTTAGGTAAAACCGTATGTATAGCGCACTCAATCTGTCTTATTTCTCGAATTAATTCTTGAACTTAAAACTGCGTAAGCTCATGTTTGCAGCGCATTTGCAATGGTTTCGCTAAAATATCGGCACTCAGCGTGTTTTACCTTAAAAAGTGTTGAGTTGTCGATAACAAAAAAACCATAAGCCGTGAATTGAATATCATACTTAATATTTTTCAGCAAAAATGTGTCAACCTTAACGAAAGAAGCGATTTTTAATTAAACATAAATTTAAATAATAAATGGTACCTACAACATTTTGATTCTCCGTATTGTTGCCGTATATCCGTGAGAGAACTTTGGAAGTTTTATTGGCCTGAGAATGCATAAAGAAATTGCATAATTATATAATTTTGGTGAAGGTTGATATGAATATTAACAAAGGATTAGTTTCAGCTATTGAGAAATATTACATATATAATAATATAATACACTGGCGCATTTATAACTCTGACGAATGTTAATTTGTATAAAATCCAATGGAAAAAATTATTCAATTAAAATTAAAAAAACTCCTTTTTTATCAAACTATGAAGCTACGAACGAAGGGCGGATCTCCAGATCAGTGAAAACTGTTATCATCCTCTGACTTTATTAATGCATCGCCCGAGAAGTCTCGCGATAAGTTTATCTCCGTTAACTTGATATTCAATAGGCTCCGATTTCTATTATTTATATCGCACCCTAGATCATAAAGTGACACAACTCAAAATTTTTTGAAATCGAGTTTTTTTAATAAACTGGTACACAGTACATATCTCTACCTATTGCTAAAAGAAAACTTTTCAATAAGTGCATATTTTGACCGAAAAATTACCATTATACGTGGTCCTTTGCCATAAGATTGCTTGTAAAGAAAAAACAATTGTTTGGCTCTCCTGAAAATTTTTGAATTTTGAGTTGTGTCACTTTATGATTTAGGGTGAGATATGTTATTTTAGTATTTCCCACAATTTTATATATTTTGTATCCTGTAAACCTATAAAATTATGGGAATACAGAAACTCAAAAACCTGAGAGTAAAATTTGAACATTTACTGGTCGCTGAGATAAAGCTATTCATGTACCTACACGGTGGGCAGGAAGCGACGATAGGTTGCATGAAAATGTCGACAAAAAAGGAAAGTGGAAAGGAAAGTCACCACATCCCCTCATCAGACTTCTTCCAGCGGCCTCAACCGAGAATCGTTTTTTCGATATTTTCATGCAACCTTTTGTTGATTCCCGCCCACCGTGCACAGCTAGCGCGTATCTCAGCACTAACTTTTGTTTGAGTATTAACGTATAGATATGTAGGAATGAAGGTTGGATCATTAGATTAAAATATTTACATAAACTAGTAAAATATTTGAATTTAAAATAGCACCATAAAAAACGTACTTTTTTTTTGAAATTTTCACTTTAGATGCACCAAAGTACATTAAGCACTGCAGGTACATCAAAATTGTATATTAAAGATATATTGCCTTATTTATTCTGAAACATATCATAAGGAATTTTCACGTAGAGTTAACATTTTAGGAGTTATACGCAAATTAAAGTGGGTACTTTTTGTGTTATTTTATATTTTAGTGGTTATCCTTTAGGTCCTGTTCACATTGGATTTTTCCACTACAGGTGTCCTGTTTTCTTTTTAATACCTTTTTTTGTATCCCTTAGCGACCAAATAATGTATTGAAATCGGAAAAATTTGGACTTTGGCGGATTTTCGATTTCGTAAATATTTGATCTTTCAAAAAAAACAAAAAATGTGGATATCCTTGAAAAAGGAGCAGCTCGGATTTTAATTTCAACGGATGTTTCATCTATAAACATCACATAACACAACCCCACTCTCCTTTTTTGTCGACATTTTCATGCAACCTATCGTCGCTTCCTGCCCACCGTGTGTAAGTACACACCTAACCAAAAAAACTTCTATAAAATGAATAGAATGTATGAGATGATCATGTATTGGTTCTCGGGAACTCGTTTGTTGGATATTTTCTGAGACTACCCTCACGGAAAAAAAAGTTAGTTGCAAAAATAAATATATTAAAAAGTGATTTATATTCAACTAATTTTAACGTAGCTTTAAACAAATGCAGCGCGGGACAGTTTCTTGTATATGTACATATTTATATGTAAACACATGTTTTCAGATCTAAGTATGCCAAGATTGTTTTTTCCTTTTTTTTGGTTACCGTTTTTCAGCTTCACTTCCCATTAAACACTGAAAACGAAATTCTCAAACGGAGAAAATATTGTTTCATATTTATCATTTGAAAATTAACATAAATTCAATTGTTTCTCAAATATTGTTTATCAACTTGAGAACAATTTGCGAAATTTGAGGAAAATTTGTTTCGCATTTTTACCATTTCTTGAATTTCGACATCAAATGCAGGATTAAGTTACTTATATTAAACTACAAGTAAAGTAGTTGAAAAGAAACTCAAGATAAAGTTATTTATTTTAAACTACTAGTAAAGTAGTTGAAAACAAATGCAGGATAGGGCAATTGACTGCTTGCTATGACATCGCCGTGTTAAAAAAGTCAGTTCATTGCAAAGGAAAAAGTCACATTTTCAATTAGTTGTTATTGAAAATAAAGTAGTTTATAAAGTGATTTAAAATTAATTAAATTTCCTACAGGGTATCGATTAGGTTCGAGTGTATACAACATACTGATATTACTAGGTTAAGTTTGATTGAAGTATATAGGTAAGTAAATATCTATGTATATATGTATAATGATTACATCCACTTTACTTACCTCCTTAGTGGCCACATTACAATTGGTCGTCAAAATAATTAAAATACCCGCAAACAGCGGTATCCACGACAACGTCCACACAATATTAAATATATTGTCATCCTCCTGCCAATCGAACAAAAACGTGTTGTAAACGCAAGACAACAAACCATAGCAGGAATATAATAGAAATGTCAGCAAACCCAGACCGGCATAATTATTAATCATTTTGAATAGCTCCAATAAATCGTTATGTAAACGATAAATTAATTTTGAATTATCCACAAAATGTGCCATACTCCAATCGTTCGGCCCCAGCAGCCTTCCGCACGCTGCTCGTACGCGTATCGCTGGCCAAATGTCCACAGACTCGTATGCACATTGACTGGACGACAAAGAATTACTATTGTAATGCTCCAGTAATTGGTTAATCGTTTGAAAGCGATTTGCGAGCAAACGCATTAAGGCCGATATAAATATGACAAACATACATGAAACAGTGTTTTCCAGCTGATAAGTCATTAGATACACAATATGTAAGAAAAATGGCGAGATTGTGTTCGCGCCACGTGTGACGAGTGGCAACATCACGTAGAATATATAGCATATTACCAAAATTATATACCAATTGAATGGATTTTTAGTGTACGATTTGCACCAGGCCAATTGGGGATCTCGTGTAAGTTGCTGATCGATTTTTAAAAAGCGATTTAGAATTTCTATTACTTTCGCCCCATGGCAAACACATGTCCAAGTTATCGTTACATCGCTGACCATGCAAAAGAGCACATCCAGAATATTGCTGACTCCATCCGTTTTGCTCACACTGAAGAAAATTTTTAATAAAGTTGGCGAAAGTACAACGTAAATATGAACTAGATTCAATAAACATTTGACACATATGATCAATTTACTAAGTAGTTTCCAATTGATGCCGGGCGCAGTGATTTCAGTGCGATTGAGTATCGTAAAGAATGGTATGAGGCCAATTGATTTTAAGATCATTAAAATCCATTTGAGATATTCGATTAGAGGAATGGTGTGTTGCAGTTTGGCTGCAGATTTCTTTTGACTTTTCATTTCTTCAAAAGAAAGTGATGTTTGCATTTTTGCATTTTTTTCTACTCAAAAAAAAAGCACGCAACTGGCGTGAATAAGAGACGACGGTCAACTAAAAAAATCGTTTGAAGATATACATACTTTTGTATGTATTTAATTAATTAAATTAGCAAATCGATCAAATTACAGATACGCTTAAAAAAGGGGGAATTTGTAAATTTATAGTTGACAGGAGATATGCACATTAGAGTGCGTTTAAAATTCAAATCAACGATATTTTACAATATCGCCCCTTCAAGCATGGTCAAAGATACCACACAAAAATATATGAAGGGTAAAAAATCTAAATATTTTTTTTTTAATCATCGAATACCCAAAATCAATACTTCTAAACCCAAGGATAAAAAATGTAAATTTTGGTCCCAATTGATCTCAGTTTATTGGTATTTCACGGAGGTCAAATTTCAGATGGCCATAGAAGACTTAAATTTTTAGTGTCCCCAACTTTTGCCTTAGGAAGCTTACCAAATTTCAGTGATATGTCTGCTACAAAATCTGTTCTTTAAAATATGCGTGTAACACCTCCCGATGGCTATCAACTTTAAAGCAGCATAATCTAGATTAAACTTACCTTTACTGTTCAACTTTTAGAAAATTTTCTTCTATATTCTTCTTCGAAAGTATCTCGACTTTGACGCCGAACTTTTGGGCCGATTGCACCTTCTGCGGTTAATTTAATCGCTGGTTAGTTTGACGTAAATTATGTGGTGAGCTGTCAAATAAATCGCTTAACCGGGCATCGGAGTTAAGTGCTGAACAGGAGATGGTGAAACCGGCGCTTAAGCAGGGTTTTTTGACTTTTACGACGAAGAAAGTCGGAAGGTGCCAAAACGCGACGGTGGACAAGTGGACAAGACGGAAATGCCTGTGCGCTTACACGTTTCTCTCATTGTAGTCCAAACATGTAAGTAAATTAATTTTATCCTTTCCATTAATAATTGTATAAATAAATCAAAACCATTTTTTTTTTTTTATTTTGTGAATTTCTTTTGCATTGATTTTTATACTTTTATTTTTTGTATGATTTTTCATTGTTTGTAATTTTGTTGTTCGTTTAAAAATTTCATTTTGTTATTCTTAATTCAATCAACGTAATAATCCCAATAATGCATAATTAATATAGTTATAATTAAGTGAGTTCTTTAATAATAATAATAATTGCTATACAATTCTAAACAATAACATTAAAATATAATTTACAAAATAAAACAGGAAAAAATTTTGTTTATTTTATTTTTTTTATTTTACACAATCTCGGGTTGCAATATTCTAAGCTATGCATTCACGTTTCACTATCAACTTTATTATAAGTTTGTATGTAATTATGTTTTCGTTTTTGGGGGCTATGTATATTTTTTATACGTATTTTATTTTTAATTCCTTTTTTGTTATTTGCAATTTTTAAAGTAACTTTTTACGATTTTAACTATTGCATTTGTTTCTTCTGGCATAGCTCACTTTTAGTTTGATTTTTACTTATTTTTGTTTTCTCTCTTTTATACAATCTATTTTTTTTTTTGCATTAATTTCCCTTTTACTTTGCTATGTTGCCGTAGTTTCGATTATTCTAATCCATTTTAATTTAGGAAAAGAATAAAAAAATTGTACTCAAAAAATTTAAATTTAAATTGAAATAACTTAAAAATTAACTTAAAATATTAGAAAAACAAATTAATTGTACTACTAATGAGTTTGTGGCTTATATAAAAAACGAATAAATTATTTTTTTGTCGTTTTTTTTGTTAAATTTGCTTATTTTTACTTAATTTAATTAATATTTTTCATTGTAATTTTTTATGCTTTTTCGTTAATTTAAGAAGATTTATTTAAATTTTCTTCTTCATATGTTTTTGTTTTTCGTTTTTCATTCTTTTCTCAAAAATCACTGTTATACTGTGTGCTTACTTAGATTAACTAAGTTTTCTTATTTTTTATTTGATTTATTTAGAATTTCGAAAGTTACATTGCAAGTTACTTATATTTAATATGATTGTTTTTAAAGTTGTGTGGACTTATTGTAAACGAAATAAAAAATTAACTGGGGTAACAAGTGAAACCTTAATTTGTGATAGTTTGCCAAAATGTGAAAATGTAAAATCTCAAAAAGTTTAAAGAAAAAAAAAAACAAAAGTCACAGATAAATTGAGATTAAAATAATTTAAAATATTTAACAGTTAAATATTAAAAATTTATGTGAAATAAACTAAAGCAAATATGTGACAATGGAAAAATTAAATGTAATATGTTGTATACATGGAACGAGATTCGCTCTTATTTTCGTAATTCATTCCTCATTCACTCTGCAATCACATGCTGAATCACCGTGGATGCAATAAGGAACATCGCTGACAATGTGAATAACGAATTACGGTAAGGTTAACGAATTTTATTTCGACCGAATGACGTCCCATGTACCATATTAAAAGGCAAGTGTATTAAAATACATAAGTGATGTTCTAAATATCTAAAAAAAATAAATAAACACAAATAAAGAAAGGCAATTGAGAAGGTAAGCAAAGTCTCTGAAGAGCTGAAGAGAACGTTACAGAATTAAAAATATTATTAAAAATCAAATAAATTATTTAGGAGTTATGCTATGTGCGCATGAATCTCTTGATGTGTTGTTATGATTTTTTTTAAATTTTATTATTTTATTCATTTCCTCTAAAATGTTAAGCGCTAGCCTTTTTTTATATTTTTGAAATTGTAATTTATTAATTCCTTTTCTCCATTTCATTCACTCATTTTTTTATTTTTACCTACACTATATTGTTTCTATTTTTCTTTATTTAAATAGAGTGTTATTTATTTATTTATTTTTTTCTTTTTTAATTATTTGTTTTTGATTTTTTTAACTCTTAATAAATCTTAATTAGTTTCTTGTTGTATTTTTTTTAAATTAATTCTTTTTATATATATATATATATATATATATATATATATATATATATGTATATATATATATATATGTATATTTTCATTTGGAAATTAGACATGATTACAATAACAATTCGATCGCTACTATAATTGTTAATTTCAAATGAAATTTTTTTGTTCATTTACGGTTGTTCTTTATCGCTTCGGCTACATAATTCTTTTAAGCTTCTTTACGAGTTTCTATCGATGTTGTATTGCTCGTATCGTGCATAATTTAGGAGCAGCTGTTTTTAGTTTGAGCCAGCTCATTTAACAAGAATAGGAATAAAAGGGTTCTTGCTATTTTAATTTTATATATTTTTGTTTTTATTTTCGAATTTCGATTTCCTTTGCTTTCTTTAATTGTTTGCAAGTTTTTTTTTTAATTTTAATCTCTTCGCGCACGTTTCGTGTTAATCGCTACTGTGTTGAGTTTTTCCAATGTTTTTATTTGTTGATTTTTTTGGGAGATTCTTACGTGATGTTGCATGAAATTTAAATATATTCGACGTTGAACCTAGTTTTTTTTTTTATTAATAATTACTATTTGAAGTATATGATTCGCGTTGTTTCTGAAATGCTCAACTTGGAAATACGGAAATTGCGAAGCTTTGTTTCTTTTCTAGCAATAAATAAAACGCTAAAGAAAATTATATGTAGTCAAAGAAAATCTAAGTAACATATTAAAATAGCGCTTAACGTACATACATATTTATTAAAAAAGGAAAAAATACATTTAATGTTATATAAAAACACATTCGCATAGAATGCTTTGAAAACATATCCTACTTTTCTCAACATTTTAGAACTAAGCGCATGATTTAAATTTTAAATATTTTGAGCTTAAATTTTTCAATATAAAAAAAAGCTTTTCGCTCAGTTAAATATAATAACTTAAAACAGGCGCTTAAATTCTATTTTTTTTTTGTTTGGGCTCGAAAACTACGTACGCGCTTTAGAAAAAATATGTTGGGCTTTTTCAGGGCTTGTAACATACATAAATAAATGAGAGCAAAAAAAATTATATACTCATACTAATAAGGAGTATTATGTACTGCTTGAGATCAATTGGTATAATTAGTTACTTTTTGAATTACTAGTTTTCGATATTGGAAGCAGCTTTCCATGCGGAAATATGTAGCAATTAAACTGATTGAGTACCAATCGAAAGAAAAGTGGGAGCAAGATTAACTTATTCTGAATACAAAACAAAGACTTCATTTTATTTTGTTTTTAAAAAATGTTTTCAATTTTCCAGCTGCTTCCAATATCATCTTATTATTATACTCTATTATTACGTTTATTTGTTTTGTACATATTCCAGCCTTATTTGTAAAATCATAAAAGGAAAACTTAGAAACTAAGAATTAATCATGAGCAAAAATGTAAAAATTTTAACAAAATGTGTAAAAATGGTTTGTTCCTTTTTCTAATTGCTTGCTATTTGCATATTTGTTAGTTGCCTCTCTTTAATTTATTTACTCTTAAACGCATCTGATTTTAAAAACTCCTTACAATGGTTTTTGGTACGTTTTTTTTTTTTAATTTTATTTTTACATACAGCATAACTTTACATGTGTCAAATCTCTATATACTTACGTACATACACACTTACAATACATTTTACTTGGTACAAATACATACATACATACATGCGCTTCTACAAGGACGAGACGACCTGCGAGTTGAGCGTGAATTAAATTTGCTTTCACACCCAGTCAAAGTCATGCCTCGTTGTCGTTCTGTGTGACCTCCCTCGTTTCGCTGTGGCAGTGTTTTGGCGTCGAGTTGTGTCAAAAACATCCGTGCAATTTCTTTTTCATTATTGGTTTTTTTTGGCATATTTGTTAATTACACTTTTTACAATTTCAATTTTTTATGTAACCTTTTTTGATTTATGACAGGTGATAAGAAATAATAAATAATAAATATAAAATACGATATTATATGCTGAATGAAAATTCTAAAAAAAAATGTAGACGCACGACCGTGTTTTAAAATTATATTTATACATATTAATATTTTTTTTTCTACTTTTGTCTGTATAAGGTTGATTTTATCTTTATTTTTACTCCTATTATTATTTTCATATTAATTTTTTGTTTTATTTTTTTAATTTAATTTATTTTTTTTTTAATTATTTTTTTTATTTTCATTTTTAAAATTATTTTCATTTTGGATTATTTTTATTTTATTTTTACTTTTATTTTTATTTTTATTTTAATTTTAATTTTAATTTTAATTTTAATTTTAATTTTAATTTTAATTTTAATTTTAATTTTAATTTTAATTTTTATTTTTATTTTTACTTTTACTTTTATTTTTAATTTTTATTTTTAATTTTATTTTTATTTTTATTTTTATTTTTAATTTTTTTATTTTTATTTTTTATTTTTATAGAGATTTTTAAGTTAACGTTGATTTATAATTTAAATTTTCATCCTTTAGTTTTACTTTATATTTATTTTTATATTTTATTTTTACTTGAAGTTTAACTTTATTTTTATATATTATATATTTATGTGTTTTATTTCTATATAACTTTGTTTTTATATATTTACATTTCTATTTACATATGTAAGTATTTCATGTCATTTATTTTCAAGCACTTTCAGCTTTCGCTTTTTTTATTACATTTTTATTATTTCTTGCTCATTTTTCCTCGTTTTCGTCGCCGCCGCGCTACGATTTTAGGTATTTTTTAATAAATAAATGAGAAATTCTGCGCTTCGTTTTAATTTGTAGTTAATTCTATTCTTCCTTTAATGTTTATTTTTTTTTTGCTTTTTAAATTTCTAGTGTGCACCTACAAAAAAATTTATAAATATCTAGATATCGATTATGTTTGTTTTTTTTTTTTGGTTGTAACTAGTAATTATTAACATTTATATTACATTATGTACCTTTTATTTATACTTTTGCATGTTTTTTAATTTAAACTAATTATTAGTTTGCTTTTTTATGTCTTTAAATTGTTCTCTTTTTGTTGTTTAATTATAATTTTTTCAATAGGAAATATTGAACTACTTAAGGTATTATTTTCACAGGGAAACTCATTTTAAACTTTTCATACATTTTAGTTTTAATTAAAATTTTTATTTTTTTATTTTTCTAAGTAGTTTCATTTTTTTTAATTGTTTTCGTAATGATTACGCGTACGACTTACAACTAAAATAAATTTATTTCCCCCATATTTCATATATTTTTTTTATTACATGCTATTTATATTTGTTATTTTTATCTAATTCTGTAATTAAACCACAATTGCTTAACTTACTTCATATGAATACAATTTTGTTTTTAACTGAGTCCGTGTATATTTTTTTTTATTTCTGTAATTATTTATTATATATTAATTATTATTATATTATCTACTTTAATAGCTGTAACTTTTTCAGTTTTTGTTTTTAATTTCATTTATTAATAATTTTAGTAATTTTCATTTACTTAAACTGTTATTTTTTTTTGTTTAATGATAATAAAGGTGTTTGCTTATTTTATAATATTTATTTATAATTGCTATGTTTTTGCATAATAACGTCTTCATAAAATCCTTTTTCCGTTCTCTAATTTATTGGTATACCTTTCATGAACATGAACTTTGCGCTGAAATTTGGAAATTTAAAGTACCAGAAGGAGGCGTGACAGACCAGCTAAAATATATACTGATAAAATCGGTGTCAGTAGTTGAAGCTATGCCTATATATCCATCTGTGTGTACGAAAACTGGTCCACTGGCTTTTGAGATATTAGTTTGAAATTCGTTTTGTGGAAAATTAATGATTTTCAGGCCATGTAAAGTTTCATTTCGCCATTCATGAAAGGTATGAAGTCTGCGGTACGGCCGAAGACAGCGACGCTCTTATTTGTTTACTTTGTTATTGCCTTAATAATTAATATATACATGAATTACTCGTATTTTACATTCGTCAATTTCGGCATAAAACTGCTTCGTGTCACTTTTGGTTTGTTTTCTATTGCTCAACAGAACAAAGTCTCTACAATTAATTTGAAAATTAGAACGGTTCAGAGTATGTATCTTCAAAAGTTTAGGCTTGATGTGGTTAGTTAAATTAGCGGAATATAAAAGTGTTCTCTCTGATAATTCCGGATATATCTAAACTATTTTCAAGAACTAAGTACTTTATGAAAACAACCATTATTCAAAAACAAATATAACAATTATTTTCTTTGAATTTCGTTTCGTTTTTATTGCAATTTTTCTGCTGATCTCACTTGCCAACCTTAACGCTCTAAGTGAAACGAAAAAGTGCATGGAATTGTGATTTCTGTCACTAACAATTTTCAAATTCGGGCCGTTTTGCAGTTACTTCATTTTTACTGGGCTGTACTGAAATTCATAAACAAAATATGTATGTATGTACATTTGAACTGCCCAAATGATATAACAACTATGTATGTACTTACTGAGCCTAACGCTTAACACAAACCATTCTATCAACATTACATATACATAAATATATTTCATAACACACACATACACTAACGGCGTCGTATGTAGCTACAACAGGCGATCAGCAAACACTCTCCAGTTCGGCAACTCCTGCTTGCTGCATCGCTTGACGCTTGCGATATTCGTAGAATTCCTCACGCATCGCTTGCAAGCGCGCTTCCACGTTGTCGTAGCGCGAGAAACGTGTCTTACGCATGGGACCACCATAAGTGGCCGATCCCGAATTGAGGGCGCCAACGGTGTGATGAAATACGCTGCCTGTTCCGAGCGGCCCGAGTGTATGATGGCCCGTGGTGTCCACATGCAAATTGAGATCCTCGCGTAAGAGGCCGGCCGTGGGTGTAGATGCGCTCGGTGTGGGCGTTGAGGGATCGAATTCGTAGTGGCCATCCACGCTGCCCACATCAACTGATTTCGGTAGGTTGACATTGTCGGTGGCCGCGTTCAAATCCGAGATCATACCCAACCAATGTTCCATGGTGTACGGCGGCGTTGTGGCACGTTGGTTGTGTAAACTAGAACTACCCGCCACACCCCCGCTGCCGCCGTAATATGTGTAATACGGCAGTGAGTTTGAGCCAAATAGAGATGGTGGATGGTGCAGCTGCTGATGATGATGACTCGCAGGTGCCTGGCCTTGTGCTTGTTGGTGTTGTGCGCTGGCCGTTTGTAAGCCGAAGTATGCGTTGCTGCCGATCGGTGGAGGTGGCGGTGGGCGATAGGGGGGAAGCAATCGCCATTCGCTTGTGCTGCCCGAGTGATGAGATCCTTGCGGGTGATTGGAGGTGTTCTTCGAACCGAAGCCGCTCGAACTGGAACGTGATTCCGGCGATGCCTCCAAACCCATCGCGCTGACGGGCGCCGTGCGCAACGTCAGATTCAAATGTGGCAATGGCGACATGAGTTCGGGCTGCGTGCGACCGAAGAGACGCGCATAGTGACGTGGATACCAGCGTGTACGCGGCCTATAGCTATGATATGGTAGCTGGGAGTGATAGTAGTTGCGCCATGTTGGCGGCGAAGGTATCTGAAGCGGCAAAAAGCCGTCCGTGTTGGGTAAATCCTGCTGCTGATTTTCCTCCTGATATTGTTTGTGCTGTTGCTGATTGTAGCGACGCGTTTCCTCTTGGATGGTGCGCAACGCTGGCAGCTCGTGTGTGTAGTACCGATAACGGCTGAGATTGCCGCTGGTCGCTGAGGGGGTGGGCAAAGAACGTTCTGCGGAGCTGGGGTAAACGCTACTTAAATCACTAAAGTGCGGATGTCCGCTGCCCGGTGTGCCCATCGACCATGGCGAGGTGAGTAAGCCACCGCCACCGACCCCTCCCAATCCACCACCGCCACCGTGATGATGTAGGCTTGTGCCACCTAAGGTCTCATTCGGCGTACTGGCTGGTGAGCTGGAGAAGATGCGCGAGATCCTCGATGGCGTGTGCAAATTCGGTGTTAAATGGAGACTGTGCAGATGCTGCTGATGATATTGGTTGGCGTTGAGGAAGGAACTACCGCTCAATGTATTTATATGTAGCGGGCGGCTGGTGGTTTGCGCTGGCTGAGCTGGCTGCAGGTTGCGATAAATATTTTGTCCATAATGACCACGGAAAATGTTCTGATATCGTGCGCCGGTGTTGCCACTCAAATCTTCACCAATAGTGGCTGCAGCAGGCGGCCCATTGGCCAAAGTAGTTCCCGTCAGGCCGATATTGCTGCCGACTCGCAATAGGCCACCCAAACCCTGCAGAAAGCCACGTGCCGATCCAACAGCCGATTGTAGGCTCAGCTGTGAAGGCGAAGCGACCAGAGGGCGACGCCATGAGGCTCGCGCTGTAATGAAGTTGCGTCGCGAAAGAAAGCCACCATCATCACTTGAGGAATTTTGTGAGGCACGACTGTTGCGTCGCGTAGTAATGGCATCCACTTCATCGACTCCATCCACAACATCGCCATTCGTCAGTGCATTGAGTTTGCCATTGCTGCCGCCCTTGATGCCACCGCTGATGACAAAACGCCCGTCGACGGAACGTTGAATTTGACTTACAGAGCCGCGGCGATCACGTCGTGCACACTCTTCATCTAAATGTTGTGAGCTGTAGATTGAGTGACAATTGTTGCAGCGATCCGGTGGCCATATCCAGTGTAGTATGGCGATTAGTATCGTGGTCAGACTTGATATTCGGGTTTGTTTAAATCTTTTGGTAGAAAGTAGGAGAGATAAATAAAATGGGGAATAAATGATTAGTACGTATCAGCAAAATTGGAAAGATCTTAAAAAAAAACATGCTAATGTTTGGATGCATGCTTGCACTTGGTCAGAATAAAATAAAAAAACAACAATTTGGGAATCGAAATCGAAATCGAAAACAAATCTTAATAGAAATCGAATCGAAGACCAAATCGAATTTGAATCGAAATGGAGATCGAAATCGAAATATACATAAATCTAGATTTAAGGAGTAGTACATTCACACAAAACAACAACCAATAAGCTTTTATGTGTTTTACTCTTTTTTTGGAAAAGATAATATTTTCCACTAATCCAAAAGCCTATTCAGATTGGCATGATATAAGGGTTATTTAGGCAAAAATCGTTGTTTCGGCGTTGATTACCCTTAGATAACGTTGTTTCGCCATACAAAAATGCCAGGCGAAATTACCCTTGAAATGTGCATTTCGGCGAAAATACTCACGAAATTACTCTGAAATCGGTCTCTTCTCTAAATTTTATCGATTATAATCGAACACATCTTGTACATCTGCGCTAAAATAAAAACACGGCTATTAAATTTGTTCACGACGGTTTCTTAGATATATTCTCATTGCATAAGCGATTCTTTAAGTATAAAAAAATTAATTTGGTGGGACTATTTTATTAATGATATTTTCATGTAAAAATTTTTATTTGGCGCAGGACCACCGTAACTGAAACACGACTAAATGAAATTACTCAAAAACGTGTGATTTCGGAAAGTAATTTCGGCTATCCAACGTAATTTCAAATGCAATCTTAATAGACTTTAATAGAGATTGTATAAATGCAGAGATGTGTGTGTATACTCATACGTATATATGTATGTATTTATAGAACACAACTCTACAAGCATTCTAACTACAAAAAAAAACACGTTTATAATAAAAGTCATAATATCACGTGCACAATTGGCTTTGTCTACTTCAACTTTGATAGAAAAAACTTTAAAACAAAAAGCAGAGCGAAATTCCAGATGTTGCTGCAATTAACGCTTTGACAATTTCCACTTAACTTTTTTGCTTTGTTTTATAAAGCTTATTTTGTGAAAAATGTTTGGGGAATTGTCCCTTTGCTGTTCATTTCGAATGTTCTTTTTTACTTTTTACTATCGCTAAATCAATGTAGATAAACAAACGATACACACAAACATTCCAACAGCTGTTTGTCAATGTTTAAAAAGGTCGAGAGATAGAGAACTTAACGCTTCGCTTTGCTCGCTTCACTTCAATTGTGAACGTGTCCCTTTGAGAAGCACATACTGAACGGAACTGTCAAAGCAAAACTCTGAAGCAAAGCGAAGTAGAAGCCAATTTTGCACGGGCTATAATATGCATATACATATAAAACAGTTTAAATGCAAACCTTGTGATCTTCACATCCCAGAAAATATTTAATCCGAATTACGTTCCACATAAGTAGATAAGAGATATATAGAGTTGTATGTTAGTTAAGCGTTAAACATATACATATTTTTTGTTTATGATTACACTGCTCTACAGCCAAAAAATACTCTGAACGCGACCATCCTATCTATATGTAAAATCGGTCGCTGATTCCGAAAATGGGGTTCATTTTTAATTCTATGGGAAGGTTTTTGAGATATCGGCAATTTACCGTTATTTGGCCAATGGCTCCACTTAATCCTGAATGTCTCTTTAACGCAGTGAGCTATAACACCAAACGAAAGAAAATTAAATTTTCTTTTCATGGCTCCTATAACATTTTTCTCTAACTCTTATAGTTTCTGAATTATTGACGATTAAAATTGAATTTTTTACGATTTTTTGAAGAAAAAATTGATTTTGTCAGGCAATATCTTTAAAACCAATGTTTTCACCTTCGATTTTACTCCTTTGTGTGAAGTTCCGTTGCATTACCAAAAAAATAAGCTATGAACGAAGAAAATCCATGGTAAAATGGAAAAGTTATAGGCGATCAAGTAAATACAGCCAAGTCGCGCAATGCCTCTGGACGGATATATTCTATGCATGTTCAAGGAATAGCTCACTGCGTTAAAGAGACATTCAGGATTAAGTGGAGCCATTGGCCAAATAACGGTAAATTGCCGATATCTCAAAAACCTTCCCATAGAATTAAAAATGAACCCGATTTTCGGAATCAGCGACCGATTTTACATATAGATAGGGTAGTCACGTCCAAAGTACAGACAACAAATTTCATTTTGTGATCCAGTGTTATTATATTTTCATAGATATTTATGAATATTGAAACATATATGAATGATTTATGGGCATATGATATGCACGAAGGAAATACTAAAAAAATAATTTACTTCAAACCAAAAAATTTTTAGAACAAAAATAATATACATAAGTGCCTATTTTAGTTTCGAAATTATATTCAAAGTAATATATTTTAAATTTGTCTACAAAACAAAAAAAATGTGGTTTTTAAAGTATATAATCAATCTAAATTCTAGAACAAGGGGAAATTAAACCAAAAATTGAGAAATGGAACGAGCCACATATTTTATAAGGAACTAACGTGCATTTAAAATCAACAAATCTATGTTAAGCTATAACAATAACACACATAATTTTTTCCTAGTTAATAGATAATTAAAGAAGGCTGAAAGTCTTACGATTTTGATTATGGCATGATGGGCCTGGAACTACAAAAACGGTTTCATATTCACGAAAATGCTCAGGGCTGCCGATTGATATTTGTATTTATTATATATTTCATATTTGTTTATTATAATCATAAATTCATCATCATAGAATAAATATGTATTTTTAGTTGTTGATGAAAATGTTGTTATTTTGGTTATTATAAAGATATTACGTGCGTACATGTTTTGGTGGGGGAGAGAGAAAGAAGAAGTTTAGTTTAGTAAGCAGTTGAAAATTAGTCGTGAAAATTTATTTTATAATTTCACTTAATTTATAAATTCACTCTATTTGCTAGTTTTTTGTAGAGTGGTTTTGGGGCAATTAAAAAATAAATAAAAAGTGTAAAGTATGATTACTACGATACATAATATGTATGTATGTATGTGATGTGAGGGATCAGTTTTTCAAATATTGATGTAAAATGTGTAAGGAAACTACGAAAACTACGAGCATTTACATACATAATAGGTACGTCTATGAAACAGTTTTACACACCGACAAGTATAATTTATTCCTTCACTTAGTATTTATTTAAAGGCCAATATTTCTGGGTCACATCTTGTGCTGGAGTATCAAAAATAAAGTGGTTCCATCGTAATTTGATCCTTAGTAGAGCTCAACACTTGCTGAAGGCTAAGAAGAAGAACACACCGGGTCGTCAATCGTTGGGAATGAAATCAATGTTCCATCACCCGACCATGACCTGGCAAGCGTAACAATAGCTATTTTAGTAATAAAGCAGCAGGCACTTACACTTGCCAGCTAAGCTATTCGAAAAAAGCGGCGAAGAGTTGATAAGGTGCGTTCATCAACCAATCTGAAGCATATGGTCGAATAAATGCATGACCGACGATTTAACATTAATTTTGCACTGCCCAATTCACAAAAGAGGTGGCCGGACCCCCAAAACGCGAAAATGGGATTAGCATTATGAACATCATTTCTAGAAAAAGTATCATGCGAAAGAGTAAAGCCCATCATCAATAAGGCTGATCAAGAAAAGCCAGTGAAAAAAAAAAAGAATGGACACAATGCAACAGCCACGTTTAAGCTCCAATTAAAGACGAAATGAAAAGTTCTGAAGTTTGGAAAAGGATATTGTTACCTTAGGATTTTCCACTGTGTGTGCCCAAAAGAAATTTAACTCACACGATTTATAGCACGAATACACAAAATATAAATTTAGACTATAATTACTTCATTCTTGAGCTCTCATGACCATTTTTTTTAATTAAGACTACCAAGGCTTTTTTTTTGGGATTCTGGAGCTCCAAATTCATGCGAAATTAAGCAAAAATCTCCTTTTTCCAACTATTACTTCTTACTACTGCTCGCTGTGTTTTCGTTATACATATATGTAAGTGTACTATCCCAACAAACACTGAGGTTAGTTATCGATTTGAGAATGACTCGAGAACTAGCCTCATTCTCAAACCTCTAGCGTTAGAGGACGACTCGAAAATCTATCGAGAATCATAGCGTTCTCAAACAAAAGGGTACCTAATTCTCAAATCGAGAAAATTATAATTCTCGAATCGAATTCTAATGTAGTTCTCTAATGAGATTCTAATCAGAATTTGCAAATACTTCCAATTGAAATGAAAAACAAAGTTTTGTCTCCTTTTACATGATTTTTTCATTGTTTAGATTTTATTAACGCAATATGTGCCTAAATTGCATATGATTATATATATTGACATATATATGTTTACCACATTTATAAGAACTGAAATTTAAACAAAATTCAGTCTTATTATTTAAATTAAAGGTACTTCTTGTACTTTTTTATGGAAAACATTGTACTACGGTATTATTAACTTTACCATTTTTTAGTATCTAATTTCAATATATGTATGTATATTCAATATATCACAGAAATATATTGAGAATTGATAAAAGGCGTGAGATTTGGCTCCTTCTCTAATCACTCGCTAATCGAATTCTAGTGTAGTTTTCAACCCTAGTTATCGATTTGAGAATATATAGAGAATTACACTAGTTATCTAAGGTAATCTCGACAAAATTTCTAACGTTAGAGACTGTGTTTGCTGGGATGGTATGTAGAATTGTTGTTGTATTTCCTTTGAATCTCATGTACATATTTGTGGTATTTAATAATTACATACATATACTCACTTTTTTAAAGGCACTTGACCAGCGGTTAATGAGCCCGTACTATTATGGCTGTGCATGTTATGTTGAAGTAGATGTTGTTGTTGTTGCTGTTGAAGTTGCTGTTGGTGGTGCACATGCTGCAGCAATTGTTGTTGTTGTTGTTGTTGTAGCGATTGTGATTGTGGTTGCGGCAGTTGTTGTTGCGGCTGGTATTGATTTTGTTGTTGCGGATGTTGATGAAAATGATGATTATTTGCTGCAATATTACGGGCATCGGTTATCCGGCAAGCTACCATATTGAACTCTGCAAACGTATAATTTCTACAATTAATTTTGGTGGAGTATTTGACCGTTCCCAGTTTATGGCTAAAATATTATTTCACATACACATATACGACTTAATGTATGAATGGATGTGTGTATGTATGCATATGTACTACGTATGTATGTACATACATACATGCATATTTACATGGATATATATATATATATATATAAATATATGTAGGTAGATATGTAAATATGTATGCATGCATAGAGAATGTGATGATGCTGAAGCTTTTGCTGGAGTTATTTAGATGTTAGATGGCTGGTGAGTTTGATATTAGTAGCGCTTATATGGTGTACATACATATGCATAGATGTATGTGTGTATGTGCGAGTATAGGACATGAATATGCACATTTGTGAGTTATACGCTCTCCACCATGCTTACATATTTATAACTTTACAAAGTAACGCAAAGTTCATTACTCCAATGCAAAAAGGAGATTGAATTCTGGAAAAATTTATAGAAACCCCATTGATGCAAAAGTAGACGTCTTTAAAATATGTGCAGCAGCCGGGGATAAGTTTATAGCATAAGACTGCAGGGCATCTGCCGGCATTAGAAGCTGAACAGCTATTCGAAAACCGAGGAACTTTGTGCTGGAAATATTCTGAGAATGTTCGAAATTGATGCAGAGCTTCGTAAGGCAACTACCCAAAAGATATATCAATTCCGAGAAGGGACATTATTTGTGATTATAAAACTATTTTCCGAGATTGCTGTTGGTAAAGCAGCAAAAGTCAGAAGAAGAAGAAGGAATAATAGTTTTTGCGTGACCTGGTAAGTTTGCGATTAAAGTTTTAGATCGTAAGCGCAGCCGCAGCAATTAATTCTTTGTAATCCGTTTTACTTCTAACAAGTAAGGAAGCCTAAGTTCGAGTGGAATCGAACATTAGATACTCAGCTGTATGCTTTCATGGTTTGTTTGCGTTTGTTCGATATAGGGTGTATTTTAAATGACACGAGTGCTGCATAAACAGGGCGCAGCCACGCCCATTTTCAAAATTTGTATCAATCATCCAAATAAGCATATAAATATTATTGTTAGTGCAAAATGACTTTTAGTTACAAAGACTTCACGTTACAAATTCCAAAAGGGTGTTCCAGAAATCTCTTTGTTAAAAAGTAGGCGTGGTCATAAACCGATTTCAATAAATTTTTGCGTGTCTATTAACACATGTTATAAAAGTGTATAAACCAAGTTTCGTCATAATATCTCAGTTATTTGTCGAGTAATAGGCACGTAGATTCCTTTGTATAAAAAGAGGCGGTGCCACGCCCATTTTCCAAACTTTTTTTTATTTTTTGTTTCCGGTCTATTGTAGAACTCATGTTACAAAATTTCAGTGATAGATCTTTATATTTGACAGAGATATCGCTTAAAATGTTTTTATTAGGTCACTTTATAATACCCATATATAAAAGTGGGCGTGGTCGTCAACCGATTTTGGTAATCTTTCGTCCACACATTTGGCTAAGTAAATATATCACGCGTACCAAATTTCATCGATATATCTTTAACGGTTTCTGAGTTATGGCTTATAAAACTTTCAATATTTGCCCCTTAATAAGTGGGCGTGGCACCGCCCATTTTCCAAAATTTTTATATTTTTGGTTTTTGTGTCCCTAGTTGGGCTCCTGCCACAAAATTTCAGTGATAGATCTTTATATTTGACAGAGATATCGCTTAAAATGTTTTTATTAGGCCCCTTTATAGTTCCCATATATAAAAGTGGGCGTGGCCGTCAACCGATTTTGATAATTTTTCGCCAAAACATTTGTCTAAGTAAGCACATTACGCGTACCAAATTCCATTGATATATCTTCAACGGTTTCTGAGTTATGACATATAAAACTTTCAATGTTTGACCCTTAATAAGTGGGCGTGGCACCGCCCATTTTCCAAAACTTCATCAAATTTCTTCATAAGGGCCTGAGCTCAATACGTGGGTAAAATTTTGTCACTCTAGCTATATTAGTGGCTGAGATACCAGATTTCCGATTTTTTCTATATAGGAAAAGTGGGCGTGGTCATGGTCCGATTTCGCCCATTTTCAATACCAACCGTCCCAGTCTCGATAACAACTTGCATTTCAAATTTCATCAAAATATCTCAATTTTTACGCGAGTTATCCTGCGTACGGACGGACGGACGGACGGACGGACGGACGGACGGACATGGCTCAATCTATTTCTCTTTTCACCCTGATCATTTTGATATATATAAGTCCATATCTATCTCGATTATTTCATTATGTTACAATCCACCGTTATGAAATCAAAATTATAATACTCTGTGTACTAGTACAGCTGAGTATAAAAATAAACTCTCAAGTCCATTTGTTTTAAGAATTAAGGTTAGTTTATTATAATAGAAATAGAGTGAATGATTAACCGATTAAAAAATAATAATTATGAGACATAAAAATTATAAAATATGTAGATATAGTATGTATGTATGTATATGTATGTAAATGCGAAAGTGAGAAAATGCAAAAAATATTAACATGACACCAAAAATATAAAATAGTATATATCACTATAAAGCAAAATGGAAATATAACGTCTAGAATGATACAAATACAAATAGATGCTAATCTCAGGTTAATGAGTCAAAAAAAAAAAAATGCTTAATACTATAGCTAAATGTTAACATCTGTACTAGAAACTGATCACTTTAAATGCATTTTATAATTGCACGCTTATTATTTCGCAGTTTTCTATGAAAAAAAATTCAATTGTTTCGCAAATGCGGCTAAAATGCTTATTTATATCTAATTCTGTAGCACACTTTTAGGCGCTTTAGCTAATTGGTGTTGCCTAGCACTACAAAATGGCGGGTAGCGCACGTACATACACACCAGTGTTGCCCCTTAAAAAGTTTTAAATCTACCAAAATACAAAATAAAAGTAACCAAAACTAGAAACAAGTAACCAAAATAAATTAATAGAATAGGTATATGTCCCATTAACGTTAGGGCTATTTATTTAGAAGCAAAACAATATATACCGTTAACAAAAACTAAAATATATCAATTGTTTTACATCTTTAAGCTTTAAACAGATCCAACGTCGAGCGAAATATTGCCCCGTCGTAGCGTTCTATCAACATTTGAAACCACCGCCAGATATGAGAATGAACAGAAACAAAAAACTGACGAAAATCGGCCAGCGAAAATTCGCAAGAATAGATTTATTTCTAATGTGGTCGCTGGTTCCTGTCAGATAAATTATTTGGACTTAAAAGCTTTTTAGTGCTTAGTACGAAAATTATTTTATTTAATTTTTTATTGTTGGGGGTAAATGGAAAAAATTCGACACCTATTTCCAGCGAAGGTTGAGTATAGCTATTTCACGAAAAACCATTTTTGATCATTAGCACCCTTTTCAGAAGTGGATGCTCCTCACAGGGATCGAACCCGTGATACATTCCATCTTCAGCCGCAATGAGCGAACGCTTTTACACACTCGACCACTGAGATTATGTGAAAGCTCTTGAATTTTTCTCACTTTTGCCTTATTCATTTTCGTGAAGCAGCTATACACTCAACATTCGCTGGAAATAGTGGTTGAATTTTTTGGAATTTAATTTAAAAAAAATACAACAAAACAATTTTGATAACAAATATTTTATAGTTTGGAAAAATTAAAAGCGTATTCCTAAAAATTGAATGTAACCATGGTGTACTGAATACATGGACCTTGAATATAAGCAAAATCGGCTGAAAGTAGCCACGTAACCAAACGAAAAAATTTTAACCAATTTTGGTAAAAAGTAACCAAAGTGGCAACGCTTAACGAAAACGCAACTAAAACACTCACGCACTCACGCACACGTATTGAACACCGTCCATAAAAGGCAACAAACATACATACATGTAGGATGTATGTATGTATGCAGGTATGTAGGTGTTTGGTACATATATGTGTATGTATGTATGTATATGCAGGTGTATATGAATTTATGAGGATATAAAGCGGTATATGGTATGGATATATTTTAGCATAGGATCGGTTTTCATACGATGATTAAAAAAAAAAAGAGAGCACAGATGGTGAAACGGTTTTTGATGGCTTCAAAATATTAAATAAAAAAGAAATATCAAATATATAGACCTCTATATTGTTTTCCAATGCTTTGAGGAAAGCTTCTTGTTTGTATGTATGAAGTTGTGAAGCTCTTTGGGAGATGCTTGTAAGTTCTCTGTTAATATTGTTAGCTGTTCTAAGAGTTGGCGTCTCTTACTATTTTATATGGAGTGCGTTTTGGTTGTTCCAAAATACATTTATGCATGGAGCTTAGGAAATTCGGTAACTTGTTTCTTGTGAGCTTACTGTGCCAAATAGGCAATTCATTTCAGAAAGATCACCAAAGTGTAAATAAAGCAAATTTTGAAGGGATCCTGCTGATTCGCAAATTTTAGTTTGGAAAAGAGTTAGTAAAATTTGATGAAAATAAGAGCTTTCGCTTCGACCACGCCTCGTTGTGCTTTTGGATGTCGTAACGTCCAAAGTGTTTTTCTGTTATTGCAAAACTTATTTTATTTCAATGCAAATCCGCTCAGAAAACAACAACATTTGAAGGAATAGTAACGAAGAAATAAAACTGACTTGCCGAAGAGTTAAATGACCATTTGGCTTAAGTTTATTGCTGAAAATCGTGAACTTTTAAAAGCTTTCTGTTATTATTATGGGTGTGTATGTGCCTTGGTTCTTGTGCATGTGTTTGCAGTGAGTATGAAACCGAATTAATTAGTACGAGTATTAACGAGTGCCAAAAGAAAGTATGATGATTGTGCTTTACTACATGAAATGTCAGAAGAAAGAATAATTCGGTGACTTATTTAATTTGTATGCGAAATCTTTGCTATGAATTTTCCAATGAAGACGCTTCGATAGCTTTTAGCTTTTTTACTTTAATGACTGACGGAATGAGTTTGAAAAAGAGATTTATAGAAAAAGTATGTTGTGTGTGGAATTTAAGTCAAAATTAAGACAAATCTTTAGATTTTTTTTAAATTATATTATTATATATTTTATTTTGGTGTTGAAAAATGGTAAGAGACTTAAACAAGCAGCACATGTATTGACACACGAAAATCAACTAAAATGTTTACAACTTACCCCGATCAGAGAATACGGATATTTGTACATATGCAGTAGATCTTACTTGAAAATTCTCAAATTTGCTTGTCGTAAAATCCGGATTTTTCATTTGTATGCCCGTTTCGCCTCTTAAAATACACTTTCGCGTTTTCTTTTGAGAGACTTTCGTATTTTTTTTTTACAAATAAATTTACATACATTTGTATATTTAGGTCGCCAAACAGTATTCAGCAATCTCAGATTATAAATTACATACACCCCGGAGGTTTCCTTCAATTTATCAATTAGTATTTTCAGACATTTGGGCAAATCGGTAACCGAGGTCCAGCGCTTCGTGCGTCAGCACCTGTTTTCCGTGGGTGTATGCAAAATTTATCGAAATTTGCTGAATATTTTTTTCTTTCCAGAAATTGCTTGATTGTTTGGAAAATAATCGATAAAAAAAACGCTACTGAATTTATACTGTTTTACGACGCGATCATTTTATATCAGATGTCGTTTGGGCCTTGATTTTACCATCTTTGTGCGTGAATTGTTTACAAAAAACGTCTGCCCATTTCTGACAGGCACCTTTACCGGCAATGAACTTAGTTCTGGGCAGAAACAACGACGAGGAAACTAAGGACATGCCACAATTGAAAAGGTAAAGGTGTGTTTGTATGTTTGTACTTTGTTAAAAAAAAGCTTTTATTTTTTCTGCATTTCGGGTAATAAAGCTTTCTGCAATATCTACAACTGTTGCAAATACTTAATTTGAAATTATCATTATTTACTTTCACTTTTACTTTTTTCAAGAATTCAAGCTTATTTCCTTAGCAATATACTAAGTAGATTATGTTAATTTAAAAATATTTATAAAGTATTTATAGGCAAGTTGTTTCTGTGTAACTGTAGTTTTTAGTTTATTAGAAATTATAATTACGAAAAAGAAAAATTAAGAACAAAGGCAAAAGAGTATAATTAATAAAAATATTTATGAAATATTGAAAAGTTCGCAGCAGCCATTTTTACGACAGCAGGAGGGGCCTGACATCTAACTTAAGTAGCTGCAAGATAGGAGGCTAAACAAAAAAAAAACAATGAAAAAATGTTGTCAGCGAAATTGTGTCTATGGCTGAAATAAAAGGAAGATAAACCCAAAAAGGATCCACTTCATCTTCTGAGATCGCCATGGCGCATTGAAGGTGCTAGGAGCTTTCACGTATTACTGTCCTAAATCTATGAATGGGATGGCTGTACAAGTCGCTATTCATCTGGTAGGGGTACAACGTAACGTCCTGATAACAAGATGGTGGGCGAGCTTTCTAATTCTTACAGTAGGCCTTCTGCCTAAAAGGATCACTCGATGCTATAATTCCTTCTCTACTCTTTTATCCCTCTTCGCTTTATTTTTTTTTAGCTCTGTTATAAAACGCGGTCTTTAATCTTTAATCTTTAATCTACTTAAAGGATTCCATTACATTTCTGTATGCTTTTTATCAGGAAAGTCATTAAACACCTGTGTAACATTTTTTTCGAAAAGTTTTTTTTTTTTTAAATAAATAAGCGTTAACTATCTGCCCACAAAATGCAAACACTATATTTATCTAATTACATAAATTGTACAAAATTTGTGTAATGTAAATAAATGCAGATATTTACGAGTATGTGTACATATAAATATTTGGTAATAAAAACATGCAACAAAAAAATTATTATCGTGTTTAAATAAAGCGAATTTGTCTAATGTGTTGTTAGAAAATAAAAAAAAAAACAAACAAATCCTTAAATCTCCAAAATCAATATAAATAAACACATACATATGTTTAATGAGCAAATAAGGTTAAAAAGCGAAATGAACATTTAGATAAATAAAAAAATACTTTAGGTCTTATTAATAAAATTGAAATTAAATAAAATTACGGGATTGAAAAGGTTAGTACCTTTAATTGTATTACATTTGTAACCTAAATTCCCTCAATTAAATGTGCTTAAAAGCGATGAGAAAAGGAGTTGGAGAGTTTAACGCTTAATTAAAAGAGTGCTTATCGTTATTAACGTAAATTAGTTATTAAGTAATACAAAAAGAACAGAAAAAAATGTTGTAAGATAAAAATTGGAGACATGCTTTTTGTGCCTTGGAACTATCACGGGTTTTTGCAGAATACGTTCTAAGCAAATGCTCCTACATATATACATATCCACTGCCAAACACAGACAAAAACGCTAATACATGCCAAATATCAGAATCAATTCAGCTCGAAATTATATTTCCAACTTTGATTTTCGCACATATTCCATTAAGTTAATACACAATTAAGTACTTTATCTCAGCCACCCACCCCCTTTCGGTTGCTCTGAACGTGAGTGGACAAATGTTTAAATTTAGTTTTTAAGTGAGATATATTTTTATCTCCCAAATAAAAAAAAATGAATCCACCAATTTTTATTATAATATTTTATTTTTTATTATTTATAATTGTCTATTAATAAATAGAGCTCAATGAGGTTACTAAAAGGTATATTAATCTCATGTCTGTATCCCATTGCAGGCAAAGTTTTCATAAAAGATACACAAATTTCAAAAACTGAAATCTGTTGAAATACGTACATACATACGTATATAATTTCAATTATAAGTTAACAACGGCGAAAATGTGTCACCACAGATGAATGTGAGAGTCCAATGAGACGGACAAAAGAACGTAATCAGCCGTTCATTGTAGTCAGTCGCTTACTGTGTACAATTTAAATTGTTTTGGCGGTCTATCGTTCAAATATACGTATTTTTATTCGTAATAACATTCTATATAAGTTAATATTTGTACAAATACATGTATGTACTTTTGCAAGTAAATAGAAAAGTCCTACTGTCGTTTTTACGTCACGTATCGCGGCGGTGGCATTGGCTGTTGACAACTCCGTTGCGGTTTGCCTTCAACTGTCGAATTTAATTTTAATTCAATGCTAAAATGTCGTCAATGCGTATTTTATGCTTGATAGCACTTGATTTGATACTGATTGTGTTTACTTTTTTTATTTTTTGTCAGCCAAAGAAATTATATTTAGTTGCTATAAATTTATTGTTTGTTTGCAAAATGGATTTCGAATTCAATAAATTTTAAGTCTTTAATTAGCTTTTGTTGAGTAAACATTTTTTTTTTGCTTTTGAAAAAAGTTGTTAATTAAAATGGGATTTCATGATTTGGTTAAATATTTGAAATATTTTTTTTGTGGCGTTAAATATTTGTATGCGTTAATTTGCAATGGTATTGTATCGGAATATATGTGGTTGTGGCAGCACAACGTGGTAACTAGGTATACAGATATGTAAGCTTTATTGCGAGTAGTTATGGGGAAAACAATTATTACTAATTAGTCAATATCTCCGCCATTACCGTCTCGATTTTAACGTTTGAGAGGATGAAATACCCTTTCCAACAAAGTCAAAATGATTATTATCGACGTTATGGCGATCAAAAGATTTTTTAATGAAAATTTTCAGTTTTTTTCCGACTTTCATATACTTTTTTGTAATTTTTTTTAAAGAAATCTTAAATATCCTCCTGGTTTCACACTTTTAGTCAACAGTCTATTTCTTAGTGAACATTTTGGCACTTTCCGTGTTAAAATCGGTAGAAAAATTACAATGCTATAAGAGATTTAATGAACAAACCTATATTTATTGTTTTATCACAATCTTGTACTTAACCTCCATTTTTTTATTTTTATGTATATTAAAAGTGTTTAAATGTTGATAGTTGTCGCCGCTTTGGTACATTTGTTCTTCTGGAAGAAGGAACCAGCAAAAATGGCTCATCATTCAATGTCCCTGACATTCCAATGGCTTTGGTATCGCAATCCCATGTTTTTTTTTATTTCTCCGTGAGAACGCTCACCGTTGTAAAAGTCATCACTTATATATGAAGCTTATGTTGATAGGGTTTCGGGACAATTTTTTATTTTTTTTTATACTGCGAATGTCCTTTTGAGCTATGAAGTCGTTTTCACATAAGTAGTTGGGTCACCTAATCAAGTTCTTCGTCTATAAAATATCCTTTTCGTTTCACCTGAAAAAAACCGCTAAAAATAAAGTACAAATGGATCTTGGTAAAATTACGCTTAAAGTGTTTGCAATTTAATAGGCTAAAATAAATCTTTTGCTGAGTTTCCCAACTTCTTATAAAAAAACTATTTTCAAAATCGAAATTAAAAAAAATTGCAAAAAATCCACAAAATTTTGATTTTGAGCAGCTATTACTCAGTGAGTTTTTACTCAACCACCACAAGTTGTATGTCACTATTAGCTGTTATCGCACATGTAACTTTAGCGAAAAATATTTTTGAATGAAGTGATAACCAAAAAACGCAAAATTGCCATTATCTCAAAAACCTAACCGTGCAAAAAACAAAGCAACAAATTTTCTATCAGATTCGAAGGCAGGCAATAGCTCAGCGGTTAGAACTGTAGTTATTGTACTGCAAGGTGCGCAAGTTCGAGTCTTGGCAGAAGCAAAAGTAACCTGATGAGTCTTAGAGGGATCTAAGATGAAACAGCTGTAGTTACATCCATGCTTAAAAAGTTTTTTTCTAGTTTCTAAAAAATAAAAAATAAAAAAAATATAACTTGGGCCTGTGCTCCTTAAATTAAATATAAAAAAAAAATAAATAGTTTTGAGCTCAGCGGACCCGTGTGAATTTTCCCTTATACCCCGATTTCTTGGTATTTTTTGCTGTATACTAGTGTTATTCTTATACTGGTTTACATTTGCCAGATTTGGAATTTCAATGAAAATGTAAATATAGGTTTCTTCACTTAATCTCTAATAACTTTGCCATTTTTTCACAGATTATAATCCGGAAGGTGCCAAAATGTTCACTAAGAAATATGCTATTGAAATGTGAAACCGGGAGGATATTTAATATTTCGTAAAAAAAAATTACAAAAAATAAGATGAATTTCGAAAAAAAAAAATTTATAAAAAAAAATCTTTTGTTCGCCATAACTCCGTCACTTTATCGGCGATTTTAATTATTTTTACTTTATTGGAAAGGTCCTCTCAAAACAAAATTAAATAATGTAAAAATCGAGAAGGCAATGGCGGAGATATTGACTAATTAGTAATCCTACTTTTTTCTCTTATCTCAAAAACTGATATTTCAAAATATCGAAAACTGTTCTACTTTTGAACCATCTGATTACGTATTTGGAATCAGCAGAAAATTCTACATAGGAATCATGTATCAAGTGTCGAGGATATTTTTTTTTGTCGGGTAGTGTAATTAATTAATATTTAATGTTTTGTACACAAACCTGTCGCTTTCATGTTGCATCTGAAAGCGCTGTTCTATTGTCAAATGAATGTGACCTTAATAAAGGGCAAAACTATTTTTTTTATAAAACCCAAAAGGCAAAATTTATGTTTTAATCAGTTGCTGTATTATAATCACAAATAAAATGAGCATGTTATCTGTGATTTTGTTTGGCGCGAAAAAAGCGATTATATTTTAAAGTTAAAATTTTTGTTCTTTTCTAGTCATGTAGGGTGACATTAAATCTAGTTAGGCAGCATTTTCAAAGGTGGTGTAGTGCAGCCTTTAACAAATTTCTACACCTCAAACGGCCACATTTTTTGTGTAGAAAAGGAGAAACTATAAATCTTTAATTACAAATCTGGCTTGAACTCCGCTGAAGTGTCAATTACGATGCTCACATATTTGCTTCTGCCTTACTGCAGAATCAGATCTGATTTATCATGTATGGCGAAGAAGTACATACATATGTATTCCAATCATCAGCAAAAGCAGTTTAAGTATAATATAAATTATTAATTACTAAAAATAATACAAAAAGAAAAAAATTAAATTGATATATTAAAAAAGGTATAAAGTCTGTTTTCATTGGCTTGTGTGTTTTCAAATAAGTAAATAGTCATATATAATAAACAAAATAAAAAATCGGTATTCATTAATTACACAGTTCGAAATGTTTGAACTTGTTCTTTGCAAAAGAGTAACCACAACATTTTCCTGAGTCTGAGTCTCTTTTATTTGCGCTTAAGTATTAATAAGATTAGTAAAAGCAATTAGGTTAAAATTGTAAATTGTTATTGTAATTGTGATACGGAAGTAATTTTTTATATTCACGGTTACACAAAACTTAGGTAGATGGGGATTTCGTACAATGGCATGCACATTTTAACCGGCAGAAAAAATGTTACTGCCAACATTTGCAAAGCATTTTTACTGCGTAATTTTTTTGAAAAATCAATATCAAGGAGTCCAATGAGATGGGCTCATTGATTGCAAAAACAGGAATTTACCGTAGTTTTTCAAAGTACCGAGAGAATACTGTGGTTAGTCTGCTGCAAAAATGTTGTTTTCTAGTTATAGCTTAAGCTTTTCTATCATTAAAGCTTCAAAAAATGGGGCTGACTTTAGGTTGCATAACTTTAAATAGTTTACAGAGATATCCAAATACTAATTACGCATAATTATTTACGGGCTCCATTTAAATTCAAAATCATAAAAAGTTACAAAAATCTAATTAATTATGTAAGTAATCAATAAAAGGGTGTTAATTGGCATATTTTGCGAAAAATTATTGTTAATTCTTTATGTAAAAAAATGTTTTTTGAGGTTATTCCAAAGTAAGCAGTTAAACGTTTAATTTAAGATATTTAAAAAATATATTTACAATTATTTATATATTAGATATATATGTGTCGTATGTATATTGTTAATTTTTTGTTAAGATATACAACAATGCATATAAACCAACCAAATAATAAAGGAATGTGCGACGCATTTGGCAGTTCAATGGAGCGGCGGCAACACACAATCTTCAGCTTTTCAGCTGCGAGATACTCGAGGTCTGCGGCAGCATTTCCACCAGCACTTGCAACCACATTTTGCTCAGCTTCTGCGCTGCAGCCGCTCGCTTTTATGCTTTCGATTATATGCCGTGTTCGCAAATTGCAACAAACCTACACACACACACACATACACCGAGTTGGTGGTGGTGTTTCGCCACTGGTGAATGTGTGTGGTTGTTGCGACAAGACATGTCCCTGGCGGTCACGCATTCCATTTTATTTGGTCGTCATCAAAAGCCATTTCGTGGAATACATTTTAATTTGTAATATTTGCATACATACATATATGTAATTACATACCCTGCAGGGAACTCAATAACTAGTGAGCAAAATTTCTAGTTCCGAACTAGCGAAAAGGTGTCAAAAGGGAACTAGATCAATTGTAGTTAGACCCTCTCCGGTTCAGAAGGAGTGAATTGGGTGACCATTATGAGACACACTTTGATTTGTATGCAATTTCGAAGTGACAAAAATTCTATGAAAATTTTTCGTTCGTTCAATTGTCTTCGGCTTTGTCTATTTCTGCAATTCTCAGATGTTTAGTGAGGCATTTTATATAAAGTTTTCTATTTCCATCTTGTATGAAATGAAATGTTCCCCTAATTATGCTTTTCCGATCCCTCAGGCTTATTTTGAATTTCTTTTATTTTATTACTTTTTAAATATTATTGTAAATTTTTATTAAATAAATAAATAAAAAAATATTATTTAAAAAAAAAAATAAAAAAAAAAAAATTATCATGCACCTTGACACCGACAGGATTCGAACCCGCGCTCCTCAGATTGAAAGGCACATGCGTTAGCCAGTCGGCCATCGCGCCACTTGCATGAAGTGTGTCAAAGGCTGTACTTAAGCGGCAGATGTAAAACTGTAGAATTTGTAGGTACTTGTAGCTAGTTCAGAACTATCGAAATTGTGCCAATAAACGAACTAGTGTAAACTGTAGAATTTAGCACTAGTTCGGAACTATCGAAAATGTAGTGCAGAGGGTGACAATTGACACCGCCTAGGACATCGCCGTGTTAAATTCGCCGGTTGATAACATGTAAAAGAGATTAAGCTCGCACTGGTAGTGTCGAAAAATGCACTAGAAGCGACCTAGTTCGGAACTAGAGATTTTCCCTACAGGGTATATACAAATGTATGTATGTAAATAAACATATATATGTATGTATGTATGTACTTAAGTATTCATGTATTTCCACCATCTAGTTACACTCTCATTGCACTGGTAATTGCAGTTTGGTTTTTTTACCTTTTTCCTGTTTTCGTCGTTTACGTTTATTGCAAATTTTTACGGCACAAACCGATAAAATGATCGCAACTATGAAAAACAGGATGCCCCCAACGACACCGGCTGTTATTGCTTTATGCTTGACACGTGCCGGCACCGGAAATTTCACTTCATCACTGGATTCGTAGGATTTTTCGGAATTAGCTAAAACGCGAAAATAATATGTACGACCGCCAACTAAATTCTTAACTAAATATTGAGTCTCTTCTGGCCTGATTTGGCCACGATTCAGCGTCTTCCACTGGGCATCGGTGCGATATTTGATTGTGTAGAATTTAACGATGTGAGCACGTTCCAACGGCGCTTGCCATGAAATCAGAAAACCATTTGACACTTCCGTAACCGTTAGATTGCGTGGAGGACCGGGTTTTGGACCTGTCAGGTAGTGACGGATGAGAGTGGGTGTTGAGGGGAGGATGAAAATTACAAGAATTTATTAGTTAATTGCGTTATAAAATGTTTGATATGTAAATATCAATAAATACTACAATTATAATAAAAACAAAATAAAAATTCTTTTCCAAGCTTTGAACAACCCTTAACTACTCTGAAAAAAATACCCGTAGTTAAACCAACAACTTTCGGCTGTTTAATCTCCGTCTTTGATTCAACAGCAAAAGTATTTGTTTTTACAGCAAAGTTTTTGATCTAACAATTTATTCAAAAACGGGCGTTGTTGATTCAAAAACTTGCTTGCCTTTAAAAAATTTTTTGTGAGAAAATATTTTTTTGTGAGAAACCCAACAAAAAAATAATGATGGAGAGAAGATGAAAAGAAAAATCCAAAATAAAGTTTACTTTTAGCAACAATTTTCTCCCCGTTGTTGATTTAAAGGCAAAAGTATTTGATCCAACAGTAAACAAAACTAATGAGAACAAATTTTTTTAAATTTTGTTTTTACAACGATTCAAATAATTCATGGATTCCTTTTTAGGAAATGGAAGTATAAATAGGTTACTACAATTCACTATAATGTTGAATGTTCCACTATGTGATGATTGGATAGAATTTCAGGTTGATGTCATGGTTCGAATCCGGAGGAGAATATAAAATAAAGAAGAAAAATCAGAATAAGAAATAAAGATAGGAACCAGTGAATGATAAGAAGGAGGAGAGAAGAATAGGAGAACAAGCGGAGGCTACATATTTGCAGTTGGGACCCGGGCGGAGAAAAGATGAAGAGTAAAACAAAAATTTATTTTTAGGTGAAAATTTTTTCCAACAATCTCAATTATTGACTTAAATCAATAACGCTCGCACCTTTGAAACAACAACGGAGCGATGTTGGGCACATTTCAACTGCGGAAAGTAGTTGATTTAACAGCGAAAGTCTTTAGATTTACAACGTTTTTTTTTTCAGAGTACTCCTTTGAGCCCAAAAATATTTGCCGGTTACATTTTTTAAATAGTAAGTATTAGAATTTTGCTAAAAAACAGAAGTTAAGGAGTAGGTACACCTCCAATTGTGAGAGAAGCTCGGCCATAAAACTCGCAAGAGTTATAATAGCGCCATTGTATTATTATATATTAAGTATTTTTATAAGTATTGATATATTTAGTTATGATTTATTGTTATGAGTAAAGGGAAGCTTTTTGCTAAGTCAAACCGAAATCCGTGCGTATATTTCTAAGGCCTTGATAATATATGAATTTTCATGTCCTCGTAATTTTTAACAATTACATTCATATGTAAACAATCCTATAAAATATGTAATACAAGCACGAACGAATCCAGAACTACTTGTGTTGATGTGTAAATAAATAATCAGTTGTTACACAAGGGTTAAGAACTCAATCCAAAACATTCATATTTAAATAAAAAACTTTTTGCACATATGGAATGAAAACTGTCTTCAAAAGTAGCTAATAAAATATTCTTAGTACAATTTCAACATTAAGCGCCGAGCATTCAAATTCATTTGTTGATTATTTGCTTTAATTAAAACTGTATTCATAAAATTGCTTTTACTTTTCACCCAATTAATCTGCTTTATCTTATTATTTTGCGTAATCAAACTAATTATGCATATAAGAGGTGTGCTCAATAAATATGGCTAATTTGTATCAAAAGTACCGTCTCATGGAAGCGCTTGGGGCTGTGCAATGACATAAATGATTTTCTAAAAGGACAACAGCCTATAAAACATGGGTATGTATGTGAATAGTTGGCGATGCCGATTTGAGCCAAAACTTATTGAAAGGTTCTTCGGTGCAGTTTTCGATAGCAAAACACTTTTAGCCATTATGTTTGCCAAAAACCAACCACTAATTATGCAAAAAGGTGCTGCATAATGAGAAGACAATAGTCATTTTCATTTAAAGCCTAGTACTGAGTTCACCGCAGTGAAATTTCGCCAGCAACATGCATTTCTTTTGCCGTGAAATGTTTCAAGAATTTTTTTTTTTGTCAAGTGAGAATAAATGCCAAAACGAAAACTGAGCAAATGTAAAAAGAATCAAATTTTGGCCAATAAAAATATTTTTATACAAAATATGAATTTCAATTTCAACAAATGTCACTTTTCACTCGAAAATAAATGGCATTGTATATTTAAATTAGCGTGAAAAAATGTTGATGGCATGATGTTGCTAGTATATGTTGCGCAACGTTTTCACGGCAGGAACTCAGTACAACTTTGTCGTGAAATATCTGTGAAATTTCACACATGTTTCACAGCCAGTTTTTTTGTATGGATTTTGACAGCAGTTTCACGTGAAACTCGAACTCAGTACTATGTTTGTAAAAGTAAAAAAAAAAAAGAAAATTCATTAATTAAAATCGTTGTTATTAAAAAAGTGATATACATAAATTTGTATGTTTAATTTTTAGCCACCTTGTATGATAAACAAATATACATATATCATTCAGAAATATGTGATTGTTTAACGCGGAAACATGTTTCGCTTGTTATATATTTATTTTTCATAATCCACGGTTAGTCCCCGTGTAATTTATCTGTTTTATGCAGCTGCGCTTTTATATACATAAATAACATACATACATAGTATATATGAACATAGTTGTTATTTGTTTTTGTCGCAAATTTTAATTAAGTTAATAAAGAATATATGATGGTATTAAGTTTTGCCCTGTGATACATACATATAATATATTCGTGAGCAATTTATAACGGGCAAAAATATCCGGGAACTATATTTCTACTTACGAGTACCAATGAAGGTCGGTATAGAAAAGAAGAAAAAGAGGTAATTTGCATAAATATACATATGTACGTATGGGTATTTCCATGGTGACGAACGTGACATTCGTACGGATTCAACGTGAAGAAAAGTATCGATAAATATATATGTATATATTAATTTTTTCAATGGGGCCTTTGAATAACGCTTTACCACCAGGGCTGCACATTAACGTTCTTTTTTACCAATAACCGAAAAAAATTTTGTTTTTAATTCAACTTTGAAAAATGTTAAATGCTTAACAAAAAAATACTGTTTTGATATTTATCAAAAAGAAAAAATGTCAAAAAGGATTTCGTTTTGTTGATTATCAAAAAAAAAATATTGAAAAAATTTCATTTCGGTAGCCAACAAACAAAAAAAAAAAAATAAATAAAAAAATAACGTTAATAAAAAAAGAAGAGAATTCAAAGTAAAATGAAGCCATAAGCCCGAAACAATTTTTTTTTGATATTTTGTTTTTGATGATCAACGAAACGAAATAATTTCGATAATTTTTTTTGATAATCAACGAAACGAAAAAATTTCAATAATTTTTATTTGATATTCAACAAAACAAAATTTTTTTGTTGATATCGTTGTGCAGCCTTGACGAGCACTATGTTTAGTGAAAATGTTGGATATACAGCACAAAACGTTTAAAAAATATTTGCAAACAAACACCGGTTGGTGTCGTGACACAAAATATACGTCATTCTCAGCTGCACCTATAAAAAGGCGAAATTCTGCGAATATTGTGCACATTTTATAATGCAAGTTACTATAATTTAATCAGTTTGATTTACTTGTATTACTGCATTCATTTTTTTTTTTGAATACATCTATTCAATTATTTTGTACATAATATTATAAGGTACGTAACGTAATGTTCGTAACGTGACATATAAACCTCTACTGAAGAAATTACGTAGATAAACTGATTTTTCAGCTTTTATTAAACGAAAAATGTAACCAGGGACTTGTAACGCGTTTCGGTTTCTGTTACACAGCTAAGTAACGAAACTGAAACAGAAACAAAACTCCTTTGTAACAAAAGTCGTAACAAAACTCCGAAACGTTTCCAGCAGAAACAAAACCTGTAACGAAACTAAATTAATTTTGTTCCTTGTAACAAAATCCGTAACGAAACTAAATTAATTTTGTTTCTCAGTATCAGAAACAAAATTAATTTTGTTCCTTGCAACAAATACAAAACCAGAAACAAAATTTAATTTATTCCTTGCAACAAAAACAAAACCAGACACAAAATTAATTTTGTTTCTCATTAGAAAAACTATATTTGCAGAGCATTAGGATGGACTTGTTATTTTTAGGTATATAATATACATACATATATATGTATGTCTGTGGCAACCAACTAAAGTATGGAATAAGACACTTATATTTTTTAAATATTATCGTAAGGGACATTTATTCAAATATGCTCAAGGTTGACTTTTACCCAGTATCATATTAAATTTATTACACTATTGGTAACAAAAATTGGCTATAATAAATAACAAACGAAGCTCGCCCTATGCGAGTGAAAATTCTTTGGCATTTGGAAATGTTTATATAATTTGAAATTTCACAGCTTTTGCATGTCTACATCTACTTCCACACTTACCTCTACCTTCTAATCTACCTCTACCATGGAACCAACTAAAAGAACTTAACTCGACCTCTGTTCAAATCCAAAAATATCTTAAGTGAAGTTAAAAAATGTGTATTTGCTTAATTAATCAAGCTTTATTACATTTCTGTCAATCTATCATTTCTCGCAGCCAATTATAGTCCGAAACAAGTTTCTAATAGGTATTAGTTAATAAAGCAAATTATAAGGGTTTTTTTTTAATTTCGCCTTAGTAAATTTTGACATATTTTGCTAACTCCAGTTGAGTTAAAAAAAAAGGAAACGCGAGTAAGGAGTACTCATGAACATTGATGTGTAATCAGTTTCGAAATAGGACTTTTAATCCCTTTCCCTTATTCCTTTTTTCACTGGTTTTCTATCGATTAAAATGCGACTATCCTTTTTATAATTTTTTTTTGCCATTGTCTCTGCTACATTTTGTTGTTTTTGTTTGTTTTGTTTGTTTTGGTGTTTGGTTTTTGATTTTTAATTTTTGATTTTTGATTTCTGATTTTGATTTGTTTTGTTTTGCTCAGAAACATGCAAGATCATTCGGATCCACGTTTGACCCATATCTCGGGGCTCCGTGTAGAAGTCCTGCTCAAAACCTTTCATTTGATACCAACATTGCTCAGAAATATTCAAGGATCATCCGGGTCCTCATTTTGACCCATATGTGGAGACCCGGTCTAGAATAGAGCTCTATACGAAAGCCCCGCTCAACATCTTTCATTTGATACCAATATTGTAGAAGGCCAGCTCAAAACCTTTCATTAGATGCCAATATTACTCAGAAACACACAAGATCATCCGGGTACTCGTTTTGACCCATATCTCGCGATCCGACCTAGGAATCATAAAGAATAGGGCTCCCTGTAGAAGCTCTGCCCAAAACTTTTCATACATATATATCGACCCCTTTGTGCGATTTTATCGTAAAGGTCATTTTCTGGAATTTCAGTTTTTGATGTAATTTTAATCTACATCCGTCAGCCCATCACCTGGTAAAATATTATACCTGAAATCCTTATAGTTGTGCCAAAAATTGGCTTTATTTTTTATCGTAAGGGACAATCCACATTTTTTTCTTGAGCTCGAATTTATCGTATCGCCCATATAAAAAATAATTTGAATATAGCTACTAGCAAGTAATTTTATGTATTATTTATTTTGAAATTTAAAATAGAATATGAAGGGGATTGTAAGCGTAATGTAGCCATGGTACCATGATTATGTTTGGATTATCTTATAACCTTAAGCGAGTTGTTCTTGTATGTATATTTGTATGTATATTAATTTATTTATATATTTCTATATCCACTACTATCTCGGGAACGGCTGAACGGATTTGGAGGAAATTCGTTTTACTGATAGTATGCCTATGGTCGCTGTGGTGCACTGGGTGAGTGCTCGTCTGCTATGCCAGAGGTGTCGGGTTCAAACCACAGTCCGAGCAAAACACCAAAGAAATTTTTCTAATTAGTAAAAATCCAATTATTGGGTTTTTTAAGAGCAGCGGTCACCTATCGGCAGTGGGCGACATACCCTCCATGAAAAAGCTTTACATAAAAAATACATTCGCGGTTCAGAGCCGGCATAAAACTGTATGGTATTTTACGACGTATTTCAATTAAAATATTGCTCAGTGGAAATTCTACATAACCTAATTTTATTAATTCCTTTGTAAACTATCGCGAAAACGGTTTGACTGAGTTGAGTGAAATTTTATATATCCATTTTTGTCTCATTTAGTTACTGGATTAGATATTTGTATATTCCTATATGGTGAAATATAATACTTTCTAAGGAAAAGAATCACGTCTGAGCTCGACCACCCAGGTACTAGTAATTTATGGAAATAAGAGAATGCCCCATTTAGATGGAAAATAATGAAAACTAGCGATTAAAAATACTTACTTATTTAGGAAAAAATAGCAATCGTATTATCTGTTCTTGTGTCGCCTTTAAACGGCATCTGCAATGTAATTTGTTTTTGGAGGGTTTTCTGACATTTACTGATTGGGAGTCGCTGGTTCAAATTCACGTTCGATGTGCAGTTTTATATTTTAGACTAGAAACGCCGACAGATGTTGCTCTGTCCAACCATTGATTTATCGGAATAATGTAAAATTTTTATATTTCCATTTACCTCTTCTTCTCCCTGGTCATTTACCTCTCCCTTTTCTCTTACTCCCCACACTCGTTCCATTGCTCCGTCATAATACAGGAAATAATCTACCTATTTACCAAATTTCCAACAAACTTACATATTATAAAAACCAATTTTCCCAATAGATCGGTCCCTGGTCTACCGGAAATCGAACTTGGAAACTTTAGAATGGAAGACGAGTACAATACTCACTATATTACCATTACCCCATCATTAAAAACACAAAAGTATGGAATAAAACATTTGTATTTTTCATACAAACTGTTTTTTAAATATTATCGTAAGGGACAAACTCATAAAAAATTGAGAGCGAAAATTATCGTAAGGGACATAATTATGATTTTTTCGCAAACTGCACATGTTTTCAAGAAAAAAATTATCAGGTTCAGTATATTAATTAACTACCTAATCACGTGTTCAATTTCGTTTCAAAATTCCAATAAAAAGTAGTAAAAAAACGAAAAAAATGCTCTCCTGTAAAATGTGCTTTTGTCCGTTACGATAAATTCGCACAAAGGGGTCGATATGGTATACACATATATATTATATACCTAAAAATAATAAGTATATCCTAATGTACGGCAAATAGTATTATAATAATTTTTATAGTTTTGCCACTGAGAAACAAAATTAATTTCGTTTCTGGTTTTGTTTTTGTTGCAAGGAACAAAATTAATTTTGTTTCTGATACTGAGAAACGAAATTAATTTTGTTTCTGAGAAACAAAATTAATTTAGTTTCGTTACGGATTTTGTTACAAGGAACAAAATTAATTTAGTTTCCTTACAGGTTTTGTTTCTGCTGGAAACGTTTCGGAGTTTTGTTACGACTTTTTTTACAAAGGAGTTTTGTTTCTGTTTCTGTTTCTGTTTCTGTTTCTGTTTCTGTTTCTGTTACAAGGAACAAAATTAATTTAGTTTCGTTACAGGTTTTGTTACTTATTGAAACGTTACAATCTTTTGGTTTCGAATTTAGTTTCTATCCTTTAATGTTTCTTGGAACAGAAACGCCAGAAACGAGAGTTTCGTTTCGTTACGAGTTTTGTTACAAGTCCCAGAATGTAACATAAATTTTTATTCAGAACATTTTAGTACTTATAGAAAAGAAATATATATTATCAAAATAAATTTGCTATTAATGAAAACGGAACATCTCTGTCAAGAAATAATCATTAGGATGAATCTTCATTGAAAAGTTAGAAATAGTAAGAGAGGGCTGTCCTGAAATTGGCAGTCACTTTTTATTATAGCTCTACCTTTGAAAAATCTAAATTTGTTTAATATAACGATAACTCGATATCTCCTCTTATTTAATAAAAGCTAATAACTTTGTTTTGCATGCATTTTACATTTCGCTCGCGGTGGACCTCTCAGCGGAAGTACCCGTATGTGTTCTCTCTATGCATATGCCACACTCTCGAAAACTTAACTTCAAAAACTGTACGCTAACAGCCATACAAAAGTTCGTTTATAATCCTCTAATAATATGAGAAAATTAAAGTATTAGGAAAATTTTATGTAGATACTTATGTAGTGTGTACAGAAACAGCCTTATTAAACTTGTTAATTTGCGTACTAACATTTGTGTTTAGTTCCTTCTATTGCAACTCATACTCATATGTCTACATATACATATATACATTCATTTATAGAAAATATTGTACATACATATATACATATCTATGTATTTTGAAAGTTTTGCAATTAAAATTTTTGAATCCTTTGATCATTTAAACTACTCATTTGCATGCTCATTTCTATCTATTTACTAGCACCAGTATACGTTTTTATACCTTTCATGGGAATGAAATGGTATTATAACTTTGTGCCAAAACACGAATGGTGAAAGCACCAGAAGGAGGCGTGGTAGACCTACCAAAATATATACCAATATAATCAGGATCATGAGCTGAGTCGATTAAGCCATGTCCGTCTGTCTGTCTTTTTGATCGCAAAATAATCCCTCAGTTTTTGAGATATTTGCTTGAAATTCGGAATGTGAATGTATATTTAGGAGAAGCTGGTCATTTGTCGGAATCGGCCGAATCGGATCATTATAACATATAGCTGCCATACAACCGATTGTTCAGATATAGACACTTCGGGGTATAATTTCTCCATTTAAAGAGCTAAGGACATGAAAATTTGTAGTATTTGTACTCATATTGACCTTAATAATGTTACCGTGAATTGTAAAGATCGGGCCACTATAACATATAGCTGCCATACAACTGATTGTTCAGATATGGACATTTGGGATTATAAATTCTCCATTTAAATCATGAAACTTTTTTTCTACTGAATCTTTGCATAAATAACTCATAGAATTGAAAGTATAAATTAAACAATTTCAGACTATGCAACTTTTCATTTCCCCATTCATGAAAGGTATGAAGTCTTCGGTACGGCCGGAGACAGCCGCGCTCTTACTTGTTTTTACTTCAAATGGGGGCGAAGACGTTTCGTAATAGTAAAAAATTTATAATTGTGCTATTTTTATAAATACATACTTAGATAAAATTATGTAGCTCTTTGATTTAATTTGTTATTAATTGGCGTACTTATGTAAATCATTATATGATTATGATGTAAAAGAATCTCCACTTCTTTATTTTTCAAATAGAAATTGAACATGATTCGCTTGTAACTAGATACTAGAAATAAAAATTGTACATAAAAATGTTTCTTAGTCAAGGAAGAAAAGTCAGCTTCATACTTTCTTAAAAATATTCAATTTAGTCAATACACAATGAAACACTGTATTCCAGCAAATATAGTCCCCCAACGCAGTGTTCCGAATGTGGAGTGAAGAGTAGTCGGATTAAGCTCCCCGGAGTAGTGTTCAGAGATTACTAGTTTTTGCAATAAATTTAAATTTTTTATGAGGCGAGTGTTTTTATTTTTAAACTAAAAAATTGGTTTTTTTTTGAGTTTGTTAAGGATTTTTTAATGCGTTTAAGGAGGGCATAACAGTGGTTAAACAAATGTGATAAAATGTAGCTTAGATTAGAATAAGGGAGCAGATAAAATATTTTGGCCATTTGCGTTTAAATGTACATGATCCTAAAAGTGCAGACATTGGTGACTTATCTGTAACCTTATAAAACAGCTGATTCAACCAACCTTACGACAAGCTGTGTTACTAGTCATTGGTGCCTTATCGTAATTCTGTAACTGTATCGTTAACTTACAGTCCAACTGGATTTTGGTTAGCAACCCTAAATCCGTAAACAGCTGACACTTGTGAAAGCAGTTATAGGAAGGTAGGCGCATAGGCGAATTCAGAAACTTCTTGTTTTATTTACAAAAGTAGATTATAATATCAAAATCAAAGCGAATTCACATCATGGCCAATCACGGTAGGCAGGAAGCGACGATAGGTTGCATGAAAATGTCGAGAAAAAAGGAAAGTGGGGTTGTGTTATGTGATGTTTATAGATGAAACATCCGTTGAAATTAAAATCCGAGCTGCTCCTTTTTCAAGGATATCCACATTTTTTGTTTTTTTTGAAAGGATCAAATATTGAGGAAATCGAAAATTCGCCACCGTCCAAATTTTTCCGATTTCAATACATTATTTGGTCGCTAAGGGATACAAAAAAAGGTATTAAAAAGAAAAAAGGACACCTGTAGTGGAAAGATCCAATGTGAACAGGACCTAAAGGATAACCACTGAAATATAAAATAACACAAAAAGTACCCACTTTAATTTGCGTATAAGTCCTAAAATGTTAACTCTACGTGAAAATTCCTTATCATATGTTTCATTCAAAATAAATAAAGAAATATTTCTTTAATATACAATTTTGATGTACCTGCAGTGCTTAATGTACTTTGGTGCATCTAAAGTGAAAATTTCAAAAAAAGTACGTTTTTTTTATGGTGCTATTTTAAGTTCAAATATTTTTCTAGTTTATGTAAATATTTTAATCTAATGATCCAACCCTCATTCCTACATATCTATACGTTAATACTAAAAAAGAGTTAGAGCTGAGATACGCGCTAGCTGTGCACGGTGGGCGGGAAGCAACAATAGGTTGCATGGGAATATCGTAAAAACGATGACCCAACGAATATGTGCCTAGCTGTGTGCTGGTACTAATTTTCGTTTAAAAAAAATGTTGGACATTTTATTGACGCTTGCTGTGTGTTTATGAAGTATATTAGAATATCATTTTTCGTAAGTTTTTAGCCGGCGATCGTTTTTTCGATATTTTCATGCAACCTATTGTGGCTTACTGCCCACCGTGCACAGCTAGCGCGTATTTCAGCTCTAATTCTTTTTGATATTAACGTATAGATATGTAAGAATGAGAATTGGATCATTAGATTAAAATATTTACATAAACTAGAAAAATATTTGAACTTAAAATAGCACCATAAAAAAAGTACTTTTTTTTTTTGAAATTTTCACTTTAGATGGACCAAAGTGCATTAACCACTGCAGGTACATCAAAATTGTATATCAGAGAAATATTCCTTTATTTATTCTGAATGAAACATGTAATAAGGAATTTTCACGTAGAGTTAACATTTTAGGAGTTATACGCAAATTAAAGTGGGTACTTTTTGTGTTATTTTATATTTCAGTGATTATCCTTTAGGTCCTGTTCACATTGGATCTTTCCACTACAGGTGGCCTTTTTTCTTTTTAATACCTTTTTTTGTATCCCTTAGCGACCAAATAATGTATTGAAATCGGAAAAATTTGGACGGTGGCGAATTTTCGATTTCCTCAATATTTGATCCTTTCAAAAAAAAACAAAAAATGTGGATATCCTTGAAAAAGGAGCAGCTCGGATTTTAATTTCAACGGATGTTTCATCTATAAACATCACATAACACAACCCCACTTTCCTTTTTTCTCGACATTTTCATGCAACCTATCGTCGCTTCCTGCCTACCGTGCAATAATAATGTGCGAGTCCCAAGCGAATTCAGATTTTAACAAAGAAAAATATTATTTTGACATTACAATCTACCAATTACAATAAAAAAATACATGGGAAATTTCTGAATTAGCTTATGCGCCTACCTTCCAAGATCTTCCTCGACATGTGTCAGCTGTTTACAGATTTACGGCACCACTAACAGCTCACATGGATAGCGATAAAGTTACAATAAGGTTCACGATACAGAATAACTTATAAGTCACCAATGTCTGAACCTTAAGATAGCGAGCCCTGGCCGCTGTGGTGCAGTGGGTAGAGTGCTCGCCTGCTATGCCAGAGGTCTCGGGTTCAAACCACGGTCCGAGCCAGACACCAAAACAATTTTTCTAATTAGTAAAAATCCAATTATTGGGTTTTTTAAGAGAGCAGCGGTCACCTCTCGGCAGTGGGCGGCATACCCTCTCCCAAAAAATGCATTCGCCGTTCGGAGCCGGCATAAAACTGTAGGTCCACCCAATTAGTAGGAAAAACAAAAAGGAGCACACCTCGAATTGGGAGAGAGGCTCGGCCATAAAACTCGTCAGAGTTATAATAGCGCCATTATATTATATTATTATATTATATATCCGCTATAAAAGTATATCCAAAAGAGTTATCGATTTCAGCTTTTATATGGAAATCAATAATTTATTATCACACACGTCAACTCCCATAATTTCATAGCTGTGAAATGTGCCCTTTCGAAGTTAGAGACTAAACCACTTTCAAAGCTGCATACAAACTGTATGCAAAGAAAATTAAAAATAACCTTCTCCTGTAAAATTTACTTTTTGTTGGATTAACTTTTATGGCAGTTAGGGCCGATATATGAGTAGCCTACTTTCAAAACTGGCTATGTGAAATTTTTTCGATATTGGGTTTTCGATGGATTATATAACAGTATTTAAAGATGTATAATGTCCACTAAAAATTTATTATAAAATCCTTCCTTATTCTGAAAAAAATAGCATTAAATACGATTACGCTTTTAAAAGTCTATAGATTTTATATGTACCTACACATGTGGCTTAATATGAAATATTCACATAGGGAATTTCGATAGTGTGGTACTCATATGTATGTATAATTATTTTTTATACAATTTTGTAGATAACATGGAATTTTTTTAAAGCTTACGATACCTTCTGTTCCAATAATGTTTGTCTCCCAGCAAATTATAATCTTAACTCATAGCAAAGAACTTGGATATATAGAATATCGTAGTAAAATATTCAAAATTTTTGAAAGAACATTCCAGAAGCATGAATGTGCAAATTTTCTGGTAATGAGTTAATAGGTTGTTTGGATTAATCTTGGACTCTTCTCTGCTGAACCAAAACTCAGACCACCCTGTGTTAAAGAAAACCATCCTAATTTACACTGCAAAATACACAAATGTACGGTTCAGCTTAAAAATAAAACTTTCAAGTTCGATTTCCCAACATTTTAAAATTTCAAATTCAATCTCTATGGAAAGATGATGACGACATTAGCTAATGCTCAACCCATTTCTGTGATATGGTTAAAATTCTTACAACTAACAGCTGCCAAAAACAACATTTTCTGCAGTACAAAACAATGGCTATTTGGTTGTCTGAAATCTTAATTGCTGCTACGACATGTGTAAGTATGCTCTTAACATTTAAAGTGTACAACAATTCTTTTGCGGGCGAGATGAAAAATGTGCAAGAACAAACAAAGCTGAGAAGGGAAAGAAACGAGGGAGATTAGCAAGGCCGTGCACATTTTTGGCGGCGGAAATGTCACAAAAGGGAAAATGTTATTTATAGTTGCGCAGCAGTGAAATATAGAAACACACACAAATGGTGCAAACGAATTGTGAAAAATCTTCAAGATTAGCGAAAAGGGTGCAAGCGAAAATAGCAAAAAAAAAAACAGAAAAAGTAGGAAAAACTCGGGAGATTTGCAGAAGGGGCCAAGTAAATAAAAACGCCTTTAACTCTGGTAACTATGTTCGTTTTTCTGCTACCCAAATTTACCCGCAGTCCGACAGTCATAAATTTTTGAGTTTACTGCAGAAGTCGGCTTAATTTTCTTTTCACCATTCGCTGCAGAAGCGCATAATAATAATAATAAAATGTCGAGAGTGTTCAGCGACAAAAACAGGACATAAACACGAATCAGAGTCTTTGTTTGCTGTCACATTTACTTTGTGTGCTTTTACGGCTATTTTACGTGTTATTTTCTATTGTTGTTGTTGTTGTTGTTGTTCTTGTTATTTAAAAATTACATTTTTCCCTTCGTAGTGGATTCCTTTACGGCAATTGAAGGCTGCGCGCTGAAAACCTTGCGAACACAAATATTTTCCCTTTTGTTCACTTCATTTTTGCTTCCTTCCTTCCCTTAACTCTGCACTCTTCCCGCTTTCTCTTGCTTTCATCCTTCAGGCCTATCATTTGGTCATAAGCGGAAATTTAAATTTAACTAGTAAACCCGGCCACGCGATGCTGTGGCTTTCAATTACACTGTTCGACAATTTGAGGGTGGAAGACCACTTATTGCCACATTTGAAAATTTTTTGATATACCTTCATAGCTACTGGTTATTTTTATTTTCTGTGGACATAGATTTTTTATAGATTTTGACCAAGGAGCCCCATAGTGAAGTTTTGTTCCGAATATTTTTCTAGACTATGGTAACTTTAAAGCGACCTACAAAAGGCCATTTGGCGCGCTCCTCTTTTTCTTTCTAGTTCTCTTTCCCCTTTCCCCTTTATTTGCGCTTTATTTTCCCTTTATCCATTTTATTTTTCATATTTCCTCTTTCGCTTCCTGTCCTTCGCCATATCCGTCCCTTTCATTTTCCTCTTCCCTTTCCTTTTATTACCCATCTTCAGTGCTAGGCCTTGCATGACACTTCAAATTTAAAAATGAGATAAACTGTAGCGTAAAAATGGATTATTGAACGGTGGCACCGTTTTTGTAAAAATTTTAATAAATTACTCATTTCCATGCCAAGTCCTTTCATATGACACCTCAAATTTGAAAATCAAACAAACTATAGCGTAAAACTGAATTTTTGAACAGGGGGCAACCCTTTTTGTAAAATTTTTATTAAATTACTTAATATTAGGTCAAGCCCTTTCATATGGTGCCAAAAATTTAAAAATCAAACAAACTATACAGTAAAACTAAATTTTCAAACATCTGGCAACCCTTTTCAAAAAAATTAAACCTTCCTGCACATCTACAGGTCAAGCCCTTTCATCTGACACCACATTTTCGAAAATCGGTATAACGGTGTAAAAGTTATGGTGCTTACAAAAAATCGCTTAGCGTAATATATATAAAGACTAGTCTTTACCCGCGGTCTTGTCCGCACCTACGAAGTCCCCTTTCAACATTCAGTTTGTCGAAGTCCAGTTATCGATAAATTTATCGATATATATCGAAGTCCAAATGAAACCTGGGGTCATCCGCTTTCGTTTGATACCCATATTATAGTGTAATTTTAAGGTTTTTGGGCAATCACATTTTCACCGATAACTCAGTCATCGATAAATTTATCGAAGTCCAAATGAAACCTGGGGCCATCCTCTTTCGTTTGATACCCATATTGTAGTGCAATTTTAATGTTTTTGGGCAATTACATTTTCACCGATAACTCAGTTATCGTTAAATCTATCGAAACATATCGAAGTCCAAATGAAACCTGGGGCCTCCCCTTTCGTTTGATACCCATATTGTAGGGCAAGTTTAAGGTTTTTGGGCAATTACATTTTCACCGATGACTCGGTTTTCGATAAATTTATCGAAATATATCGAAGTCTAATTGAAACCTGGGGTCATCCCCTTTCGTTTGATACCCATATTGTAGGGCAAGTTTAATGTTTTTGGGCAATCACATTTTCACCGATAACTCAGTTATCGATTAATTTATCGAAACATATCGAAGTCCAAATGAAACCTGGGACCTTCCCCTTTCGTTTGATACCCATATTGTAGTGTAATTTTATTGCTTTTGGGCAATAACATTTTCACCGATAACTCAGTTATCGATCAATTTATCGAAATATATCGAAGTACAAATGAAACCTGGGGCCTTCCCCTTTCGTTTGATACCCATATTGTAGTGTAATTTTTATGCTTTTGGGCAATAACATTTTCACCGATAACTCAGTTATCGATAAATTTATCGAAACATATCGAAGTACAAATGAAACCTGGGACCTTCCCCTTTCGTTTGATACCCATATTGTAGTGTAATTTTATTGCTTTTGGGCAATAACATTTTCACCGATAACTCAGTTATCGATCAATTTATCGAAATATATCGAAGTACAAATGAAACCTGGGGCCTTCCCCTTTCGTTTGATACCCATATTGTAGTGTAATTTTAATGTTTTTGGGCAATTACATTTTCACCGATAACTCAGTTATCGATTAATTTATCGAAACATATCGAAGTCCAAATGAAACCTGGGACCTTCCCCTTTCGTTTGATACCCATATTTTAGTGTAATTTTATTGCTTTTGGGCAATAACATTTTCACCGATAACTCAGTTATCGATCAATTTATCGAAATATATCGAAGTACAAATGAAACCTGGGGCCTTCCCCTTTCGTTTGATACCCATATTGTAGGGCAAGTTTAATGTTTTTGGGCAATCACATTTTCACCGATAACTCAGTTATCGATTAATTTATCGAAACATATCGAAGTCCAAATGAAACCTGGGACCTTCCCCTTTCGTTTGATACCCATATTGTAGTGTAATTTTTATGCTTTTGGGCAATAACATTTTCACCGATAACTCAGTTATCGATTAATTTATCGAAACATATCGAAGTACAAATGAAACCTGGGGCCTTCCCCTTTCGTTTGATACCCATATTGTAGTGTAATTTTTATGCTTTTGGGCAATAACATTTTCACCGATAACTCAGTTATTGATAAATTTATCGAGACAGATCGAAGTCCAAATGAAACCTGGGACCTTCCCCTTTCGTTTGATACCCATATTGTAGGGCAAGTTTAAGGTTTTTGGGCAATTACATTTTCACCGATAACTCAGTTATCGATTAATTTATCGAAACATATCGAAGTCCAAATGAAACCTGGGACCTTCCCCTTTCGTTTGATACCCATATTGTAGTGTAATTTTTATGCTTTTGGGCAATAACATTTTCACCGATAACTCAGTTATCGATTAATTTATCGAAACATATCGAAGTACAAATGAAACCTGGGGCCTTCCCCTTTCGTTTGATACCCATATTGTAGTGTAATTTTAATGCTTTTGGGCAATAACATTTTCACCGATAACTCAGTTATCGATCAATTTATCGAAATATATCGAAGTCCAAATGAAACCTGGGGCCTTCCCCTTTCGTTTGATACCCATATTGTGGTGTAATTTTAATGCTTTTGGGCAATAACATTTTCACCGATAACTCAGTTATCGATAAATTTATCGAGACAGATCGAAGTCCAAATGAAACCTGGGACCTTCCCCTTTCGTTTGATACCCATATTGTAGGGCAAGTTTAAGGTTTTTGGGCAATTACATTTTCACCGATAACTCAGTTATCGATAAATTTATCGAAATATATCAAAGTCCAATTGAAACCTGGGGCCATCCCCTTTCGTTTGATACCCATATTGTAGGGCAAGTTTAAGGTTTTTGGGCAATCACATTTTCACCGATAACTCAGTTATCGATTAATTTATCGAAACATATCGAAGTCCAAATGAAACCTGGGACCTTCCCCTTTCGTTTGATACCCATATTGTAGTGTAATTTTAATGCTTTTGGGCAATAACATTTTCACCGATAACTCAGTTATCGATCAATTTATCGAAATATATCGAAGTCCAAATGAAACCTGGGGCCTTCCCCTTTCGTTTGATACCCATATTGTGGTGTAATTTTAATGCTTTTGGGCAATAACATTTTCACCGATAACTCAGTTATCGATCAATTTATCGAAACATATCGAAGTCCAAATGAAACCTGGGGCCTTCCCCTTTCGTTTGATACCCATATTGTGGTGTAATTTTAATGCTTTTGGGAAATAACATTTTCACCTATAATTCAGTTATCGATTAATTTATCGAAACATATCGAAGTCCAAATGAAACCTGGGACCTTCCCCTTTCGTTTGATACCTATATTGTACGATCTTTCTATACCTATATGCGAAATATCATAAGTATAGTTCCAGTATACTCATAGTTATATGGAATAAAAATATATCGAAAAGTAACGGTCCTTGGCAGGGTCGGAACCCCCAAAATTAAAAACAAAAAATAGCCTATACTTCCTTCCAGACTATAACCTGTATGCGTGCCAAATTTCAACAAAATCCGTCTTGCCATTCTCACGTTTTTGAGGAACAAAAGCAAACGTCTGGACATCCAAACATCCAAACATCGCTACATTCACATTTATAATATTAGTAAGATTGATTGTTGCATAGGCAACGTGCCAGCTCACAGAGGCCGTGTTTGTTGTACAAAATGGAGGGTTCACTGCTGCGGTTGTTTATATGTACATATGTATGTATATATGTGTATTTATAGCCAAAGGCCATTGCATGCAAAAACGGCTAACGAGTTAACGGCAAATAGGCATGCAGCCAGCTAGTCAGCCGCAACAAACTGTTGTGACCTTTTACCTATACATATGTACATACATACAAACATATATACTCGTCCAAGGTGCACAAGTGCAAGTAGTATCTACCTGCAAGTATCAAAGAATGAATGCGCGTATAGGTAGATTTGTTTGTTCTTTGGCTTGTTTCGCCTTGGGCATAAATTTATAATAAGTACACACGCATACGGACATAGGAAAACGCATACATACGTGCATATTTATAGACATGCAAGCAGCCAAAAACGTCATATGCTGACAGTGTGTGTGCCTGCGATTAAATTTTTCTTTGCGGCGAGCGTACAAGGCCACTTCATTGTATTTACGTCATGGCGTATGAGTGACCTTTTTTTCTTTAAATTTGAGTTTAAATTAAAACCAAAGCGCTTCGCTTATTTTTTGTTTTTTTTTTTTGCTTCTAAACGATTTATAATACGAGTACTTAAATTTGTTTTTGAACTGCTTGAAAGATTTTAAACACCGCCTGCCTATGCGTATGAGTAACTTTTTTAAGATAAAGGCTTTTGAAAGTGTATAAAAAAATTTCGCACAATCCGGTTTAAAAGTGGACTACTCCTACATATCATCTATAGTGTAAATATTGTATATATCGTCGTACCATACGAAAACTAGCACATTTAAAAAATCTGACGAACGCTGGTAATTAAAAAAATCTGTACAAAAAGTAGCACATTTGACTTTTGGCCGACGAAAAGTAACAGTAATTATATACTGTTTTTACATTAAAATTGTTGTTGTTTAAACGAAATTGATAGTTTTCGTCAGCCACAAAAAATCGTATGCTAGTTTTCGTATGGTACGACGATGTGTACTATGTATGATTGCCTTAAAAAATGATTACCAACAAGTAAGGAAGCCTAAGTTCGAGTGCAATCGAACATTAGATACTCAGCTGTATGCTTTCATTGTTTGTTTGCGTTTGTTCGATATAGGGTGTATTTTATATGAAACGAGTGCTGCATAAACAGGGCGCAGCCACGCCCATTTTCAAAATTTATATCAATCATCCAAATAAGCATACAAATATTATTGTTAGTGCAAAATTTCATCCCTCTATGACTTTTAGTTACAAAGACTTCACGTTACAAATTCCAAAAGGGTGTTCCAGAAATATCTTTGTTAAAAAGTAGGCGTGGTCATAAACCGATTTCAATACATTTTTGCGTGTCTATTAACACATGTTATAAAAGTGTATAAACCAAGTTTCGTCATAATATCTCAATTATTTGTCGAGTTAAAGGCTAAGAAATCTCATATATCCCTTTGTCTAAAAAGAGGCGGTGCCACGCCCATTTTCCAAACTTTTTTATTTTTTGTTTCCGGTCTATTGTAAAACTCATGTCACAAAATTTCAATGAATTATCTTTATATTTCACATAGATATCGCTTAAAATGGTTTTATTAGGTCACTTTATAATACACATATATAAAAGTGGGCGCGGTCGTCAACCGATTTTGGTAATTTTTCGTCCACACATTTGGCTAAGTAAATATATCACGCGTACCAGATTTCATCGATATATCTTTAACGGTTTCTGAGTTATGGCTTATTAAACTTTCAATATTCGCTCCTTAATAAGTGGGCGTGGCACCGCCCATTTTCCAAAATTTTTGTAGTTTTTGTTTTATGTCCATAGTTGGACTCCTGCCACAAAATCTCAGTGATTGATCTTTATATTTGACAGAGATATCGCTTAAAATGTTTTTATTAGGCCCCCTTATATTTCCTATATATAAAAGTGGGCGTGGCCGTCAACCGATTTTGATAATTTTTCGCCAAAACATTTGACTAAGTAATTATATTACGCGTACCGAATTTCATCGATATATCTTCAACGGTTTCTGAGTTATGACTCATAAAACTTTCAATGTCTGCCCCTTAATAAGTGGGCGTGGCACCGCCCATATTCCAAAATTTTTGTGTTTTTTGTTTTATGTCCATAGTTGGACTCATGCGACAAAATTTCAATGATAGATCTTTATATTTGACAGAGATATCGCTTAAAATGGTTTTATTAGGTCACTTTATAATACACATATATAAAAGTGGGCGTGGCCGTAAACCGATTTTGATAATTTTTCGTCAAAACATTTGTCTATGTAAGCAAATTACGCGTACCAAATTTCATCGATATATCTTCAACGGTTTCTGAGTTATGACATATAAAACTTTCAATGTTTGACCCTTAATAAGTGGGCGTGGCACCGCCCATTTTCCAAAACTTCATCAAATTTCTTCATAAGGGCCCGAGCTCAATACGTGGGTAAAATTTTAAAACTCTAGCTATATTAGTGGCTGAGATACCAAATTTCCGATTTTTTCTATATAGGAAAAGTGGGCGTGGTCATGGTCCGATTTCGCCCATTTTCAATACCAACCGTCCCAGTCTCGATACCAACTTGCGTTCCAAATTTCATCAAAATATCTCAATTTTTGCGCGAGTTAGAGTGTTTACAGACGGACGGACGGACGGACGGACGGACAGACGGACGGACGGACGGACGGACGGACGGACGGACGGACGGACGGACATGGCTCAATCGATTTCTCTTTTCACCCTGATCATTTTGATATATATAAGTCTATATCTATCTCGATTATTTCATTCTGTTACAATCCACCGTTATGTGATTAAAACTATAATACTCTGTGTACTAGTACAGCTGAGTATAAAAAAGTGTAAATACCTTTCAATTTTAATTTCGGCGGTGAATAAACGATTGAACCATTCGAATCGGTGTGAAAATAAATGTCAAAATACGCTAAAAGGTCTGCAACGAAAATAATTAAAAAAAAAAAACGAGAACCAAAAAATGAAACGAAACCAAAATGTTTAATGCAAATGAATTTGAAGTTATTAAAAATAGCTTAAAAACCAAATAGCATAAATATGTATGTGAATTAAGGTGGAGTGAAAATATATGGAGATTTTTTTGTTCTTTTTTTGAACGTACCACCAATGAAAAGTTGCCTTTATACGAGTTAATAAACCCCACAAAATTTTATGGCAATAGGATGATGTTTTGAACTGCCCCCAGCCCCACAAAGTTGAAAGCAATAATCACGATCTGGTACAAATATGAAATTTTGAAAATTATAAAATCAAAAAACGAAGTATGAGGATTGATAAAGATGGCTAAGCTGAGTATTAAAGTGAATGGAATCAAAATACCTATCGAATATTATAAAAATATTCGAAATCGGTTCAGTAGCTTTTAAGTAATTGCAATTTAAACAAGTAAGGAAGCCTAAGTTCGAGTGGAATCGAACATTAGATACTCAGTTGTATGCTTTCATTGTTTGTTTGCGTTTGATGGAAACACGGTGCACTTAATATAAAGCGAGTGCTGCATAAAGTGGGCGTAGCCACGCCCATTTTCTAAATTTTTATCAGTCATCCAACTAAGCATATGAATATTATTCTTTGTGCAAAATTTCATTCCTTTATGACTTCTAGTTATAAAGATGTCACGTTACAAATTCCCAAAGAGTGTTCCAGATATATCTTTCTTAAAAAGTAGGCGTGGTCATAAACCGATTTCAATAAATTTTTGCGTGGCTATTAACACATGTTATAAAAGTGTATAAACCAAGTTTCGTCATAATATCTCAATTATTTGTCGAGTTATAGGCTAAGAAATCTCGTATATCCCTTTGTGTAAAAAGAGGCGGTGCCACGCCCATTTTCCAAAATTTTTCTATTTGTTGTTTCCGGTCTATTGTAGAAATCATACCACAAAATTTCAATGAAGTATCTTTACATTTGACAAAGATATCGCTTAAAATGTTTTTATTAGGCCACTTTATGATACCCATATATAAAAGTGGGCGTGGTCGTCAACCGATTTCGCTAAAATTTTCAACATGTATTACCACAAGTAATAAAAGTGTACACACCAAGTTTAGTCATTATATATAAATCATTTGTCGAGTTATGGGCTCAGAAATCTCGTATATTCCTGTTTATAAAAAGAGGCGGTGCCACGCCCATTTTCCAAAATTTTTGTGTTTTTCGTTTTATGTCCGCAGTTGGATTCCTGCTGTAAAATTTCAATGATATATCTTTATATTTGACAGAGATATCGCTTAAAATGTTTTTATTAGGTCACTTTATAAGACCCATATATAAAAGTGGGCGTGGCCCTCAACCGATTTCGGAAATTTTTCGTCCAAATATTTCACTAAGTAAGTATATCACGCGTACCAAATTTTGTAGATATATCTTCAATGGTTTCTGAGTTATGACATATAAAACTTTCAAGGTTTGACCCTTAATAAGTGGGCGTGGCACCGCCCATTTTCCAAAATGTCATCAAATTTCTTCCTAGGGGCCTGAGCTCAACACGTGGGTAAAATTTCATCGCTTCAGCTATATTAGTGACTGAGATACCAAATTTCCGATATTTTCTATATAGGAAAAGTGGGCGTGGTCATGGTCTGATTTCGCCCATTTTCAATACCAACCGTCCCAGTCTCGATACCAACTTGCATTTCAAATTTCATCAAAATATCTCTATTTTTGCGCGAGTTAGAGTGTTTACAGACGGACGGACGGACGGACGGACGGACGGACGGACAGACGGACGTACGGACGGACGGACATATGCTCAATCGATTTCTCTTTTCACCCTGATCATTTTGATATATATAAGTCTATATCTATCTCGATTATTTCACTCTGTTACAATCCACCGTTATGTGATTAAAACTATAATACTCTGTGTACTAGTACAGCTGAGTATAAAAATGCATAATATAAACTTTGACCTTTAATAACTTTTGTTGTTGTTGTTTCCAAAAAACAAAATTCACTTTAGGACTCAGATTAGCCATCTTTATCAATCCTCATACTTTATTTTTTGATTTTATAATTTTAGAAATTTTACATTTGTACCAGATCGTGCGATTTTTTTCAACTTTGTGGGGCTGGGGGCACCTCTAAACATGCGAGTAGGTCAATAAAATTTTAAAGGCTTATTACTAGAAAAGTGCCATTCTGGCTGTGGAACAAATTGAATTTCCAAAAAAAAATTTTCACTGCACCATAATGTACATACATGTGTAATGCCTAACTGAAAAAAAATAAATAAAAATAAATAATAGAATAGAGAAATAGTATCTTAATTATAACATTTTATATAAATTAATCACTGAATAAAAAAAATTATTTTTTAGATAAGTAAAGTCAAAATAATGGTGCTTTTGAAAACGAAAAATCTGAAATGTGCTGTCGGCAGAGATTGTGAAGAAAGAATGAAAAATTTTCAGCGAATGGACAGTGCAAGGCTTAATGAAAAAAGGAAAATGGAAATATTTATTGTATTATTTATAATTTTATCGCCGTGTATATTCAGTATCACGTTTTTTGTTTGTTAAGATTGTCTTCTTTGCATAGCGAGCAAGTAATATGAAATTAGAAATATACACGATCGGTCAAGCGAAGATCAATTACCTACTGGTTTGTGTTCACGCTTACAGTCTGAAGCTCAAACTGCGATATAAAGTTTTATATAAATATAAATATGATTTATCCGGAAAGCTATTAAAGTGTATGCGTATTTATATGGATTTATAATCCCAGCACCCAATGGGTATATGCAAATGTCCCTTAATAAACTTTCAGCGACTGCAAAGACTGTTTTCTTAAAAAAAGGGTGTTTTAATACATTTTTCTCTTTTATTATCGTCCAACTTAACGTGCCTACAGGTTTGCTTATCTACATAAATACGTGTTGGTGGATTAATGACACCTATGCATACACACATATGTACGAGCGAATATGCAAAGAGCTGCAAATGTTCAACTCACATGTACAATAATTAACTGCATTCAGTGCGATTTAAATGCATTCGATGCATACAATGTTCAATACACGTAGGCGTTCGCTGAACATTTGCATTTATATGACATCCACATACACTTACTTGTTTTAAGTACAAAAACAACATTCACGGTCGACCTGACATAAAATGGCCACGGGGATATAAAATGGTACAATCAAGTAAGTACACACATGTGCGCTTGTGTAGGTAGAACTCAATGTATCCCAGTAAACACTTTCGTTCGCCATAAAGTCCATATGGAGACATTAGGCTCTAGAATGGAAACGTACACCAAAAGCAAGCAATGGACTAAGGCAGACTCCGGCATTTTACTCATTTCAGCAAACGAGAAACACCACACACATTTTAACATATATTGCGAAAATGGCTCTGCGCTCTCCCATACGATAATTCTCAAAATTTTGCCGGGATGTGGTCGCCCAAATAAGTAGAAGTAATTTCGAAATATATTCTGTTGTTGAATGGAAAGAAAGTAAAAGAAAAGGCCGACAACGATCGTGGTACGATAAGCCTAAGCAAATACACGTGCTGGGGGCCACTATTGCATTACAAGGGAGTATCTTGTAGGCACTCTACTATGACACAAAAGGAGCAAGGGATCCAGCAGCGATTACTAAAATCGCCCACTTATACACACCTACATATACATGTAAATAAGTTTGTATGATGAAGGCCAACACTATTCAAACACGCGCCATGTACATATACCCAGCAGGGTTTTTCCATATTTTGGTAATGGCTTGAAATTGTATTCAATGAAATAACGCATTACAAATAGCTAAAAAATACTCCTTCGCTTACTTTGCCCATTACTTGTAATGAGACAGTTTTAAAATTATTATTTTTTCGCTTACTGGTAATGCAGAAAATAATCGAAAATATTTGGAGTACTCACGTTATTTTTTTGCAAACGCTTTGCTTTGATTTTAATTTTTCTACGAGTAAATAGCAGTTTTGCAAAGCAATTTACCCTCATTCTCGTTTATTTTGCCAGTTTTCATTATAAAACTGTCGTGGTTAGTCGCGTTATTCCATCGTTGAAAATTTTTTAAATAAGCCAATAGCTGTGCAAATACATAGTGTAATAATTATTATTCAAATAGTGTTTTTTTTTTACATACATTTTGCAAAGAATATTTTGATTCTTTATTCATTCTGTTTGCTATTTGTTTTCGACACAAATTGCTAACTCATAGTTTTAAAATTATTTTTTTCGCTTACCGGTATTGCATAAAATAAGCGAAAAGATTTGGAACACTGCCGATATATTTTGCAAAGCCTACAATGATTTAAATTTTTGTAACTAGCAATTTTGTAAAGAAATTTACCCTCATTCTCGTTTATTTTGCCAGTTTTCATTATAATGCATTATAGATTACTATACCCGATTGTGTGATATATGCAATTACTCGTACCAGTGAAAGAACTTATTACTTGTAACAGCTTACTTTTCTCAATATTAGTAGCGACTTTATAATGCATTACTGTCTACCATATTGTAAGACAATACCGCCAATGATATGCCTATGTTAAAGTAATGCAATCCGTAATCGAAAGTGTAAGCGATGAATCAAGATTTCTCGATGATTTTACCCATTACATGTAAGAGAAAGCCCTGCTGGGTATATGCGCACATGCATACAGACATACAAACATATACATATGAATGTATTTAGTTTTGGCCGTCGCGCATTTTAGTTACCGTTTTAAATGCAAAGCGAGCCGCAGAACATTTTTCTTTAATATGTGCAACGAGGTGCTTATTTTCCATTTTTATTTGTTTCTTTGGCTGTGTTGTTGTTGTTGTTGTTGCTTTTTAATACAAAAGACCTTGTGCGGTGGGCGGAGTTTGATGGTATGTACATACATATCGATGTGCTAGTGCACAAACCGGATAAGTAACATTTTGAAAAATGTTCAGGAGAGCAAATTTTGTGTTTAAATAGCAATAACTTGTTATCTGTCAAATTTTTTCAGTTACAACGATTACGAATAGTTAATTGGAGTATGTAGAATCCAAATGTGCTATGTGTGTACCTATACTATTTTTTTAGTGATTAAAATTTCTTGGGCACTTAGCCCGTTTGGCGCTAACTTTTTTTAATTTCAAATATTTTTGTTAGAGCTCTTCTATGAAAAATTTATTCAATTTATTTCTGTTAATACATATTTTATTGTTCATTTAAAACACTAACATAATTATTAAATTCAAATAGCACATTTTTATGGGTTATTTAAAGAGCATACGAGCATAATTTTTTATTTTGTGGCACTTGGAATTTTTTTGCACAAGAAAAATTATGTTTATAGAAAATTTGAATTTCTAAGCGCGCTTATACGGTTTGTGCACAACAAATATTTCATTTTCAAAGCACTTGACTGATTATGCCATCGCATATCTCCGCCATTATGGATAATTTCCTTACAAAAATTGCACACGAGGTAGGTATAGTGTTGATGATTCCAAACATGCAATAAACTCAGTTTCGCCAAAACCTGCACTTATCCGGTTTGTGCACTAGCACATCGATATGTACATAAGTGGGTGAACGGGTATGTTCGTATGTGTGTAAGTGTTAATGCCGTTGGTTAATTTGCAACTGAAATTGCTTATTGCAAACGCTTAAATTTTTCTCTTCTTCTTTTTCCTCATTTCATTCGCAAATGCGGGGTACACATTCATATGCTATTTTACTTTAGTTTATATTTCGCAGTAAATTTGTATACCTAGTGGCGGGCATTTAATTCGGTAAACGTAAAATTGTGTTTTTGTTTGCTTTTCGCTACTTTCGTAACGCCCGCGTGTTCCAGAAATATCTTTGCTAAAAAGTAGGCGTGGTCATAAACCGATTTCAATAAATTTTTGCGTGTCTATTAAGACAAGTTATAAAAGTGTATAAACCAAGTTTCATCATAATATCTCAATTATTTGTCGAGTTATGTGCTCCGAAATCTTTATCTAAAAAGAGGCGGTGCCACGCCCATTTTCCAAAATTTTTCTATTTTTTGTTTCCGGTCTATTGTAGAAATCATACCACAAAATTTCAATGAATTATCTTTACATTTGACAGAGATATCGCTTAAAATGTTTTTATTAGGTCACTTTATAAGACCCATATATAAAAGTGGGCGTGGTCGTCAACCGATTTCGGAAATTTTTCGTCCAAGCATTTACCTAAGTAAGTATATCACGCGTACCAAATTTCATCGATATATCTTCAATGGTTTCTGAGTTATGGCTCATAAAACCCTCAATGTTTGACCCTTAATAAGTGGGTGTGGCACCGCCCATTTTCCACAATTTCATCAAATTTCATCAAATTTCTTCATAGGGGCATGATCTCAACATGTGGGTAAAATTTCATTGCTCTAGCTATATTAGTGGCTGAGATACCAAATTTCCGATTTTTTCTATATAGGAATATATATGGTCATGGTCCGATTTCTCCCATTTTCAATACCAACCGTCCCAGTCTCGATACCAACTTGCATTTCATCTCAATATATCATCTCAAATATCTCAATTTTTGCGCGAGTTAGAGTGTTTACAGACGGACGGACAGACGGACGGACGGACGGACGGACATGGCTCAATCGATTTCTCTTTTCACCCTGATCATTTTGATATATATAAGTCTATATCTATCTCGATTATTTCATTCTGTTACAATCCACCGTTATGTGATTAAAACTATAATACTCTGTGTACTGGTACAGCTGAGTAGTATAAAAATGTCAAGGGCAAAGTATTTCTCACCATGATCAATTTGTCTCAACTATCTTTTAGAGTTTTTGCTTAATATTCATAGCATATCTCCACATAACTTTGTTTTCTCTCTTTATCTGTATTCGCTCTCTCATCGTCGTTCGGCCTCGAATCCAGTGCCGTCCCCAGCTAATTTCCATACAAAATTCTGCGAGCGAATAACGATTGAACTACTTTGTTCATTTCCCAACACACTAGCCAACCCCGATAATATCGATGCCTTCTCTAATTTTCTATCGCAAATCTATCGAGATCTCACACAGTCCAAAACAAAAACGAAAGAGTGAGAGCATACATTGAAGAAGAACAAGAATGATAGATATCAAACTGAACGACGATCAGCTAAGCGGAGACGGGTTATTTGACAAGATCATTCGCTACATTATTCGAATGCGAATTAATTTATGTGGGGACGGGCTTTTATTCTATGTTCAGATAATTACATATTATTAAAAAATGCAGCTAGGTACCACAAATTGAGTAAGATTTTCAATGCAAATATAATAGCGAAGTATTGCAGTGGGAAAAGGAAGGATCATGAAAATTAAAAATCATATAAGTGAAATTTAATTAACCGTGGATTTAATTAACCAATGGATTACGTAGAGTGCTTCGTGAGGACTACCTGTGCTCAACTTCCTCGGGATGCAATCTAGAGCTTAGCTTGTTGATATATAGAATTAGTGATACAATAATTTGTTGAAGACACCTCACTTTTAATAAATGTTTCAGAATACTAATTTATAATATAGCTTCTAACCTACTGTGGCCGCTGTGGTGCAGTTGGTAGAGTCCACGCCTGTTATAGCAGAGGTCTAGCGTTCTAACCCCAGTCCGAACAAACACCAAAATACCAAAAATTGTTTTTCTAATTAATTAAAACCCATTCGCTGTTCGGAGCCGACATAAACTTGTAGGCCCACCCAATTAGTAGGAAAAACAAAAGTTACGGAGTACACCTCGAATCGCGAGAGAAGCTCGACCATAAAACTTGTCAGATTTATAACAGCGCCAGTGTATTATTATTATTATATTATTATATCATGTTCTTCAAGAATTTATAAACAAAGCACTAAAGTTTTATAAGAACGCAAGCGATCCCAGTAGGAAGTTAATCATATTATGAGTGATTATGGGACGCCCCTAAGAAGCAAGTACTAACGGACTGTCTACAACATCGAACAAAACAGGCTCCCTTTTACATTGTCCCAGGACAAAGCGAATATGGTTTAAAAAACGGAAACTGAAAGCTTTCTTAGCAACCGAAACAACAGTAGGGGATCTCAGGTTGTAAACGCGTCTCTGTCGTTGAACCCTTGATTGCTTAAAAATATCACAAAAATATCATATCAAGAGAGAGCGCCAGATATTTTCTGCTCAGATATTTAAGATTATTTTTAGTAATTTGCTTTGAACACATTTCTGCTATTAATATATACTCTTAAGTTTTTTTTTACGTCTGCACGTACTTATAAAAAAACAGTATATTTATTTTTATGGGTCGAACAACTTACGATCCTCTAAAGCGTTGCTGCAATGCAGTCGATGATATGTAAATATTTTTGAATATAATCGGAAATTTTTACGTACATTTGCATGTGTAGTTCGCACATTTAATAAATATTACTGCCATTAATATACATATTTAGTTGTATGTACATACATATACATATACATAAAGATGCATATGGTGGCATATGAAAATATTAATTCATTTGAACTTTCTTTGCAAGCTATGACCGTGAGGACATGTATTCATATAAATAACTACATATGTATAAATATGTATTTATGTATAAAAAAGCATGTACATATGTAAATATGTATGTATTCGTTTATGTAAATGCATTGAGATTTCGTGCAAAGCATTAAAAAAAAATCAATGAATGAAATCACATGAAAAGTGTGGCAGAAATGTGGCGCAACACAAAACACTCTCTAATGGGCGATAAAAGGAAATGCTTAAGCGCAACCGAAAGCAGTAAATGAAAGTAAATAATTTACGCTTTCAATCCGACAAAATAAGGGAAATTAAAATGATGAAAAATAATAAAAAAATAAATAAAAAAAAAAATATTTTACGGGAGATAAAACTAACAGCGCCAGAGGAACACGAAATCCAGGGTTGCAGTACACAACAACAACAACAACATACAAAACGAAATACATACTCGTATGTATTGAAATTTGTCTTTTTTTATTAATCGTCAGTACAGACCATTTACTAGGTGCAAGTGGGGACAGAACTACATACGTAAATACATATCTATGTATAAGTAGATTTCACATTACAATGCAATACAAATTTATTTTTTATTTGTGAATTTTTATTGAAATTGCGTGCGTGCAAAAGGTTTGCATTCGGGAATTCAGGAGTTATGGAATACTTGCAAAAAAATGTATTTTGTTTGGGTTATTTAATAAAAAAAATCGTTTTAGTAAAGTTTTATTTCCGTATTTTTACTTTCCGTATTGATTTATTTAGTTGTATGTATGTGTATGTTCCTACACTGTAGAAAATTCGAGTATTCCATGGGCCAGTCGAGTACTTCACAATTGATCACGTTTCATATAAAAAGGGAAACTCAGCTCTTAATGGGATCATATGATGGAGTGTATGGTCCTATCCTATGACATTGCCATATTAATTGAACCATATTTTTTATATGAAATGTGATTAGTTCCGGAGTACTCCCACATTTTTTTTGCAGGGTGTGTATGCCCTCCAATTATACATTTTATTGGTATTTATTTAAACTAAACATTGAATTAGTTCGTTTGTTATCGGAAGTACTTATAGTAACACATTATATACATCGAAACTGAAATAAATATAGAGTAACCCAGCAAAAACCGTTTCTAACGTTAGGGATATTTTGCAGATACAATTTCTCTAATTGTTTCTCCAGTCACACTCTAATGTTAGAAATTATGAGTCTCCACTTGATAACTAACCTCAGTGTTTGTTGGAAACTCTTTTCGCACAAACTCATAAATCCTCGCAGCAACATGGAGGACCAAGTCTATGAAAAGTAGACCTATTATAAATATATATGCCGAAACCCTTCATGGGATAGTTTAATATTTTTTTTTTTATTATAGGAATTGGACATCCAGCTTGTCTGAGTTATCGGAATTATTATTGCGTGTGTGTGTATCTGCCAAGCAGTAAAAAAATAATCGAAGAGTTTCAAAGCTTGGAACGAAAATAAAAGAAGATTCGCGTGTTAATTTTTTTCTAACTAATGAACAAAGCACAGCCCAACATTCTCCCTGGGTATCTACTACTTTTACTACGTTTTGTTTAAGTTCTAAATATTTTTTTTGTGTGTCTTTGTTTGTGTGTTTCTGCACTTGCTTATGCTTACCAGCGTCGTCTGGCATTAGTTGAAAAACATGATCGGGCGGTTGTGTTGCAGCCTTGACATTACGTGGCGCTGCCGGAGCATCTTCTAAAGGCATTTGAATTTGCAACGAAAAAGTAATATTCCATGAAATTCAAATGTCCATTTGTATTTAATTTTTTGTTTTAATTTGTTTTTTTTTTTTGTTTTTTGTAGTTGTGAATTGTTTAGCGTTTTGAAAACAAATTAAATTTTTTTGGTTTGTTGTGTTTGTTTTTTAGTTTTGAGAGACGAAAGATAATAAAAAGAATTATAAGTGATAGATAAGATAGACGATATGTAGTTACGTTTCGTTTGAATGCAATTGTAGAAAAAAGAGAGAAAGAAAAGAGAGAAAATGCAAGAAATTTTGGTTTTTAATGAAACTTATATATGTATGTAGATACGCTGGTAGTGGCGCAAAGTTGGAGACGAGAAGGTCTAAAGCGCTAATTAAAAAAAAAAATGGCATGAAAATGTACAAATGTATGTGCACATTAAACAATTAAACTAAACTTTTAATTTATTATTAAAACGATTGAGAAGTTCTATGAATTTTCGATTTAAAACCTTTAAACCAATCCTGGGAAATGCTGTTTCTTTGTTATGTATAATAAATTTTTAACATTTTACTTATGTATACTCATGCTTCGCCCTCTCCTTGTCACCAACTTTGCCGAATAAAAATTGTGCAACAGTGACAATATAAATACATACAAGATGTTGGTACATTAAAGCACGTTGGAGACAGTGTGCCACATAATGACTGCAGACAAATTTGACAATTCGTACTTGAAGTGTGATTCTAATCTTAGTTCACACACCCGCACGTGCACAAAAGTCACCGCAAAATTTTATAATTGACAATTAACACGCCACGCTGAAGGATCAGATGACTGAAGTAATTCTCATGGATAAAGTCAGCTGGTGGAAATTATACATGTATGTATGCTAATTTATCTCCAATCAGTTTCTCGTTATATCAAACGCGGAGTTATCTCGCATCACAGTTTTGCACTACAAGCACGCACTCAGAAAAAAAATCATCAACACGATTCATGTAAAATTAACACGATCGATCTTTACACATAGAACAGCAACAATTTTTTCAAATTACACGATGTTTGAAACATGATTTGGGCTTTGTAACTGTCATCTGAAAATTTGGTAAATTCAACCAAATTTTATTGTTGATACAACATGAAGAAATTTTAAAACATATCTACAAGATGATTCAAATATAAAATTTTATTCCTAAATGTCATTTGGAATTTGGTTTATTTAACATGATGATAGTGTCAATATAAACTAAAAAAAATGTTAGAAAAATGACGTCCCAATTTTAGTGTTAATACAAGATGAAAACAAATGTTAAAACAACAAGAACCACAATTAACAATAACGCCCTTATTTTACAAAACGCCGTGACTCGTTGCGTCGCAGTCACTCACATTCACTCACTTTCACCTTCACCTAAAAGTTGGTATTTTATAAGCTTTTACGTTTTTTCGTTCGCTCCGTTGCGTAGTCACGACAATTGTCAAACGCTTTACGTAGCCTATTTACCACTTTTCTGGTTTTCTTCATTTCCTTAGTAATTTTTGGTGTGTTTTTTTTTAATCGAACTGTTTTATTGATTGGTTAACCCTGGAAAATTGGCAGCTTGCAACCCAATACACATTTTTTGTTCATTTTCAATTTGAGGTTCATTTGAGGCACATTTTTAGTATGGGATTTCGGGCTGATTCTCAATTTGATAGATTTCATTTTCTCCAATTTCAAAGTTGGTACGAAAGGGAATGCAATCAATAGATGTATGTATGTATTACATATTTGTACTCTAGAGTACAGAAAAATTGAGGGATAGTGAGAGAGTTTGTGATATGAGCGCAGAAATGGAATGGAATAAATAGATGTATGTACTAGAGCCCTAGATACCCGGGTATCGAGCAATTCGATCTAATCGTTTTTGTTTGAAGCCCGTTTGTTGTTCAAATGCCCGTACAAACATTCGAGCATTGGAGCTTACAAAAAAAAAATGTGTATCGGAAAAACAAAAATAAAAAAACTACATATAAAGAAAAAAAAATGATAAACAAAAGAAAAAAAATTCAAAATACCCGAATTGTTCAAATGCCCGTACAAACATACGGGTAATAAACAAACAAACAACTGTTGGAGCATTTGAACAACAATTGTTCGGGCTACTCGAAAATGTTCAAAAAAAATCGAGAGCTCTAGTATGTACATATGTATTACATATTTGTACTCTGATGTGATGTTTTTCTTTTACCCGTGCGGGTGAGTTTCGCCGGTGCCTTTTGTACAGTCACATGAGTATATTAATACATATATTTTTTAATATGCATACATACATACATATGAGAAACAAACTATGTTTTTAATAAAGTTTGTGTAACTTCACAAAAAGCAACAAACAAATAAAATAAGAGTAAGAAATACAGAATCATTATTACACACAATCATTTTCAACCATCATCATTTCAACCGCAACTGCTGAAGTAAAACAACGAACGCTGATTGAAATTTGCAAACATACAAAATTTCTTCGTTCCTTGAAACCTTGACATGATGAAATTCGTGAAATGATACAAAATGTGAAACAAGTTTTTTTTCAAATGTGTTGTAAGTTATTCTAAAATTGATAAACAATGTTTGATGAACACATGAAAATATGTTTATTTTCAACATATATATGCTGATTCTCAAATTTAGAAACAATATTTTCTCAACGTTTGAGAATTTCTTTTTCAGTGTTTAATGGGAAGTCAACAAAAATAAAAAAATTATTTGTTGACATTATGTGTAAATACATATGTACATATGTACGTGTTTTGTTTAGTTTGTTTTTTTTTTGAATAAAATATTTACATACATATATGCAACATATTAAAAAAATGTGTGTGTTAATATAAATATACATATGTATGTACGTGTTATTCAGTGTTAAAAAATAAGATGCATTTGTGTGTTCGTGTGTGTGTAAAGTTAAAACGTTTTTTTATTAATAACTGTTTAATTTAAATCAAAGAAAAAATTTGTTCAGCATCATATTCGGGTTCGCGAGATTGAAACGCGTCGATTGATACCCCGTTTTTTTTTAAATTGGCTAATTTTAGCCGTTGCAAATTAACCAATATTGAATGCTCACTCGAACAAAAGGAAGTGACTCTTTTGACAGTTAAAGTGACCGTTTTCGTCACTTTGCGTTTTATAAAATACCAAAAACGTAACATACTCACCAAAAAACGTAACACATTCACTTCGAGTCACTTACAGTCACTTTCAGTCACCTAAAGAGATACAAAATACGAACACGACAAAAAGTGACTCTGGGTGACTCGTTGCGTCGCGTTGCGTTTTGCTAAATAAGGCCATAAAAGTTGGTTGATATAACACGAAACAATGTTCAAACATAAATGTCATTTGGAATTTTGGTTTATTCAACACGATGATAGTGTCAATATAATCCAAAAAAGTGTTAAAAAAAACGTCAAAACTATTTTGAAACATACACAATTTTTTCAACGTTTGAAGTTCTGCTGTTCGTGCAAAACACAAACTAATATTATTTTTTTAACAAAAAGAAAATTTTGTGCCGTGGCAATGATGGGAGTTTAGCATCATTGGCAGTGCGTGGTTTTTCCATTTATATTTTTATTTCGCAGGTAAGTTAAAAGTGGATTGCATTTTTGTTTCTAAAAGGTTTTAATGTTCAATATTTTCTTTTTCCTCTTCATAGTTTGCAATTTTTACCACGAAGAGATGTTTAGCGAATGGAGTCTTTCACGCAGCATGCGGTGCATATACCGTTGCATTAGCGGCCAAACATTACTCGGTGCCAGTGATAGTAAGTACTATCGCCTATGTATAAACTATTCGTATGAGAAGGACGCTTTCAATTTGGTCGGTTGTGCGGGTGATGTACTCGAATATGCTTTATTGATCTGATGATTCTATATTTATGTTTTATATGTTTTTGTTAAATAAAAATAAATTGTAAAATCAACAAGACTTTCTAGTTAATTTAACAATAAATTTAAGGTAAAATCAAAAAGATGTTATTGTTAATTCAACAGGATCATTTCGTATTAATTTAACCAGCTTAAATTGTAACATTAACTAGTAAAAATTGTAAAATCAACAGGTAGACTCAATACTTTTTAGTGTTAGTTCTACAGTTGTCATCCTGTTAACTAACACTCGACAGTAGTGTTAAATTTGCACGATTACATGATGGCATACATTAAGCATCGTGTTGAAAAAAATTAACCACAAAATTTGATGATTTTTGGTTGATTTCACACTATTTTTTTTCTGGGTGCGTGATTATTCTTCTTTTAGTTTTTTAGCTATCATAAATTCAACTAAACGATTACCTACGAACAAATGAATTATGAATATGAGAATAGTTACACGTCATTATATGGCACACTGTCTACACTATACACTAAAATAATTGCAATAACTTGTATTAAAATCAAAACAATTCCTACTCACCTAATGTTCGCACCGTCATAACTTTGCTCATTAAGCCATCACCGAGAACATTACGACCGACGACCTGAAACTCGTACGTCGTGCCCGAGGCCAAGCCATTGATGGTAACCTGGGTACTGCCCGATGGCGTTACCGAAATCGTTTGCCAATCGGCAGCGCCCGCCTCACGATACCAAATCGTATAGTCCTGCTTATACTCCGAACCGCCACTATAGCCGGGCATCCATTGTAGCGTTATCGAAGATTCGGTAGCCTTCCCGGTGATATTGTACGGTGCATGCGGTTGCGTGCCCTCGATGACTAATTGTGTCACCGACATCAGTGTGGCCACCTCATTCGAGACGACACACTGATAGTAGCCAAAGTCTTCGCCGCGTAAATTCTCTATCGTTATATTTCCGCCCGACACTTTGACGCGCGTACGTTGCGTTTCCGTTAGTTCGCCGCCATCTTGTCGCTGCCATTTGATGGTTGGCCGTTGAGTGCCCTCCGCCTCGATGGCATCACAATGCATTTCCACGCTATCGCCCACCTTACGCTGATACAGCGATTCGGGTTCGACGGTGAATGTTGGCGGTTTGCGCACCAGCACTTCCATGGGACCGGAAGAGCCCTGCGTGCCTTGGGCATTGTATGGCGTGCAGGTGTAGCGACCCTGATGATCTTCACTTACGCGCGTAAATAGAAGGGAACCATTGGCCATGACAACGATGTCACTCATTTGGTAGGGCTCCAACAGCCGTTTGTCTTTGGTCCAAGTGACGTATTGTAATGTTGGATTCGATTTGATGTAGCATTGAACGACGCCCGCCAAGCGGAAGGGTAGATACTGTACAGTGGGCGTGAAGGTCACTTTGGCAGGATCTAAACACAAAGAAGGGCAAAAATATTGGAAACTTGAGAAAAGCTTAGAAAGATAATCTTTCGGATTTGCTTGAAGAAATGATCAGTAGTAAATCTATAAAACAAAATCGATAACAAAAGCGTGTAGCTATGAATTACACTTTTCCCAACACTTTCCGAATATTCCCTCAACTGGCATCACAAAAAAAAGAAAAAAAAAAAAAAATAAGTGACATTTTTGTATGTCTAATTCAATCTTTTACTTGACTTTTTTATGAAAAAGTGGGAAAAGGAAATTATTTGCATATTTTCTTGCCTCCTGTTAATCATAAAGACAAATGGCGCATCAGGTGAACTTAGCGGAAGTGCACAGAAATGATGAAGAATCACGCGAGGGTGAACTCAAAACGTTCTCTGTCGAAAAGGCAAATAAAGGTACGGTTTTGGAGAAAAGACCGCAGATTTCCAATAAATTTGATAACATGCATTTCGAAAATTTGTACATATGTACATACATACATATGTATGTAGTTTGAAATTTGTTATTTTCTTTGAGATTTCAGTGGTGAATACCAGATTCAGTGGCAAAGCTGATTACGATACGCTTTTGGCCTTGTTTAAGGAAAATTTCCTTAAAAAATGGAACAAAATGCAACCATCACCAGAAACCGGTTTGGATGACTTCGATGAATTGGCAACAATCGGGGCTGGATCGTTTGGGAGAGTGGTATGTAATGTTGTTTGCATTCTCTACATATGTAGATCTTATCTACAAATCGATGATACATAGATAAGTATTGTAAATATGTACATACTAGCAAATACCCGTCCCACTTCGCTGCGACAAATCACACTATGCCACTCCCTTCCCTATCGGTCTCCCCACCAGTCAGCATTTCCCGTTCCCCTATCTCTTCCTCCTCTTATACTACTCTCTCTCTCTCTCTCTCCCCGTCTCACGTTCCTTATCAACAACTTTCCATGGCCATCCGGTGCACACATCGGTGTACATCATGATTACTAATATATTTTGGATAATCGACTGGAAAATTGGAATGGAATGAACTCTCTATTGAAGCTCTGATTGATACCTTTAATTTGATACCAATAATGGTCAAAAATATTTCGGGGGCTATTTAGGTCCATGTTTCGGCCTCAATCCCGGGAACCGATTGAGATATCCATATAGTGTAAAATATATATGGATACCCTGATCAGCACCTTTAATTTGATACCAATATTACGAAAAAATATTTGGGGTCATCCGGGTCCACGTTTTGGCCTCTATCTAGAGAACCGACTGGAAAATTGAAATGGAATGAACTCCCTATTGAAGCTCTGATTGATATCTTTAATTTGATCAATAATGCAGAAAAATATTTCGGAGGAATCTGGGTCCATATTTTGGCCTATATCTCGGGAAGGGGTTGAGATACCAGAACTAAATGTGGTAATAATTTCAATCCAATACTAGGTGATCATAGTGTCAAAATTTGAATGTGATCGGCCCGGTAGTTTCGGCGTCCATAGGGAACAAACATACAAACAAACAAACAAACAAACTTTCATCCTTATATATATAGATGTATGTACATATGTATATAGAATTTTCATTCATTATTTTGTTCTCAGAAATTAGTACGAGAAAAATCCACAGGCAATTACTATGCCGCAAAATTTGTTTCAAAAGACATGATCGTTAAAGCGAAACAAGTGCCACACGTTTACAATGAGAAGCGGGTGCTGCTCAGCATAGATTTCCCTTTCGTTGTAATGATGGAGTTTTGCCGAAAGGATTTTGATTTTTTAATATTCGTCATGACTTTCATTAACGGTGGCGAACTTTTCACTTATCATCGCAAGTATACAAGCTATGCGCACATATATGTACAACATGAATATTAAGCGTTATTCAATCGCAGGGTGAAAAAATTCTCGGAGAAGCAAGCACGTTTTTATGCCTCGCAAGTATTCCTCGGCTTAGAATATTTACACAATTTGCAATTGTTGTATCGCGACTTAAAGCCAGAGAATATATTAATAGACAAGAATGGCTATCTCAAGCTGACGGATTTCGGATTTGCAAAGGTATGTACATATATGTATATGAGTAATTGGTTTTCTAGTCAAAAGCGGGCTTTAGAGAGAGATTTAGTGAACCTATATTATTATATGGATTATAAACTCTGCACTATTATAAGAAGCATAAGCTGGTAAGATGCGATAGTTCCGATTGCGATTCGACGTACTTTTTTTTAAGTACATATCGTTGTTTCAACTTCATAACCGCCTAAGTGAAACTTTCACAGCCGCTTGTGCCAAAAATGCAATTCTCCAATCTTCTTTACGCTTAGCTATATCGATCTATACCATAAATTTGGTCTCGAGAAAAACTACATTTCCTTCTAATGTCCTTTTCAGCACTGAAGACGTCAGGCATAAGTGTCGGTTAGGCGGTTATAATAGTTTCGCTTAGGCGACTATGAAGTTTCAACGGCGATATGTAGTTTTTAAAAAATATCCCATTAAAGGAAATCTTCTATTTGCAGAGGGTTGAAACGCGCACAATGACATTATGTGGGACACCCGAGTATTTGGCACCCGAATTGATTAAATCGAAACCGTATTCCACCAGCGTTGATTGGTGGGCTTATGGTATATTAATTTATGAATTTGTTGCTGGTAATTCGCCATTTTCTAAACACAATCGCGAGGTTATGGTAATGTATAATAAAATATGTGACGCTGCGTATAAATTTCCTTCGGGATTTCCGCCGTGCTTGAAGGATTTAGTGAAACGTCTTTTGGTAGTAGATCCAACGAAGAGGTGAGCTTTAGCACGTGGCGTGTTTTGGTCTAGTTCAGAGACTGATTGAAGAGCATTGTAAGCGAACTGTCCTGAACTGAGCCAAATAGGCCCTCAAATATTTGCAAATACATATCTATATGCACATACATAAGTACATATGTATATACATAATTATGTATACATAACTATATCGTCGCTCCGGAAGAAGAAAGACGCATGTCAGTAATTTGTCGACGAAAAAAGGCGCATTAAAAATATGTCGGGGAAGAAAGACGCTTTACAAAACATGTCGACGAAGATAGAAGCATTAAAAAATATTTCGACGAAGAAAGACGCATTAGCATTATTAACTGCGAAGAAAGACACATTAGCATTAATATTGACAAAGAAAAATAAAAAATCGAATACGTCTTTCTTTCCTAAAAAATATTTAAATGCGTCTTTCTTATAGTAAAAAAAAAATAAAGCGTCTTTTTTCGTTATCAAAAAAAATAAAGAGTCTTTCTTTCGAAAAATATTTTTAATGCGTCTTTCTTTGAAAGAAAAAAAGTTTGCGTCTTTCTTCCTCAACAAAAAAGTTTCCGTCTTTTCTTCTATAGCGCCGATATCTATTTGTTGGTGGCTTTCAATCTGCTCTATTCTTCTTTTACAGACTGGGCTGTCTAGCGAATGCACAGAAAGGTATTAGAAATCATGATTGGTTCAAGGGCGTGGATTGGCTTGGATTACTAAATCAACAAATAACTGCGCCTTATGTCCCCGTGATTGCAAACATGGAGGATTTGTCGAATTTCGATGAATGTCCCGAAGATAAAAAGCAAATAAAATCTAAAACTAATAAACATGCCGAAATATTTTCAGATTTTTAATTAATCGCATTTAATTTAAATATTCGCATATACTATATGTTTTAGCTAAGCAATAAATAATATTTGCTTATAAGTTAGAGGAATTTCTAAATTGTTTTTGTAATATTTTTTTTTTTTTCATACTCACATTCAACATTTAGATAAGCAGAAGCACTTTGGGGATCTCCAATGCCGTTCGTTACCTCACACAAATATTGCCCAGAATCATCGGCGTTAACGGGATTTATAATTAACGAACCATCTTTACGTATTGTGACACGTGTCTCCAATGAGGCCACCTCCCGTACGAGAGAGCCCTCGCGAAACCATCGAACGGTGACATTGCCGGGCATCGCTTTTGCTTCGCACGAGAATATCACCTTTTCGCCCTCGAGCTTTGTTTGATTAGTGGGCGGCACCTAGATAAGAAATATAAAAAAATAATAAGTAAAAAAATGTTAATTACGTTTTATCTTTTTATTGTTATTTTTTTTTTCTTCTTTTGAGTGAATTTCCGTAAGCATTTTAAACGGTTTTCAGGTGGGGTGTAAAGGTAGAGTAAGTTAATTAATTTCGAACACTTTTTTAATGTGGGTGGAGAGGAAAGGAAGGGTGTTTGAAATGCGAGGCTTTGAACATAAAGCTTTTTTAATTTTTTCCAGCTTTCAAGAACATACATACATAGTTGTTGAAGACTCAAAAATTTTTTTTTCTCAATCTTGGTAGAGCTCGGTATACTCTACGAGTTTATTCGACATGGAAAAGCTTCTCACACAATAAAAAAAAACTGCCATATCTGAAATATATTAAGGAGCGCACCGCAAATTGTTGGAAAAAATTGGATTAGAACTCATTACAGTTAAGTCCATGAATTTAAAGATAACTATAACTCGGTTTTGGGAAAGATTTCAGCTATGACAGTTAATTGGGCTCTAGAGCAGGCATCGGTATTATGTCTCGTATGAGTAAATGAGAAACATCACACACATTTTATCCAATGCGGCACAAGTATGTATTCCCCTATAGTTAGTAAACCATCTGGTTGGACCGTGCTTATGTTTACTTACATACATACATACTCGTATATGCTCTATTTGTGTTTGCTTTAGTTATGTAAATAACTAGAGTATAGATAGTTGATGCACTTTCACAAAGTGTCTAATTAGTTTAATTACATTGTATAACGTGTTGGTAACCGGCTTGAAAATTGAAAATTTTTTGCCAAGCATTCTCTTTTCACAGTTTTGTTGTCTGATAGTGGTTTACCTTTTTGTGATAAAACTTATGAAAATGCTGCAAAAATTAAATGAATTTAAAAACGAAGTGTTACAATTTACAATTTAAAACTCTACTCAAGAAAATTAAAAGCTCGGATGATATCGCGGCCAATTCGAGGTGGATTCGCAGTAGAAGATTTTCTAGAATGTATTCGCTAATGAGCCTAAATCTCGAATCGCTAACGATCCGAAAATATAAAAATGCGCGAATCGCTAATCAGAGGTGACAGGCCTGGGAATTTGGATTCGCCGATCTATCGTCGCGAAATATCGCCGCGATAATATACTCAATTCGTTGTGTTTATTGGGTATGTATATATATCAATGGTAGGCAAATTTGAAATTGAGATTGTATTAGTGAGAGCGCTATGGTCGGTCGAACGAACTGTGGGTATGAGAAATTATTGATAGTAAATTGACCACGTGCGTCGATATTAGGTAGCATAGTAAATTGTTTTCAACGTGCAAACAAGCGACAAGCACTCTCGATGTTGCTACGCCGCTTGCTCAGTGACGACTAAATCATCTAGTAAAGAAAGAGCGTAACGTGTCGGTGTGATTTGAGCGCAAACAATTGTTTGCAGAAATGCGGACCACTGATATCGTCGCACCATACGAAAACTAACATATTTAAAATTTCTGCCGAAAGCTATCAATAAAAAAATTCTGTACGAAAAGTAGAACATTTGACTTTTGGCCGACGAAAAGTAATAAAATCGAGTTTTGGCTGACGAAAAGTAATAAAATCGACTTTTGGCTGACGAAAAGTATCAGTAATTATATACTGTTTTTACATTAAAATTGTTGTTGTTTAAACAATAGTTTTCGTCAGCCAAAAGTGGATTTTATTACTTTTCGTCAGCCAAAACTCGATTTTATTACTTTTCGTCGGCCAAAACTTGAACTTTTTACTTTTCGTCAGCCACAAAAAATCTGATGTTAGTTTTCGTATGGTACGACGATATATATGTAAATATATATGTGCTATAGAAATTCCAGGACCCTCCATAACATGAAACTTTTAAGGCAGGGAAAAACATTGTTTTCCACTCCATATACACATTTTGTTCATATTTAAAGAGTCATAGAAATAGTATTTCTGAAATACAAATAGGCTTCGGGTTCTACAGTTTTTTTTATTAGTAAAGTACTTAAATCAGTGTGTTAGTTATATTAAAGATTTTGAAATTAAAATATAATTTTTTAACTAATACCGTTCTAATAATTACTGCCACTTTAAACTTACTTAACCCCTTATTTTATTTCAAGATGTTTGAACAATATTTGTCCAGACCGCTCGAAAATGTTCAAATAAAATCGAGAGCTCTACTACAAAGTCAATTTCGATTTTCTTAACGATTCGTGTTTTGAATTTTACATTCATACCTACATAGTTGATAATAAATAAGTACATATTATATATGTATGTAGGTATGTAAACCGCTTATAGCATGCAATTATATATATTTACATATACAAAGTTTAAAAATGTACATAAATATTATCGAAGGAGAATGTAATAATAATCTGAAGTGCTACAATATCCTGCAAGGGTAGGCGAAAAAACAACAACAAAACAAAGAAAGTTTACATAAATACGAATTGAATGAATGGCAAACGGCGAAGGCTGTAAGTAGATACATATGTACATATGTATATAAATGCGGCGAATAGGTGGCGCTTGCTGACACTTTTATTTACGAATGTATTCCTGAAAATCTCTATCTAAAATTAGGTCCCGATTGTTAAACTAATTGTAGACCAATTGTTCCTGAACTGGTATAAATGTAGATTAATCGCTTTCATTCTGAACGGGTACAAATCTAGATTCATTTAAGTTTGAAATTTTACAATATTCAATGTACATATTTAAAAAATTTTATAACAATAGGTAAAACAAACTGAACACCCTTTCTTTTAATAACAATAATGAATAATAATTTAGCAAAATGTTACCTAAAATATCCTTTGAAAATTTCTTTACATTACACTGAGAGAAAAAAATATATGGAGGGGTCAAAGAAATTGTTTCCCTATTTTGAACACTACTTTCTTTGTTTTGAGTAAATTTTCTCTAAAATATGTTAAAAGTATTATAAAATATTGTTGTTTACATGCGTTGGCATGGTTTCATATACTTGTTTTAAAAAAATTCATACATGAAAATAACGAAAAATTCTTTAAGCGCCATTCCATTCCCAACTTGCCCTTGTTTTAAAGACTTGATTTCTTTAATTTAGATTTTTTTATGTTTTGCCACATTTTTGAGAAAATTTACAAAGAAAATTTTGTATTGGGACATGTGTTCAAAATAAGGAAAATTATGTCTTTGATCGAGAGAATTTTTTTTTGAGTGTAAGTACGCATTCTCAAAACTGACACTCGTTTTTTTTATACTCAGCTGTACTAGTACACAGAGTATTATAGTTTTGATTTCCTAACGGTGGATTGTAACAGAATGAAATAATCGAGATAGATATAGACTTATATATATCAAAATGATCAGGGTGAAAAGAGAAATCGATTGAGCCATGTCCGTCCGTCTGTCCGTCTGTCCGTCTGTGAGCACGATAACTCGCGCAAAAATTGAGATATTTTGATGAAATTTGAAATGTAAGTTGGTATCAAGACAGGAACGGATGGTATTGAAAATGGGCGAAATCGGACCATGACCACGCCCACCTCCCCTATGTGGTAAAAATCGGAAATTTTGTATCTCAGTCACTAATAGAGCTAAAGTGATAAAATTTTACACACGTATTGAGCTCAGGCCCTTATGAAGAAATATGGTGAAATTTTGGAAAATGGGCGGTGCCACGCCTACTTATTAAGGGGCAAACATTGAAAGTTTTATGAGTCATAACTCAGAAACCGTTGAAGATATATGGATGAAATTTGGTAGGCGTGATATACTTACTTAGGCAAATGTTTGGACGAAAAATTGCCAAAATCGGTTGACGACCACGCCCACTTTTATATATGGGTATTATAAAGTGACCTAATAAAAGCATTTTAAGCGATATCTCTGTCAAATATAAAGATATATCATTGAAATTTTATGGAAGGTGTTCAACTATGGACGAAAAACAAAAAATAAAAAAAATTTTGGAAAATGGGCGTGGCACCGCCTCCTTTTAGAAGCAGGAATATACGAGATTTCTGAGCCCATAACTCGACAAATAATCTATATATTATGACGAAACTTGGTCTATACACGTTCACTACTTGTAGTAATGTTCAAAATTTTAGCGAAATCGGTTGACGACCACGCCCACTTTTATATATGGGTATCATAAAGTGGCCTAATAAAAACATTTTAAGCGATATCTTTGTCAAATATAAAGATAATTCATTGAAATTTTGTGGCATGAGTTCTACAATAGATCGGAAACAAAAAATAGAAAAATTTCGGAAAATGGGCGTGGCACCGCCTCTTTTCAGACAAAGGAATCAACGAGATTTCGGAGCCCATAACTCGACAAATAATTGAGATATTATGACGAAACTTGGTTTATACACTTTTATAACTTGTGTTAATAGACACGCAGAAATTTATTGAAATCGGTTTATGACCACGCCTACTTTTTAACAAAGATATTTCTGGAACACCCTTTGGGAATTTTTAACAAGACTTCTTTGTAACTAGAAGTCATAAAGGAATGAAATTTTGCACAAAGAATAATATTCATATGCTTAGTTGGATGACTGATAAAAATGTTGAAAATGGGCGTGGCTACGCCCACTTTATGCGGCACTCGCTTTATATAAAATACACCCTATATCGAACAAACGCAAACAAACAATGAAAGCATACAGCTGAGTATCTAATGTTCGATTCCACTCGAACTTAGGCTTCCTTACTTGTTTTAATTTAATTTATTGAAGAGAATTTTTTACAAAAGTAAAACAGTATATAATCTCTATTTAAATAGGCATGCACATTTATAGTTTTTAAAGATTGTTATAAAAATTAGCATTGGCTTTGAAAACTCTACATTTGTACCCGTTCGGGTAGACAACTTGAAAACTAGTCTCTTCATAGGACATGCTCGAACAAATGCGATTTATTCACTCCATATAAAGGGATGTAAAATTGTATTAGCTGCATGCTCCCTTGCAAGTGATCCCGGACACATTCCGGATTAATCGCATTTCTTGCAGGGTATGTATGCACATATTTTGCAAATATGCAGAGTATGATTTTTGAATGCTTGGAAGACACGAGCACCGGATTCAAATATGCAGAATTTATGGATTCGCATTGTCTGCTATCAATAACAGTAATATGTATGTATGCAATAATGGCAACAACAACAGTAAAATGGTGAAATGCTTGTGGTGTACTTATGAAATGAATATGCATGCGTAGGTACATACATATAGTAAATTTTTCGTGCTTGATGGCTTATGATAGCGGCAACAACAGCGAGGCAGCAAACATGGCGGCAGCAATGACGACAAAACATGTTAGTTTTACGTATGTAGTATGTAGGTTTGTGATATGTTTGTATAATTGTATGTATTCCCGTATATCAATATTTGAATAATTTTTTAACATTCGGCTTGATCAATGACAAAGGAATAAATGGCATTTTATGAATGTAGGTATGTAAGTATGTAGTATTTTTTAATCTTTGGAAATATGGAAGGAAAACATAATAATAAAGGGGATATATTTTCTTTTGGTATCTCCCAATAAACACAGAAGCGAGGATGATATCGCGGCAAGTTCGAGAAAATCAATTTTCGCGATAAAATTTTTTCTATTTTTTTTTAGTTGTTTTGCACTAAAAAATTTTTGTACGGATTTAACCCATTGCCATTAAACCAAACTCTCTCATAAGTGGCATTTTATGATTTTTTTTTTAAATTTTGAAGACAAAAAAACATTTAATCATTTGAATACATATGTGTATGTATTTCCTTTTGGTGTGTGTTTTAAAAAAATGCAATATTAAGTTTTTTAAAATGTGAATACTATGCGTGGATTGTAATGGAAAATGGGATTATATACTCATGGCTGAGTGAGCATTTTGTCGACTGTTCATGAAAAATGCAAGCGATTAGTTGAAAACATTTAAAATTTTCATATTCAATAAGGATGTATGTAAAATGAATTGAATTTATTGCCATATAGCTATAATACGCGAAAGAAAACCAAACTTGAACATTTTCGAACAAGAGTAAAAAAATAACGAATTAAGTACTAAGAACAGTCACTTACTGCAATGCCGATTTTCGCTTTGCTTTTGCCACTTTTAGCGATTTTTTTCGAACCCGATTTTCCTATTTTCACTTTCTCTTTCCCATTCTCTATTTGTTTTTGTTTTTGTTGCCGCTCAGTCTCTTGTCCGCTTGTCGTCGTCGGCTGCAGTTTCGCCATCATTGCCATATTTTTTTTTTTTTTTTGGTTTTGCAGTAGGAAATTGGATAGATGGTTTTCGTTGTTATTGTTGTTCCATTGCATTTTCGGCGCATGCAAACACACACATAAACGCGGATATAAACAAAGTTACGTTTGAAAGTGTTGTTGTTGTTGTTTTTTAAATATTGTTTTTGTCAGTTGCAAAATTGTCGTAGGGGGCAAAAAAATCGAATTAAAAGTTGGTACAGTTGTTTTGTTGTTGTTGTTGTTGTTGATTGGTTGGATCGTTGGGTTGGTGGATTAGGTCGATTGTGAGGTTTTTTGTTTGATTTTTGACAGATATTTGAGAGCATAGTAAGTTGGAAAATTTGAAGAAAATCAAGGGAAAATAGAAAATAGTAAATTTTTAGTTAGCAAAATAGATGTAAAATAGTAAAATTAAGTAAATAAGTTAGTTAAGGCCCGGTTTCACCAACCGGTCTCAACTTAGTTAAGCCGATTTTTTTACGTTTTCAGTTTCACCATGCAACTGAGCTAAGTCACAAGTTAGTCAGCTTTTGTCTTGACTAAAAATAAACTAAGAATTTGAGTCGCTTTAGCAAATTCAACAACCAAAAGAGCGAATATGACAAAAAAATGAGCAAATACAGCAACCAAAACAACCAAAAAACCCATAGGCCCGGTTTCACCAACGTGACTAAAGCTAAAACTGAGTTTTGACTTAATTTAGCTCAGATTTGGGGCTAACTTACTTTTGGGTTTCACCAAATAGTCTAAGAAAATAGCTTTGTAACCAACATTTTATGGCGAATACTGGGTTTTTTGGTTGTTTTGGTTGCTGTATTTGCTCATTTTTTTGTCATATTCGCTCTGTTGGTAGTTGAATTTGCTAAAGCGACTCAAATTCTTAGTTTAGTTTTAGTCAAGGCAAAAGCTGACTAACTTGTGACTTAGCTTAGTTGCATGGTGAAACTGAAAACGTAAAAAAATCGGCTTAATAAGTTGAGACCGGTTGGTGAAACCGGGCCTATGTGGTTTTCCTTAAGCTAAATATATTTCAGTTACATACATACATATATTTAGTGAATTCTTGACTATGAGATATACAGATTTTTGAGAGGAATATCAATTGATTTAGGCGGAAAATTATCAATGAATAAGTGTGGTGTCAGGTGGGTTTGGTTATGTGATGAATCGATGTCTATTGAAAAATTTGGTTCCGCAAAAAAAAATTTGTTTTAAATGCTAGTTGAAGGTCGGGTCAAGTAGGTGAGGTTGAGGTGGCTGGCTCCACAGCCCAAATTCGGAGGCACATGTTGCCCGGGATGGCCCATTATGATACCACAGAGGTATGCCCTGCTTTCCTGGGACTTTATAAAACTAATTAGACACTCGTAAGGTTAAATCAACGTATGTATTTGCGTAATGAAGTGCAGAATGGGCAGTATCTCTGCAACAGCGCAAGAATTCTCTCTGCGGAGGCTTATACGTATGTCGAGCATATCCGTTGGACAGTTGCACGTTGGAAAGCTTAGAAACGAGCCAATGGAGATGCGGCTCAGGTATATTACCAATTGCAGTCTCTTTTCATACAGTTTAGGCCAGATTTGCCTAGTAATCTCACAGGTTGACTCCTTGACTCATGAGCTATTTGCATATTAAAGTTTCAGCAAAGGCTTTCATCGATAAATGGGCCAAATACAAACTGCAAACACCCGTGAGTTAGTCAAACCCATGAACTCTCGCATGGCAGAGTTTATTACTATCTTTGGGGGTTTTATTTATTCTCAGTTGTTTGTTACATTTTGTCTGCGTTTTTGAAAAAAATATTTTTAATATATGTACATACATATGTAATTGAAAACGAGTGACAGTCTGTAGGCAGGTAAGGAGCATAGAAATTCTAATGCTTGATTATGGAATAGACGGAAAATATATCTATTATAACGTGAAATGGATGTTTTGAATGAATTCGGCTTTGGATATACAAAAAAAAGAACTGCAAATAACTCTTTCTTCAATATTTCATACTTGTATGTACTAAACTTCTTATTCAATCATGGATACTGATATTAAGTTTTTTTTTTTTCAAGACAAGTCCTTTACATTTGCCAAGTCAAGATTAATTAAAAATTGTTTCAAAATTTAAAGAATCTAAATTGGATTGGATTGGATTAAAGCACTTCGCTACTTGTTTCAAATAAAAAAAATTGCGCTCATGATTTGAATTATCTTTTAAACCAAGAAACATTAATTTTTATTTAAACATTTATGCTCACGTAGGTGCACAAATTCATATGAATAAAGCACATACAACGAAGAAAACATGAAAATCTTACTGCGTTTATACTCGTATGTATTTACTTACATATTTATATAGTACATACATACTGTAGGTAAACATATGTATATGTATGTACATAAATTTGCTTAAATATTTATTTATGTACATACATATACATACATACATACATACATACGTATTTTACGGTAAGCACTTTTTAGCTCAGCCTTGGCCTGCTCGCCGCCTATAAACATGCCGGTGGCACACAAGGCTCTCGCCGAAACTTTAACTCATTATGGTGGAATGGAGGAGGCCTTATTTTGCACTTGAGTGTTTGTTGATTTTTACTTAGTTGTAGTTTTTGTTGTTGTTGTTGTTGTTGTTGTTAAGTATGCGCACACGTGTTTATCCTCATGATGTAGGCCATTGTAATTGAAGTTCGCGGCTAAATTGCCTCGGCTAAGCTAAGCTACATATTTTATGGAAATTTTTGCTTTTTGCGTGGCACACAAATCCTGTTTTATCCCTGCAGCGAAATCAACTAGTTGTAAACTAATTGACAACTAGTTGGCCATACAGCTCAACTAGTCAGCCATCTATCTTTTTTCCATATTAGCAACTGGTATTTTTAACACGGTGATGACCTAGGAAATGGCAATTGTCAGTATCCACACCAGAGTCATACCACTTGACTGACTAGTCAGTATCCACACCAGCATCATACCACTTGACTGACTAGTCACTATACACACCAGCATCATACCAATTTGCTGACTAGTCAGTGTAGATATCAGAACTATACCAGTTGACTGACTAGTTTTACATGCTACTCCAATGAAAATAAAAATTGCAAAATAAAGTTTCTAATACATTTATTTAGTTATTAGAATATGATATTTAAATTAAATTATTAATTAATTAAATTTACTGCATACGTGTTCATTGCAACCTCCAGAAACCCCGGATACATTCGTTTTTAATTTAAAACCCTTTTTTTCGCAAAACTTCTTGTTTCATAACTAATCCCAATTTGTCCCCTATGAAACTAGTTAGTAACTCCCATAATTTATCTAGTCAGTTAACTGGTAGGTTGGCTGACTAGTTTGGACTTTCGCTGCAGGGATATTTACATGTGTGCCTATGTGTATGTATGTATATGTTAGACATTTACGCGTGTTGGCTTTGCAAAAAACAAAAAAAAAAGGAAATGAAGGCGTGTTATACATATTATTTCATTAATTTAAAAACATAAATATATGCATGTACTAAACATGCCTACATGCATACTTAAACACACCCATACATACACGAAAATATATGTACATGATTTTGCTATTACGTGCGCTTTGATAATAAACTATATTGCGATTTGTGTGTATATATTTATGTATATGGACGTATGACTTGTACTTTAAAAGAAAATGGTGGTATAAATTGCACGAGAATATGAAACAGATTGCAATATTTTTAAGTAAGTTTTATAAATGATTTATTTTTTTTGTTTTATTTTATTTAATTTTATTTAATTTAATTTTATTTTATTTTATTTTATTTTATTTTATTTTATTTTATTTTTTTATATTTTATTTTATTTTATTTTATTTTATTTTATTTTATTTTATTTTATTTCTTTTTTGTCGTTTGCTTTTCCGACAAGGTAGCATTGCGATGTATTATGGAACGAATTTCTGTCATCCCTTGTCAAGTTTGATTTGGTTATAAACGGTTTCGGCTATGTGCCATCGTCAGTATCTTGTTTCGTTATTTTATTTTATTTTATATTATTTTATTTTATTTTATTTTATCTTGTTTTATTTTATTTTATTTTATTTTATTTTATTTTATTTTATTTTATTTTATTTTATTTTATTTTATTTTATTTTGGGATATGACTTAGTTCGCGAAAAGTGATCCGTTGCAAAGAAGAAGTTCAAATTTTTCGGACTAACTTTGTGATTATCTCTACACATAACTATTAAGTTGAGTCCCGGAAAATATTGATGCCCCTAATGTACGTATTTATTTATTTGTAAGAGAATACCTTAACAATTAAAAAAAATAGCTTTCCATTAAGAATAAGTTTTACTTGAGACAAATATTTGAAAATGGATTGCTTTAGTTTAATCAGCTATTTCCTATATCCAAAAAATGGATTATCGAAGATTAGCACATAATTTAAAAAAATATGATTTATGAGTTGGTTTTAGTTTGTGTTATCTTTGTCTTAGCAAATGTAGTGCTTTCTAAAATGATTTGCAGTTTATTTATTTACACATTTTTGTGTTGGTATCATCCATTATTTTTTCAAAGGTTATTTCCATTTATTCCTTGACCTAAGCAACCGTTGCCGCTGCTCACTACGCTACATAATTACAACAACAAATACTTTGAATGTATTTTCTTCGAGCAGAAAGAAGTGAGACAGAAATATCGTGCGACTCACTTTCTTTATGAAAAAAAAAAACACAAAAAAACATTCAAATAATCAAGTTAAACGTCCTAAATTTGTTTAAATTCTCAGCTAACTTGGACGAATTTTAGTACTTATGTACCATGACAGTTTTTTCATTTATTTTTACTTTAAAGGAAATGGCATATGCTACAACACATTAGCACTAATACACAGACAAGAGATCTTAACAAAAAACATAAATAAACAACGTTGCATTAATTTTTGTGCCCCTCTGTGTGCTGCAAAATAAGTTCAAGCATCTTCGCCAGCCTGTAAATAATAGAATAAGTCAGCTTTTGAAGCAGTTAGTTGCTGATGTTCGCAAAATATTTTAACAGTGCTTAGTAAGTAAGTAAATGATTTAGTGCGGGAGTGAGTGCACGAGTGAGTCAGAAGGAAAGCAGTCGAAAATAAATGAGGACAAAACCGCATGACGTTGCTTAACGATGACAACAACAAACACAACTGCGACGGATCAACCTTAAAGCGCGAGCTAACAAACATTAAATGAAATAACACACAGTTATTTATATACATACATACATAGGTACATATGTTTCTATGTTTTGAGATGTGCTACAGTATGTGGTAACGGTTGTACACAGTACATAGCACAAACATACATAAATGTACGCATGTTGCATATCGCATAGTGATGGGCGAGTCCGAGATGTTTTATTCGATTCTATCGATTGTTAAAACATCTCGAATGCTCTCGATGGTTTTCATTCGTATTCGAGTCAAGTCGTAAATGGGCCGTCAGTCGAAACAATCGCTAAAACATCTCGGACTCGTCAACGATTCCTGTCGTTTTCAAAGCAACCCGACAACATCTCGGACTCGCTGCAAAAAATATATAATATTTGTTGTTGCCGCTTGAATATTAAAATTGCTTTAAAAAACATACAGAGTGGTACAAATCTATTGCCGTTGTTTCTACTCGTAAAATTCATTTGTTTCATAAGCGTCTCACTTCACAAAATTTATTAATGTTTAAATAATTAATTATTATTATTATTATGCACGATACTCTTTAGTTGTGATTGCAAAAATGCAGCGTCTATGTATAGCATATTTTTCAATTTGGTTAATTTATTTATGTATTTGCCTCACTTCCATTAAAAATCCTAATTTCTTTATCAACAAACCTCATTCAGTTTATTTTATCAACTAAAACATGTCATCAAAACAACAGCCGGCCCGCCGACTCGGAACAATCGCAAAAACATCTCGCTTGTGTAGTCGAGATGTCAGCGAAACAACCTTCGACTCGCCGACTCGGAAAAATCGCAAAAACATCTCGACTGTGTAGTCGAGATTTCATCGAAACAACCTCCGACTCGCCGACTCGGAACAATCGCAAAAACATCTCGACTGTGTAGTCGAGGAGCGAGTCAACTTTTGACTCGATTGCGATTTTGCAACGATGGCGATTCTCTCGATTGTCTAAACATCTCGGACTCGCCCATCACTAATATCGCATAGGGAGCAAGGTGTATACGTATCATTTTTGTTACTGATACGCCATGGTTGTTGCGTAAGTTTATATATATCTACTATAGCAAACTGAAGTAAGTAAATCCGCATTAAACATATGTGTTTTTTTTGTCTCTCCCCCTTTTAACTATAAAATTATAGTCGCACATTAGTGTCAGTGGCGTAGTAACGGGGGGGGTTTTGGGGACAAAACCCCCCCCCCCGAAAGATTCGTTTTGACCATAAAACCATCTTTGACTTTATTAGCATACATTTCTTTTTCAGAAAAAAATCAATGAGAATAGTAATTTTTCGAAATTGGTAATTCGAAATTTAGCGCTTTTTCACGAAGTATTACTTATAATTCTAGCGTTTGTTGAGCCGTAGGAAAGTGCAAGAACCGCAGGAATTTTACCACAATTTACATTCTTTGTACTTATATTCGCTCTTTTGTGGTAAAATTCCTACGGTTCCTGCACTTCCCTACGGCTCAACAAACGCTACAATTATTATACAGTATTGCTGTTATTAACATGCTAATAACAGAAAAGTAACGCCAATTATTTAAATTTCAAGTTTTCTTTCAATTACTTGTCATCTTAATCAAATAATATTAGTATAAACTACAATGGGAATAAATATGCAATGTATAAGAGTATCTGAACTTGAGATTTTACTTAATGTCTGTCAAAATGGAATATTAAAAAACTAAATTATATAAGAAAATTATTATTTATAACCGTAGCACATAGGTAGATTTTCAAGTTTTATGCGGCCAAAAATATTTTATTGTGTACATCTATTCCAAATTGCTTGTTTAATGCAAAATTTTAATAATTTGTGTTAAAAGTCGATTTTATTGAAAAATCTATACAGTGACTCCAAAAAAAATCATACGCCAGAGTTTTTAAATTTATTTCTGTCGAAAATATTACTTTCTTATTTTCGTTTAAAAATATAGACAATTTTTTCAATAAAAATCGTTTTAAGCAGGATTTCTAAGCTTATGGAAAAAATCCGAAAAATCGTAGAAATTTCTAAAAGTGGATTAAAAATTTCAAAGCGCGGCCAGAATTTATAGAAGATTTTGAGGAGATTTCTAAGTTTAATGTTATGTAGCCAACCAATTTTAGTGTAAAAAGTGCTATTCTCAATGCTGTAAAAATTTCCGTCGATTTTAGTAATTTTTTTCTGTAGGGTGTTTGCGTTATATGTACGTGAGACCGTTCCAATTAAAATTTCCGAAAAGCCAATGAAATTTTTCAAAAAGTTGAATGTTGCATATTATTATATTACAATTGAATGAGCTGCAAAATTGCATACTCAAAAATCTTCTAAAAAATGTAGCTTTATAATTCTTAGCCCCTTTTTATGATAAGTACTTCCTTAACTTTGAAAAATTGGAAATACTAAAAATACTGCCTAAAAAGTTAACAATAATCGCTGCTAAATATCTGGGTTACTTTCGAGCATCACATACATTGACTAAGATATGCGTTAGAAATATAAACATTAAAATTAAATATAAAGCACAAAAAGAAAATTATTGTAGGTACATATGAAAAACCCTGTATCTAGTAGTGAAGTGCGGCTTTGTGCGACGTAATTTTTTGTCGGCAAACTACTAATTGTACTATATATCATGTCCGAGGGTTAATTTGACTGAGTCTGACAGAGCAACATAACAAAACCAATTTTTAACATGAAAAAGAGTGATAATTTTTTTTTAAATATCCCAACTTTAAAAGCTTAAAACTATAAACTTAGAATTATTGGAAACCAAGGATATTATTGAAAAGTGTTAATAATTACATACTTGAATCTTTAGGATTCATCACGATTACTTAAATGAAATGCTTTAAAAAATAAATATTCAAGTTGAAACTAGCACTTAAAAATATGTAAGAAAAAAACAAAAAAATTAACTTCAGATATGCTAAGTTACGACCATCTGGGGCAAGTGCAGAGTATGGGGTCGGGAAAAAAGCGATGAATTATTGTTCCCCATTCTATTTCCAATATGTGGGTATGTTTTTTTCTGTAATTGTGACAATTTTACAAAATTCAATTTTGGGCGCATAAAACTTGAAAATCTACCTATGCGCGTAGATTTCCAGAAGAGAATATGAGACTTACTTTTGAAGTATAGTTAAAGGCCCTTGGCAACTGACAATCTGGCATGTCAAGCAGTGTGTATGTGTGAGTTTTTTTGTGTGTGTTAGTGCAATCGGCAGTCGTCGTGCTACACGTTCTTGTTCGGGCTCGCGTTGATGAGAATCAAATCTTTTAGATATTTGCGTCAATCACCCGACACTCACACATATGTATACACTTCTTAACATTCCAGATTTTAAGTGGCCAAGGGCCTTAAGAGTTTGATATATGTATTATAAGCGATATTTGTGTACTAAAATGTTAAATTATAGTCTGAAAAAATTACATTTCGCTAGCTTAGAGTGCAAACTGTGTAAGTCCACTTTTATGAAAAAGTGTATTTTTATGTAGAACGCTAGAAAAATCAAATACGCACCGCGCTAAACAAGTCTGAGATACTTGTCATATTTCTACTCGCTGTTATTCAGTGATACGCAAATTGTGTAAGTCCAAAAAGCGAAAAAAATTGTGTAAGTCCAAAATATTTATATGAACAGAAATTTTTTTTCATTTCGAATTTTTTTTTCTTTTTTGTTTTTTGTCTCTCCTACAAAGTTTTAAAAAAGGACTTACACAATTTGCATTCTAAGCTAGCGATTTTTATCATTTGTAAAAAAAATTGTAGTTTTTTTTGGTAATTTTAATTTTGGTAAATTTTTTACATTGGCTGTGACCCCCCCCGAAAAATTCTCTAGCTACGCCACTGATTAGTGTTGTCATGTTGAATTAAGATTTTCTTCCAGTCATTGTTTATTATTCCTTAAGCTATTCAAGCTGTCATATGAATATATATGAACATTAATATATATATCTACAAAGCAGTTAAATACGCAAAAATATATTCCTTACGACCGTTGAGATACTTTTTTCACACTCTAAATTAGAGTAATAAGATAAGCTTGTTTAGCACGGATGTTTATACAAATTTATTTATAATAGTTAACTTTGAGAAAGAGTTATATTTAAATTTTTTTACTGAATAACAAAGAACTTTATGCAAATATCAAAAGCCAAAATTAATAGACTCCCCTATGAACTGCTGCCATTAACACACACACACACACATATTAATCTGGGCAAGCTTATAGATTTGTAAGGCATAATTTAAGATGTAATTTAAGTTAATTACACTGTAAATCATTTAAATGAAGATAAATAACAGTTTTGTATATAAAGTAAGCATTTGTTGTTGTTGTTGTTCATGACTTTCTTTATACACGCACATATGTAAATACCTGCACATAGTATATAGAGTATGTAAATTAAAATGAATAATTTAGTTGTCACAGCCACCGTGACTCTACGGAATATTTATTTGTATACCAAATAACATCTCGTACATGTTGGGCGCGTGAAATGAAGCCTAAAACTTTACTCTTAGTTTTGCAGGTGGAGTAAACTGTATTGCATAATATTTTCTGTAGGTACTTAATAAATGTTGCAATAAAACTCTTCGTTAAGGTTTTGAGAAATAGTTTGGAAATATAACTATGCATAACACTGGCTGATTGGATATCTCCATCTACTTATTTAAAGCCTTTCAAAATTTGTGCTTATTCTCATATCGCTCTTCGAAAATATGCTAAAATATATGAAATATGCAAATATTAAAAAAAAACAAGAAAGGAAGCCTAAGTTCGAGGGGAATCGAACATTAGATACTCAGCTGTATGCTTTCATTGTTTGTTTTCGTCTGATAGAATCACGGTGTATTTTATATAAAGCGAGTGCTGCATAAAGTGGGCGTAACCACGCCTATTTTCAACACTTTTTATCAGTCATCCCACTAAGCATATGAATATTATTCTTTGCTCAAAATTTCATTCCTTTATGACTTCTAGTTACAAAGATATCCCGTTATAAATTCCCAAAGGGTATTCCAGAAGTATCTTTCTTAAAAAGTAGGCGTGGTCATAAACCGATTTCAATAAATTTTTGCGTGGCTATTAACACAAGCTATAAAAGTGTATAAACCAAGTTTCGTCATAATATCTCAATTATTTGTCGAGTTATAGGCTAAGAAATCTCGTATATCCCTTTGTGTAAAAAGAGGCGGTGCCACGCCCATTTTCCAAAATTTTTGTATTTTTTGTTTTATGTCCGTAGTTGGACTCCTGCCACAAAATTTCAGTGATAGATCTTTATATTTGACAGAGATATCGCTTAAAATGTTTTTATTAGGCCACTTTATAATATACATATATAAAAGTGGGCGTGGTCGTCAACCGATTTTGGCAATTTTTAGTTCAAACATTTGCCTAAGTAGGTATATTACGCGCACCAAATTTCATCGATATATCTTCAACGGTCTCTGAGTTATGACTCATAAAACTTTAAATGTTTGCCCCTTAATAAGTAGGCGTGGCACCGCCCATTTTTCAAAATTTTTGTGTTTTCTGTTTTATGTCCATAGTCGGACTCATGCGACAAAATTTCAATGACATATCTTTATATTTGACAGAGATATTGCTTAAAATGTTTTTATTAGGTCACTTTATAATATACATATATAAAAGTGGGCGTGGCCGTAAACCGATTTTAACTATTTTCCGTCCAAATGTTTGCCTAAGTAAGTAAATCACGCGTACCAAATTTCATCGATATATCTTCAATGGTTTCTGAGTTATGACATATAAAACTTTCCATGTTTGACCCTTAATAAGTGGGCGTGGCACCGCCCATTTTCCAAAATTTCATCAAATTTCTTTCTAGGGGCCTGAGCTCAACACGTGGGTAGAATTTCATCGCTCCAGCTATATTAGAGACTGAGATACCAAATTTCCGATTTTTTCTATATAGGAAAAGTGGGCGTGGTCATGGTCCGATTTCGCCTATTTTCAATACCAACCGTCCCAGTCTCGATACCAACTTGCATTTCAAATTTCATCAAAATATCTCAATTTTTGCGCGAGTTAGAGTGTTTACAGACGGACGGACATACGGACAGACGGACGGACATGGCTCAATCGATTTCTCTTTTCACCCTGATCATTTTGATATATATAAGTCTATATCTATCTCGATTATTTCATTCTGTTACAATCCACCGTTATGTGATTAAAACTATAATACTCTGTGTATTAGTACAGCTGAGTATAAAAATAAATACATAAGTTGCTTTCTCAACCACTATAATGTTTAGGAAGTCGTAAATGAGAACAAAGTCTTAACCAAGTCTGTGCCTGTTGCGATGTTTGAATAGAAAAAGTGTAGGTACTCCATCACTCAGCTCTAAATAATTTTAGTTTCTTGTAATAAAACTGTGATGATTAATGACTAACGTAAATGATCATGATATGACTACTGATAAAATTAAGAAGAAAAAAATTATATTAAGATATTTCCATATGTTTCTTTAAGAATAAAATAGGGGGCGGAGATAATTACATATGCATACATATCTGTATATTTTTGCATACAAATCTATGGCAAAGATTTGAAAATTAATTTAATTTTCTCAAAAATTAATTAAATTTTTTTTTGTATAAATTTCAGTCAGTTTGTTTCTTGCATTTGTTAAGAGACATTAAGCTGAAATTGGTCAATTTGATATTGCCTTGACTTTGTATTTTGTCTAAAAGGGCCATTTTTAACACGCCTTTATTAGCTTCACCCGTATGTATATACGTTTGTATGTAAGCATTGCATACTTTAAGGCGAAAGCGTGTGTATTCATCAGAACTCGGAAAAATAGGTGACATCAAGCGCCTAAAAAATGCTACATTTTGTAAATTTTGTTTGTTTTCAGTGGCGGGATTGCAATTTAAATATAAAGGGGTAGCATATTGGTATGGTTGGTGAAGTTTTTTATTAGAAAAGTTCTTAATCATGTTACACAAATTTGAATAATCATACAGTGGTGTGTGATGAAATAAAGCCAAAGAGGGATTTAGTTCCTTTGACCTTTTTACTGAAAAAAAGTATGAAGAACGCTCGTACGTCTTGCGTTTAGAAAAAAAACAAAATTTATTTAAATTTTGTATTTTATATTTTTGTACATTGTCAAGCTTTTTGAAAGTAAAACAAAACTAGCTGTAATGAAAATAGAATTTGGGAAAAGTAAGTAAATTATGTCATAGTTAATGTTCCAATAACTCATAAACAAAAATGCAAAACCGTTGCATTATTACAGATATGGAATTATGCCGAGTATCCAATTGGAAAAATGTAAACACTGAAATGGTCATAAGAAAAAAACAGGAAAGTTCAAATCAAGTTTCTTTACCTAAAATATGCAAATGTTTAAAGTCAGACCACTACAAATTAAAAGCTGCATTATATGTTCCATTTGCTAATATGCACTTGCCTCATTTTCATTCCAAATATATTTGGCTTGAAACTGTAATTACTTTTCCTTCACGTGCGAAGATTTTGTCTCAAATTTAAGCGAGTCACTATAAATTTTTATTTTTTTTTTATTCTTTATAATTATATATTTATTTATTATACTTTATTTATTATTATTCTTTATTATTATATTTATTTATTGTAGCTTTCTTTGCAATTTCTCACGTGCAACCCATAAAAAGCCTAAATATTTTATTTTTCTGGCATTCTAGTAAGCAAAAAATTCAATTTCATTCACGGGGGGCTTAGACCCGAATGTATCCCATCCTTAAGCTTGCCACTGGATGTGCTCACAAACATTACGTAGCATAATTTTAGGCGTTTGATTTTCACCTATTATCCGAGCTCTAGTATTCATAGACTGAATGAAAGTTTTTAAGTGTGACATGTGCTTGCTTCTGTCTTGAAAAAGCTTCTCACAAAAAATGCATTCGCCGTTCGGAGCCAGCATAAAACTGTAGGTCCACCCAATTTGAATGAAAAATGGGTTTAGGTTTTTCATCATTAGAGCTCGGAAAAATAGGTGAAATCAAGCGCCTAAAAAATGCTACATTTTGTAAATTTTGCTTGTTTTCAGTGACGGGATTACAATTTAAATATAAAGGGGTAGCATATTGGTATGGTGAAGATTTTATTAGAAAAGTTCTTAATCATGTTACACAAATTTGCAGTTTGAATAAACATACGGTGGTGTGTGATGAAATAAAGCCAAAGAGGGGTTTAGTTTCTTTGACATTTTTACTGAAAAAAAGTATGAAGAACACATTTTGTATTTTATATTTTTGTACATCATCAAGCTTTTTTAAAGCAAAACAAAACTAGCTGTAATGAAAATAAAATTTTGGAAAAGTAAGTAAATTATGGCATAGTGAATGTTCCAATAACTCATAAACAAAAATGCAGAACGGTTTTTACCACGACAGAAATTTCCATTTTTACAGATATGGAATTATGCCGAGTATCCAATTGGAAAATTTTAAACCCTGAAATGGTCATAAGAAAAAATAGGAAAGTTCAAATCAAGTTTTTTTACCTAAAATATGCAAATGTTTAAAGTCAGACCACTACAAATTAAAAAGCTGTATTATATATTCCATTTGCTAATATGCACTTGCCTCATTTTCATTCAAAATATATTTGGTTTGAAACTGTAATTGCTTTTCCTTCACGTGCGAAGATTTTGTCTCAAATTTAAGCGAGTCATTACAAATTTTTTATTTTTTTATTTATTCTTTATAATTATATATTTATTTAATATACCTTATTTATTATTATTCTTTATTATTATATTTATTTGGCCTAAAATCAAGAAGAATTATATTTATTTATTGTAGCTTTCTTTGCAATTTTTCACGTGCAACCCATAAAAAACCTTAATAATTTATTTTTCTGGCATCCTAGTAAGCAAAAAATCCAATTGCATTCACGGGGGCTTAGACCTGAATGAACGCCACCCACCCTTAAACTTGCCACTGGATGTGCTCACAAACATTACGTAGCATAATTTTAGGCGTTTGATTTTCACCTATTATCCGAGCTCTATTCATCATACATTGAAATTATTGCGCTTTAAAAACGGTGTTGCACAGTGTATTTCAAAGTAGTCTTTAAAACTTTGGGCAACTCTGCTGTGAGTATCTAATTGAATGTGATATATTTGGCATCTGCATAAGCGCAGAGCAAAAACGAAGCTGCCAATAATTACATAATACATTTTTATTTGCTTTCAAATTTTTGGTTATGCAAATTAATTACTTTACTTGTCAAAAAATCATTTTAATGTAACTCTCCATGGAAATTTTGATTTCTTTTCATAAAGAATTTTGTTTTTTTTTTATCTCGATTTCGCCTTTTGAGGTGGTTTGGTGGGACATTTTTTGGGTGGTTCGAAAATAATTCATTTTTTACCATGATTACAGCGCCGCCCGCTATTATAACACGGGCCGTATGGGAGACTTGTCCCTCACCATTGCGTGCAATGCAAGTGTACTCTCCGATGTCCTCGTGTCGTATGGTGGAGATCCGCAACTCGGTGCCATCATTAAAGATGCCAACAGTAGGCGAGGGATCAACGGGATTTGCATCTTTGTACCATAAGATTTCTGGTGTTGGTGTGCCATCTGCTTGACAATTTAGAATAATTGAATCGCCTAAATATTTGAAAGGGAAGAAATGAAAAAGAAAATGTACAAAATTAATCAAGACTTAGGGTAAATACAAAATCAAATTAATTTGATATTAAGAAAATTTACATGTAAGTTAAGGTTGAAGGAGAATAATTAATGTAAGTTAAATGGGAATTCGATAGATGGTTGGTGTAATTCTTTTAAAATATACATATGTACATTGATAGATATTTATTAAAAGCGACATTTGGCGAGTAAAATTTTTACCACTTGACATTTTTGTTCAAGAATTTCAACATAATTTTTGTATAAGCGGAATAAACATTAATTTCCAGGGACCGGCAGTTTTATTCCTTTTGTAATAAAACGCCAAAGAAAAAAAAATATATTTGGAGGAATATTTTATTTGGACAAAAATAATCAATCAACTCGGAGTTTTATTTTTTAAGGACAGCGAAAAAATAAAAATTTGGTGTTTTATTTTTTAGCACCAGCGAGAAAATAAATACTTGGAGTTTTATTTTTTAGCTCCAGCGATAAAATAAAAACCTGGAGTTTTATTTTTTAACTCCAAAATAAAACTCCAGGGCCAATAACTAGCGAACCCCTTAACCGAATTGCATAAATTTGGTATCAGGTGAAAGGTAATTCAGTAAGCTTTTTAATGGTGCCACCCATGCCAAGGTTACCACTCAAACCAAGGTTGCCACCTATTTTTTTAATTTTTTCCAATTTAGTATAAGTGGCCCTGGAGTTTTATAGCATCAAAACAAAAAATAATTTTTATTTTCGGTCCCTGTTAATTTCAGTAATATTTCAGGGCACGGGCCTGTGAGTTATTGCTTTTCGATTGTAGTTAGTGACAACCTTTCGTAATACGAACAGCTACAATAGAGTTTATTGTTTTTTTTCTATCTTTTCTGTCTTTTTCCTTTTTAGATATGCATCTTTATATTTGCATTGCCGCGCTTTTCTTTGTGTTTAAGTGTATTAGGATGTGGCTTTTTTTGCTGTGCCTCTATAACAGGACTGCTCAGCTCATAGGCACTCAAAGCACAATTGTTTTTGTTTTGTTCCGAATCATAGGCAGAGATACATAGATATTTTCACTTCAAATATAAAAATTAAATTTTCTTTGCACTGCCATGAGCACTCAAATATAAAAGGTGATTCATATTGAATGTACACAGCAAAGGCACTTTGTATAGGAGGCTCGAGCACTGCCGTAAGAAAATTTACACTAACAAATGTGTAATGAAAAAAAATTAAAAAAATGGAACCACTGTAAAAAATTTGTATTAAAAAAACTTTTATATAAACAATTTTTTTTTTATTAATAAATAAAAAAATTGTATGTATGTGATACTACCATTTGAAAATAAATTCTAAAATAATTGAGCAATTCACTGGGTATTGTAAAGTTGTATGTTGTAAAGGAAAATATACATAAGAACGCAGTACCTGTGAACAGACTCTCGTATGTGTTTTGTTGTATTTCGTTATTGTTTACAGTTTGTTTTTAAAAAAAATTTGAATAAGAAAAATGCCAGGCGAAAGTGAAAAAAACAAAATCATAACAGCATTATGCGAAAAACAGTTTATTAGATTTATTAGCGGCGGATTCAAGTCCTAGTTGATATATGATACACACGATGCAAGTAATTTGTTTTTTTTTTTCGTCTCGCCCTCCATACTGCCTGCACCTGTCGATTGCTCAAATTCCTTTGCTCTACCATATGCACTTCGCAGTTTTCGCACTTTTGCGCGCACTTGCTTTCATTCCACGTTTATGATTTTTCCGCGGTAAAACGATTGTAGTAAAATTGGGCAGTTGGTTTCTAACGTAAACGAAATTAGGTGCTTTATAAAATTCAATGCATAACAAACCCTAAGAGACCTCGAATTCTCGATTTTCCAAAAGGAGTTCGACCAGCATCTTCTTCTCGGCCATATCCCACCTCCTTGTTGGGTGGGTTGGAGCGTATGCGTCTCTTCTTGCACTACAAGTAAAGAAGTAAAAAGGAAAAATATGAAACAGATATGTGCGTACATTTGTATTTATTTAATTCGATTATATTTACCGGAATGTCGTCAGCCGTTTCCATATTTTTGTTTACATTTTTTTTAACAAACTGTCAGAATAAAAAACTTAAATCAAATAACACATCCAATAAACATAGGCTGCCCAGTTGTATTGGTTGTATTGAAATTGGTATGAGAAAAATCAACCCTACTGATACACCTATTGTAAACCTTTACCAGTATACAACATTACAATACTTTACAACAGCTTGTGAATTGCCCAAATATTTAATTGGAATTCATAAAAAAATTTTAAATAAGCAAAAAATTGTTCACTGCATATAAAAAATTTGTAGATGTATTGAGTTTTGTACTTTCAATACGAGGACGTTGAGCAGCCCTGCTCTATAACTTGTCCTGCTCTTCTACTTTGCATCGTCCCGCATACTATTACTTCTTCAAAAAGACACACCAATCTAAGTGTTTGCTATTCTGTTTAAATATTTTCGCGTTCTTTTTTATCCTTATCATTTTAAAGATACGCGCAAGTGAACTTCATAATCAAAAAATATACCAATAAACACAACGGATTCGCCCCGAATTCGAGACGAGTTCGCTTCTCTGATTATATTATTGCGGCGATATTTCGCGACGATAGATCGGCGAATCCGAATTCCCAGGCCAGTCACCTCTCACTAGCGATTCGCGCATTTTCATGTTCTCGGATCGTTGGTGATTCCAGATTTAGGCTCAATGGCGATTACATTCTAGAAAATTTTCTTCTGCGAATGCGCCTCGAAATCGTCACGATATAATCCGAGCTTTTCAGTTTCTTGGGTAGAGTTCTAAATGGTAAATTAAAGCCCAACAAAGAATTTCTTCGTGTAAAGCAAGATTTAACAAAATTTATAAATGCTATGGCGACAATTGATTTTTCTCGAGTCCATCTCGAACTCGATACGAGTCCGAAAAATGACATTCACCTCCGCGAATTCATCTCGAATTTCCCACGATATCATCCTCGCTTTTGTGTTTATTGGGATACAGCAAAAGAAGTCAGGCATGCTAATGATATTGTGGCCTTTGTAACACATAATAATAGTCTGGTGGGAATACACTCCAAAGGTGTTTCAGATCGAGTTTCTCCCGCAATTTTCTTCTTAATTTTTTCCTATAAAATGGGTGCCAACAAAGAGGTCAGACCAATAAACTTCCTAATACTGAGAAGCACTAAACTTTAACTCATCTGCCTTCGTTCTTTTATTTATTTGCTTGTATGTATGTATGTATGTTTGTATTTCTTTTTGCTCTCTTCCCGCCTGCATACCTTTTGTTAAAGTTGAATTGAGCGTCCCTCATCAGTATGCTTTTAGCCACTATGTAGATAGTGGTAGGAATGCCCATAGCAGGTACGTTTATACATACATAAATATGTACGTGTCTATATTTTTAGGTACAATGAGCGCAATAGATGCTCTACCCAAATAACTTTTGCACTTGAATTTCCGTCGCGCCGCTCTGCATTGTTCTTTGTTTTTTTTTTTCAATTTATTCTGTTTCCTTAACTTAAACCTTCAGCACTTTTCATAATAATTTTCTATATATTTGCATCTGTGTATGTGAATATAAGTCTAGCTGATGAGTAATTCCTTCACAATTACCTTCCCCTGGCACACAGCTTTTCTTTCCCATGTTCCCATTATTTTCTCCATTTATATGCGTATGATTTCTTGTTCGCCGTAAAGCACGAATGTTTTTGTTTTTGTTTCTGTTTATGTTTTTGCTTTTGCTGTTTGTGTGTTTGGTGTATATTTTGCTTGTGTGTGTTCAGGCATCCTGCTGCATGTCTGCTGCATTTTACCACAAATGGTTACAATTGGTTCCATTTGCCTTTAGTTTGTTGCCTTTTGTTTTAATCCCATTGTTCAGTTGCGTTGCGTTTTACCGCACTTGTACGATTTTTTCTTTCTATTTTATTTTTCAGTTGTTTTTAATTTTGTTTTTCTTCCTGTTTTATATGCTCTTTTGTTTACACATTTGTTTGTTTACTGTCATTTGGTTTTGTTGTGTCGCCACTAAACTTCAATTGGCTTTTATTCTACTCAGCCTGCCGTGTGCGGCGGCCTTTTGTTTGCTTAGCCAAGTCATTTTAATTAATTTTTAATTAACAAAGTTCCCGTACAACGCACCACCACTGCTCGGTAATGAAAACGAATGAAAGCAATCGTGCTTAGGAGGCCAAAATTTTAAAATCTTCAAACTAAACTAGATCTTATTTATTTTCTGTATGACCTCCGTCAACCCGCATTTTTCTAAATGATAATTATTAAGCCACTTTCTTACGTAGCTCTTCTGTTTTTGGAAAATGTTATTTTCCCGGTCAACGAATTTTCTATTAGAGATGTTCTGTTGTAACCACTAAACTAAGGGCGAATCACTTCACAAGGTAAATATTGTGCTCTTTAAAATACCGCATTATTAAAGTGGAACTCTAGTTTGTATGAACAAATTTTGGTGATCCATTTTTGTGGATATAGACACCGAAAAACCATTGAAAAGCAAAACTTTGCCGGTGAAATAATATGCCTGACTTAAAAGACAAACACTTTTAAAAATTAAAAAAACTAATACAAAGTGCAAAGCGAAATTCTGAAATTTCAGATACATATTTACATAAAAGTAGGTTAATAACCACTCAACTACAACAATAATACCTTTCAGTTCAAAAATATGCGTGTTTGTACAACACTTTTACGAGCAAACCTGAGTAAATGTGAAACGTAATTTACGTTTTGTGGAATTGAGCAAACCAACGGCAAATGCATTGCATGTGTTTGTTTGTGTATTTGCATGTTTGTGCATTTAAAGTGACAAATTTGTGAACAAATAGGTAGGCTATTTATGACAGAGCACATTCACATTTCGGCAGCCACCCCAACCGCCAGAAAAAAGAAAATTAAGTGAAACACACCCAAAGGGCAAAGAAAAAGCAATGTCACTTAATCAAAACTAATGTGAGTGAATTTGACAACAACAACAATAACAAACAAACAAACAAGAGAATATGAGAGGGAAAATATCTCAATATCCTGTAGAGAGAAATTCGTGTGATAAAGTAACGAAACAAGGTAACAAAAACCTGTAGATGAATTGGGTGCTTAACGAACATACATACATATGCGTGTATAGGTAAGTATAAATGTGAATGTGTGTGTCGGTATGTATACCGCGCAGTGAACACACAAAATATTATTTTAAAACTTTATTTTTCTATCAAGCCGGTCAGCGAATGGTATGATCGTGCGCTTCAGGGTACATAACTTTGTTCTTTAATTTTCAGAATATTTACAAGATATTCAAATATGTAACTAATATATTCCAAAAGACGCTTGATAGTTGACATTTCGTAGAATAAAGCTGATTCCACATAAAACTTTTTTCGCTTTGCGTTACGCCGCTTTCTATGTCAAACAACGCAAAACTGAAAAACTATGCCACATTGAACGCTGCAACATCACTCAAAAAATATTTATTTTCTGAAAAATTTCTCATTCTCCATTTTATTTACAAAAAAGTAAATAAGAAAATAAAAATCTATTAAATTATTTTTCAATTGTGTGAAATGTAAATTTGTTTATTTACATTTGAATTAAAGTGAAACTGAAAAAAAATTTCAACGCCCCCAAAAGTTGAGATTTGGGCAACTTTGTGCTTTACGTAACTTCGGCGTTGCGTTACTTTTTGTTATGTGAGAAACCTCATATATATACATGTATTTTAATCTCAGCTGTCACGCAGAAAGTGTCACGTAGCGCAACACAAAGTTCTATGTGGAATCAGCTTAAATTCATGATAAAAGTAGCAGTTGCTTGTACGAAAAAACTACAGTTTCTCTCTCTTAATGTCAGTTAATAATTAGTAAGCAACTATGTATATAAGTGAATGTGATTTAACGCTAATGAAACACGTCTTCGGGAAAAAAAACTATAAAAAACAGATTCCTATTTTTATTTTCAAGTAACAATTTTATTTTGTGTTGCACTAAGCGCTCGCAAACACTTGTAGCATACGGGTACGCCACTGCGTATGAGTGTTATTATTGGTATTAGGTGTGTTTGCCTTGTTAAGCAAAACAAGATAAAATTTTGTAGTTTTGAAATAAGCTTATGGGTGCGCTCCTACTAAAGTTGATGTATGTAAATTAAACTCACACATTCATATGTAGGTATGAATGTGTGTGAATTTTTCAAGCTGCTCAGTTAACACAAGTGAAGATTACAGTCGCAATTTGTTGGTATTTCTATATTCTTTCGTACGAAAGGTGATTTGCTGTTTATGCTTATGTTTTCCTTTTACCTCTGATAATATTTTACGTTTATTTGTTTCCTTTAACACTGTGAATATATACATACATACATACATATATATGTACATATGTATGTACATACACTTATGTGTTTCCAGTTTTTCCATAGGATTATTTGTGGTTTTTTATTTGCATTCCTCAAGGCTGACAAAGACAAATTGAATTGGATAAGTTATTCAGTATGTACTCGCATAAAGGTATATATCTACGTGTGTATGTAGGTGTGTATGTATTAGTCGCTTGCCACAAGTCGTTTGCTTAAGTTTACTTCCTTTAGTTTTATTTTTGTGTCGGAACTATCATATCGTTTGGAGGATTTTATTGGCAAAAAATATTTGTAAAATATTTTGTTTTATTATGAAAGTAAGCAAAGCTATTTTTTTCCTTCACTTATTTACTGCGCAAGGTGTAGTGGAAAAATTGCCACATTTATTTACATATTTAGAATTTAGGTATTGAAAAATGTGTCTGCAACTTCATTCAATCAATGCGGTATGAGTAAGAGTTTGCTTGAATTTTATGTACGTACATAAACAAGTTTTTCGTGCAAGTTTTTAAGGCACGTGCTGTGCGGTTACCATTTATATATATATGCGTATGGACGATAATCATTTCATACTCACCTAAATTAACATATATAATATCTTCGGGTGTAACACTAAAACGAGGCGGTGCATGTACGTCTAAATGGAACCATGTACCGTTCTTATGCTGCTTGGGATCACGATTTAAAAATACGACCTTACATTCATACCAGCCTTGATCCGACTCCTTGATGTTGGTCAAATTGAGTGAAGCCGAACCGAACGGGGAGTCCTGTGAGACGCGTGACACGCGACCCTTGTAGCTCTCTTCGATGTGTTCCGGATAGCTTTCGTACCATATATAGATCGGCAAATCTGATCCCTATATATTTACCGGCGACAAAGATGATCCATTGCGATGATGTTGTTGTTCATTTTGGTTTAAATAGATTTGTTTTTGTTTTTTTATTTTGTTTTTTTTTCGTAAGATTTGTTTTGTGGAAAAAATATAAAATAGAATTAAGTTAATTAGTAAATTACGCAATTCTATTGAGCAAATAAAAGGAAGAGAAGAAACTTAAAAGAACATAGAGGTATGTTTATTTGTTGATGTCAGAAGGTTTTACAACATAAAATGTTTTACTAAAATCTTATAAATTAGAATGTGGTTGAAATATACGATATGTATGTATATGTACATATGTATGTGTGTACAAATAATTCATGATCTACTATATACTGCTGATAATGATCTACAAGCAACTATTAGCTAACAACATACACATGCTGTCGAAAAAGGTTTAATTAATAAAACAAATTTTACAGAAAAATATGAAAAAAAAAATAAAAATAAAATATAATTTGAAATAAAATAAAATAAAATAAAATCAAATCAAATAAAGAAAAAATAAAATAAAATACTAAAAATATAAAAAAAATAAAGTAAAATAAAATACTAAAAAATATAAAAAATAAAATAAAATAAAGAAAAAATATAATAAAATACTAAAAATGTAAAAAAAAGAAAATAGAAAATAAAATAAAAAAAATAAAAAAATATTAAAATAAAAAATAAAAAATAAAATAAAAAATAAAAAGTAAATAAAAAAATTTATACTCGTGTCTATATATGAACAAGTGAATTTTTTTAAGTTGCAAAAATTTTTTATGATTTACAAATACCCGTGTACTTAGAGCTTGTGTGTACTTTTTTAAAATTTAAAAATTAGGATGTTTTCTTATTTCTTAAAATATATCTCTATTTAATTTTTCAACACTACTAGCGCGCTTTCAAACTCTTTCCATACAACCAACTAGGCAGTTGCACTAGATTTCGATAGTTGCGAACTAGTACTGAATTCTTCAGTCTGTACTAGTTCATTTTTGGGCATTATTTCTATAGTTCTAAACTAGGTACAGGTTCAACAAATTCTGTAGTTTACAATTGCTTGAACTTCACACCCCTTGCCTGCAGTTGACACCCGGCACCCTTAATACAAACCAACTTGCCCAAACCGAGGGGAAAATTCTATTTCATGCAAAAACTATACTCTTTGTTGCAAATACTTTACTGAGAATTGCAGAATCGGTTATTATGCAGTGACTTAAATCATAGACCTATACAAGTATTTCTTTAACTCTTTCGATCCGGCATATGTTTGAAGATACATACATACATATATAGCTTGGAAATTAGGTGAATAAATCGACCGAATATATAATATTTCGTTATACTAGTAACCCAGAGTATGAGTGAGTGAGTGAGGAATCTCATTCTCACGGTATGATGATGAGTGACCGTTTGCGTTTCTCACTCATCTAGAACGCAGAGTGAGAGTCTTGTTTGTTTCTTCACGCATTTGTACTAGAAAAGATGAAAATCTTATTGTACTAATTATATTGGGAATAAATTGAAATTGAAATTGAAATTTTGAATGAGTGATGTAGGAATGAGTCGCTCACGCTGCGTGTAAGGGGAGCCGCCGTAGGTTTCTTCTTCTCTCGGTGTAATGCGTGTGAGCGTGTAAGTGAATGATACGCTGCGCAGAAAATCAGTCTATAATCCATACATTAGAATACGTGATCAACGGATCGAAAATTCAATATGCGAAAATGAATGCTAGTTTTATTGGCCCTTTGCAATTTACAATCTGGATTGAGAGGAAGTGTATATGTGTGAGTGTCTAGTGATTGACGCAAATATCAAAAGATTTTTATTTCGATCGCCGCGAGCCGACAACAAGTGCGTGTAGCACGACGGCTACCGGTTGCACTTACACACACAAAAAAAACTAAAATTTTACTAACTCACTCAAAAAAACACTTAAACTGACAATCCAGATTGTATGTTGCCAAGGGCTTTATGTGATAATTTCGTCCAACAACTAATTTTTTTTTTATAAAAAATTTTTTTTTTTAATTTCAAATTTGCGGTAAATTTATAAAAATTTTAATAAGCCTAAATGAACGCCATGATAACGAACTGTCAAAACTATTTTTGTTTTTTTTTTTTTGAATTTTTAATACTTTTATATTTCACGTTTTTTGAGTAACATATGAGGTCGCAGCTAAAGAGAGGCAGCGCTGCTGGCTTGCCTCCTCTTGACTGCGCACTCTGCTGCCACTCATGCAGAGCGCTCGCGCTATTGGGTGCCGTCTGTTGTTTGCACACTCAGAGGATACGCATTCAGCAGCAACCTCGTGAGTGAGGCTTAGTGAGTGAGGAGCCAAATCCGAGGCAAATCCGAACCCTGGGCACCACAACATGCAAATTATTTAATAAGCACTGAAATAGTACGAATTTTCCAGTGAATTAAGGGCGATTACTTATGTTGTGATTTGCACAATTTTCTTTGCATTGTTTTTTCATATTTTAACAAAAATCAATTTAACAGAACGACGTAGGAGATTGAATACTTTTGTGGAATTTAATGCCGAAATTTGATGAAAAAAATTAGCCAATCATAATTTGCCTATTTTGATATGTAAATATATGTATATTTATATATTAAATAAAAATATTTTAATATTTACATTGTACAATCTTCTATGTTCATATATATATATGTATGTATGTGTGTATGTATGTGTGAATACATAATTCATGCATTTGCTCTCCATCATCATATTTCTCTTTTTGCTTTCGTACGCGCTCATTTTAATAAAATACAAATATTTTCACTTCAATTTAGTAGCTGGAAATTCCATAAAAATTCAAAAGAACATCTCTTTATTAATTTACTTAAAATGGGGAAAATATATTCTGCGTAATTTTCATTGACAAGTACAAAAGAAAAAAATTTGTTGATAGATATGAGATATGAACTTAAAAATCACAAAAAAAAAATTAGCACATTATTTACTACATTTTAAACAAAATTTTTTATGAGCTCTGTGGTTCTTTGTAAATGCTTTTATATTTGAGAGAACTAAATGAAATTTTTTTTCTAGCCTTAATAAAACAATAGGTAAATTTTTAACTTTTGAAATATAACAGAGAAACGCCGAAACACGTAAACTGAATTTTTGGCTGTAGAATACGAGGGCATTTTCAGAAAGTCAAAGTTATGCCTCAGACACACATGTGGTAGAAATATTATAATATCAAAACTATGATTTGGTTTTACTATGAAAATTTTCAATTAAACTACAATATGAGAGTGACACATATGTGGTATAGATCACAATATTTCTACTATACTACGATGTGTGTCTCTACCATTAGCTCGTGTTTTCGAGAAATTTAGGAAAGAAATTTCAGAGCTCTGAAGGTAATTTTTTTCCCGTCGATAAACTTTACTTAGGATTTGAAGCCTTTTCCCGCGTAAATATTTTGACGGTTGTTCTTACTTAAGTGAGGCATTCTAAATTGAATGCCATCATTATATAATATAATAATACAATGGCGCTATTATAACTCTGACGAGTTTTATGTCCAAATCGGTTGTATGGCAGCTATATGTTATAGTGATCCGATTTCAATTATTTTCAGAAATAGTTAAGGTAATACTAAAATATTGTCATGTGCAAAGTTTAGGCAATCTATCTCATAAACTGACTGAGTTATTAACAAAAAAGTCCAAATTGATGGTAATTTTTAAATGCCGTTATCTCGAAAACCTGAGCCAATTTGGGAAAACTAAAGGCAGCATTGAATTTAGAATTCCCCAGTTAAGTAACAACAACTGTCAAAATTTTTATGCGTGTAAAGGGTTCCAAGCCTGAGTAAAGTTTATAGACGGAAAAAAAATTACCTTCAGAGCTCTGAAATTTCTTTCCTAAATATCTCGAAAACAAGAGCTAACTTTGGCTTTCTGTAAATGCCATCGTATTCTACAGCCAAAAATTTAGTTGGGGTGTCTCGGCGTTTCGCTGTGATATTTTGACCTCCCTACAGTGTAATCAATTTATAATACTGGATCACAAAATGAAATTTGTTATCTGTAATTTGGACGCAACTATCATATCTATATGTAAAATCGGTCGCTCATTCCGAATATCGGGCTAATTTTTAATTGTATGCACTGGAAAGTCTGCGCATACAAGAACGAATAAGAGACGCAATGAACTTTAAGGAAGACGTTGACAACATAAGTGGCGCATACAGAGCAACAACAACAAGAACGAATGACAATAGAAGATAAAGAGTGCAATATTTATGTAGTATACGTGTGTTGATTATAGTTGTGATGTGAAGTCATTTTAAATGTTTTCTTAATGTTTTTTAAATTATAGCATATGTATGTATTTTATCAAGCAATTTTAATTGTAATTATTTAAATATTAATATTTTGTGTATTTTTTAATTTTTTTACAATTTCAAATAAATTAGACTCCATGAGGAAGGCCATGATGACGCCGAAACGCGTAGGAGAATAAAAGAAACTTTTCGTTTGCTTTTCTTTCGACCGGCCAAAAAGCTCTATCAACGAATTATATAGATTGAAATCCATGGCCTTAAATTGATATAAAATAAAAATAAATTTCCTCTTTTTCTCTTTTGTATCTCAACCTCGGGTTCGGTTTCAAGTAACTTAATGGTATAAAATTAAATTTTAATAAGAGATGCTTATTTTGGCCTACATGTCGTATACGCAACTTTTTCGTAATGCGTAATTTACTGCTCCCCTTGCACTCACCACTAATTTAGAAACATCACCGCTTTTGTATAATTCCATTTTTAATTTTCTCATCATTCCCTAAGATCGGTCTCGTAAAGTGCTTTTATGCAATCCTATTAAACATTTTTTATTTTCTAATCTGCTACTTAAAACTTCTACTAAGTCATCTAACCACTTTTGTTTCCAACCTTCGCAGCTTTCACACACATATATACATACACTCACAGAAATGTTATCGCCACTTTATATGTGTGTGTTTGCTGATTTTTCATGACACTTTAAACGTACATTAGCTTGACATGACTGCAGGCCAAAAGTTTTCCTTGATAATACTGTCACACACAAAAGCAAAAAGAAACCGGAAGATCGGGAGCAGGCAGAGAAGAGGAAAAATCTATGACAGACCTTCACATACAAAAATTAGCTGGAGGCAGAGCGTTAAACAGAGAACGTTGGAGATATTCATAACGTTTTCTGTTTTTAATAGACATCTGATTTGCGCGGCTTTGGGTAAACTAAATTTAAAAAAAATGTATATTCAAATCGAATAAAGTCTTTTTGTGACACAAAAATAAAAACGAAATATTATCAAAACATCAACTGAGTAATACATTTTGTTTGATTACATAATTTTTTCATATCAAACCACATTCTTCATACATACATACACACGGCTTAAAGCAGAAATACCTCATTTCAGGAATCAGAAAACCAGCAAAAAATAATCTCTTGACTTTTGTTAAGCAATTCTTGTAAATAAATAAAAGGATAATACCACTTAAAGCCTGTTTAATTTTGGTAAAGTAATTTCGCTTATGTTAACCACCGTTACCACCCACAGACGTATATATACCCTGTAGGGAAAATCTCTAGTTCCGAACTAGGTCGCCTCCATTGCATTTTTCGCCACTGCTAGTGCGAGCTAAATCTCTTTTGCATATTATCAACAGGCGAATTTAATACGGCGATGTCCTAGGCGGTGTCAATTGTCACTCTCTGCACTACATTTTCGATAGTTCCGAACTAGTACTAAATTCTACAGTTTTCGCTAGTTCGGTATTTGCTACAATTTCGATAGTTTTGAACTGGCTACAAGAACCTACAAATTCTACAGTTTTACATCTGCAGCTTAAGTGCAGCATTTGACATACTTCATGCAGGTGGCGCGATGGCCTACTGGCTAACGCGTTTGACAAACAATCTTGCGAGCGCGGGTTCAAATCCTGTCGGTGTCGAGGAGGATGATAATTTTTTTTTATTCTTTTTTTTTAACTAATATTTTTTATTTACTTATTTAATAAAAATTTACAAAAATATTTAAAAAGTAATAATACATATAATAAAAATTCATAATAAGCCTGAGGTATCAGAAAACCATAATTAGGGAAACATTTCATTTCATACAAGTTAAGATGCAAATAGAAAACTCTTTATATAAAACGCTTCACTAAACATCTGAGAATTGCAGAAATACACAAAGCCGACGGCAATTGAACGAACGGAAAATTTGCATAGAATTTTTGTCACTTCGAAATTGCTTACAAATCAAAGTGTATCTTATAATGGTCGCTCAATTCACTCCTTCTGAACTGGTGAGGGTCTAACTACAATTAATCTAGTTCCCTTTTGACACCTTTTCGCTAGTTCGGAACTAGAAATTTTGCTCACTAGTTATTGAGTTCCCTGCAGGGTATGTATGTATGTATGAATGTATGTATGTGTGTACACCATGTCGTATACGTGCTCTGTGCTATTTTGCCGTTTTGCTGCTTTTAAAACTCATTTATTGTTGCTATGGTCACATAACTTTGGTTTGCTTGCCTGTTTGGTTGCTTCAAAAAACCACCCTTGTACTCATTCCCCCGCTTCTCTACGTTCTCATTCTCATTCTCGATTTCCACTCTCCTCCTCCTCTTCGATATGTGGTTTGTGGTATTTTTGGCTTAGTTGGCTTTTTTATGTGATTGTTTGCAATTTTTTATGGTATTATATGATTGTCGGTCGGTAAGTGCATGTGCACTTAAGTATGTATGCGTGTAGCTGAGTTTTTTATGTATGCGAAAAGAGATAATATGTGTTGTGTGGTTTTCATAGTTGCCATCCGGACGATTACGACAACATAAATGGTGTTTTTTCAGCTGCTTTTAATGCGATTTTGCGGTTTGAAGTTTAATGCGTAGCCGCGATCAGAACAGCGTGAACAGAGCCTCACTAACTTCAAAGTGTTAATGCAACAGAAAAGTCACATTTTTTTAACGAGAAAGCTTTAAATCAATTCGAAAGCGAAGATGTTAAGTAGAACGGTTTTTTGTTTTTATTTTAAGCGGTACCCTATTAAGGTTTACAACTTTTTACCACTTAATTGTAAAGCGTAATTTGTTATCTAAAGACTTATATATAAAAAAGAAAGATGACAACAAATTTGCATATCAAGAGAAGTTTTGCCGAATTGGGATCACATACTATCAACTCACGTACGCACTTTAACGAGCGTGAAAAGGTCTCACGTGATGGAAGTACTCACTGGGAACTGGAGGTTTTTGGAGTGTTCTAACGCAGATGCTGTTGAAATTGCAAGTATGAAAAAAAGGCGACCGAACACTCGTCTGAAAATTCTCGTTTGGACGGCGTTCCCTGGGAGCTCTTTTCATATACAGCTTATGCCAAGTCAGGGATATTGACACAGGTATGCAATGTGCTTCATCAGATTCTCAAAATGGTCTAGAGAGCAGAAAAAATCTGCGTTTCGTAGAATCACAGGTACTAGTGAAATCACCCAAGTGCGTCACTGTTGCGGCAGCCACTCCCACCACCTGGTTTATTTATGAAACTCATAATTGCATTGCATCGAATTATTAAAATTTATATGTTATACTAAAGAACGAAAATTAGTCGCATATATTATTCTGCTGCAATAGATTTTAGTTTTTTTTTACACACTAATCGATATCATTAACCTAAATATGTTCAATAAATAAAAGCTGAAGCTGTAAACTACACATGCTAAAATCAATTTTATCTTCAAAGTTAATGTTTTATAATTAATTGCTGTTTATACAGTTTTTTAAATTTTTCGACTATCGTCGCTATTTAAAATTTAGTTATAAGCTTGGAATGTATGAATAAACATTTGTTTCAATTCAACTCAAACCATTACACTCTTCCTCTGTCTCCTTCGTCTCCTTTGCCTAGAGTTAGGGTTGCCAGACGTACTGATTTGATCAGTACAATACTGATTTTTCGTGCCCCGTTCTGATGGTTTTAAAAACCTTAAGAAATACTGATTTTTTGGATTTTGTACTGATTTGTACTGATTTTTAGCCGACACTAAAAAAATTAATTTTTATCACCCTGCACTGTTTTTAATTTTCCAACTGTTTTCATATGACGTTTGTAATGCCGTGGTTATGCTTACGACAATACTCGAAGAGCAACGTGTAATTATTGTTGTGCACTCCGACGAGTGAGAGAATTTTCGGACTCTCACACCGATCAAATTTGCTTGGTGAAACAAACACCCAGCACGCCCAGTTTTCGGGGTAATTATGTGTTATGATGTGTATGTGCGCTCTAATCATCGATTTAACAACCTCTGACCGGTGACGAAAATGTGTCCGAATTTCATCGGTGTGTTGCTGGTAAACATAACCACGCCATAATCATGAAACAATTAGGAAGGAGGAAGGAACGCGAACGTTAAATGTCATAGAAACATAATTGACAGTTAACGATACGGAAACAAAAACAAAATGCCAGTAATAAAGACGATTTTCTCCGCATATATTGTTTGTTTTTTTTTTTTTTTTTGTTGGAAGGCAATGTACTGATTTTTTCGGGAAGGGTATCTGGCAACCCTACCTAGAGTATATCCATGCAATTTGCTTTTAAGCATATTCAAAGCATTTTTATTAGTTATTTACACATTTGCATCTTTTATTGCGAATTGCGCTGACAAAAAAATCCCATTTTTTATTGCCTGAAGGGATTAATATTTTATTGACTTTATGCTATTTTATAACGATATATTTTTTTTTTTGCTTATTTTTTCGCATGCTGTGCATATTAGAGTACTTAGAGAGAGGGCCCTTTGTTATTTTGTATTGAAATTATTTTGCAAATAATTTAAGTTTGAACGGTTTTAATTAAAATGTGTTTCCTTGTTCTATGTCCACACATATGTTTATTTTACTAATACATTGCAATAACATAATTTTTTCTATACACTGGAAATGTACTGTAAAGAAGCTTATTGTTTTATGAAACGATTCTCCTATGCAAAATACGAACATATGTGTAGGGATTTACATAATGGATTTGATTAAATTTTTCAAATTCAGGTAAGTATTGTACAAACAAACTTTAAACTTTTTATGTCAATATGGACGTAAGTTAACGCTCGAATAGAAGGTGGAGTATACCTACAGTACCCTGTGGGGTGATAAATTCACTCCTTCTGTATGACCACTGTAGGGTGTTTGAAGCTGAAGTAGCAGCACTACAGCTGGTGGTGACTCCTTAAAATCAAAGCCAGAAACGTCTTCATCTGCTCATATAGCCATGCTGCATTAAAAAAGCTATCACAACTGTAGAGAAATTCTCCAAATATACCCAGCAGTATTTATCAGCTGGAAAACAGCACATATTTCCTACTTAATATTCATTAGAGATGTACTTCTAAAATCTGAACGTTCCCTTTCGTTTTTATATAGAGGTGGCGTCAAAAATCAACTACCTAAAAACTGCCGAACGAGAAGGGAGTGTTTCTGTATGAAAAAGGACTGAATGAGCAGGGAAATTTTCCATAGCATATATTTCAATACACCTGATGTCCTCACTGCGTGTTCAGTTATTTTTTCAGCAATGAATTTTGAACTCAGTTTCAGGGTATTTTTCATACTGAATATTGGACTGAATATGCACCTCATTACCTCGAATACTGCTGGGTATTAACGAGATTTATGTGCCTAGTATTGGTGCCCGTATGCTGTACGCTGCTCACTATCAGCAAGCTTTTGCTGGAAAAATTCTACCTCAAGCAAGCTAGTGAGTGGTGACGAAATCTCTTCTATCCGGAGTTTGACGTCATACTCTCAAGCAGACTGTTCTTACCCAGTAAATGAAATTTATATAACTGACTGTGGGTCTATTAAAAGGCCACATATTCGTCGGAAATAATGCCGAAATGCTGAGTACTCTCTACAACGGCTATTGCAGGTCTTACACTCAGAGAAAAGTTGCGGACTAAATTCAAGCTGTGTTGTACTTGATTGAAGAATTACAGAAATTAAAGAAAAATAAATTAAATTTAAGCATTGTCAAGCATAAAACAAGATAAAAAACTGAAAAAATGTTATTTAAGTGTAATGTTCTTGATTTTAGAAAGAAATTGTCTATATAAGTATCAGCATTCTTAAATAAAATTGGGCAGGCTTGGATCACTCACGGATTGTGCTCAAAATAAGTATATATACACTTTTTTCAAAACTGCACACTCTTAATGTAATATTTATAAAAAATATCGTTCTAAAAATAAGAATACATTCTTGATTTTAGCATATCCAAGGTTAACAGACTTTCATCACGTTTTCGGCTTGTTTCAATCCCGTTAGACTTAAATTTAGCTTGTTTTTCCCTCAGTGTATGGGTACACAATAACATAAACAATAAAATATTTTCTGTGCGATTGTCCAACATTGTGGAGAAAGCGACTGGGAATAACCTACAATTGAATGTAAGAAAATTTCAAGATTTGTGGAATCCAAAAGTTTGAATACAAGGAGTACGGATCCATGTGGTATCACAATAGAACTTGCGAAATACCACCGAAATTGTTTTTTTATTGTAACTTTGTTATTTGACTTCAGAGTTAAAAATTACATTTGAAGAGAGTGTAGAGCTTCAAAAAACGAAAATAATAACGTATCAATTTTAAAAATCAGATGCTAAAAAGCAAAATTACAATAAAAAAAGCATTTCGGCGGTATTTCGCGGGATAAAAAAAAAACTTTGGTCCCTAAATCCTTTCAATGTAAGCTTCAAATTTAGTGGCGGACTTTCACAACTTTACATTTACTGTATTTCTTGAAAAAATTAGTTAGTTACATAATAGCTACATTAAATATTCGTAGTGACGTAAGGGCCGATTTCATAATGAAACTATTAAAGCTCTTTTTGCTAAAGGTTCCTTTTAGTTAAAGAGCCATTTAATTGTACTTTAAAGTAGAAGTGATTTCATAATAATATAATATTAAAAGGCTCCTTTAAGCGAAAATATGCAAGTGGCAATTCCGCCTTCGACGGTTTTACGTTAAATGATTGTCATAAATTTAAAAATATTGAAATTTATCATTTGTTTTTTCTGAAAATAAATAAATTTTTTGATTTCGGCTTTAATTTTATTTGAAAAAAAAAAAAAAAAAAAACAAAGAAGCATAATTTGGAAACCCAGTGCAGAAAAAATAGGAAGCGGTCATCCAACCTCACAAAAGAGGAAGAAGATGAATATTGAATTATTATAGGACTCAACAAACAAAACAACAAAAAAAAAATCGTTCCAGAAATTTTAATAAAATTTTGATATTTGATTTTGACAGACTGCAAAACGGACCTTTAAATAACTTATATGCCCGTGTTTGTTTATTTAACTTTAAAGGAACTTTTATCTTAAAAAAGACTTTATGAAATCGACCATCAATGTAAAGGCTCCTTTAGAATTTAAAGGAACTTTTAATTTGATTATGAAATCGGCCCTAACTTCTTTGTTTATTAATTTAGTAAAACCGTTTAAAGGCAACGTTATCATGAGTTTTGAAGCACTTTCCTGTGATAAAAAAGAAGGATTCTTTTAAATTAAACATTTGACTTAAACTAAGTATGCATAATCTTATCTTTATAATCAAGAACATATTTTTAGAAGCTCTGAAAGTATTAAATTTCTGTAAAATGTAAAATAATCAGACAAATCTCTAAAAAGCTTAAAAATATAAATGAACACTATAAATGAATACTGTACTATACTACATATCAGCTTACGTAGGTATGTATGTATGTATATTTACCATATCTATATATTAATAGGCTAACATTTTTTCCATACAAACAATTGCCAGGCTGTTTGATATGGATGTGTTCGTATGAGTCAGGAGCAGTGCATAGGCATATAATTTTTTCTATAAATTATTTAATTTCTTTATAATTAATAAATAAAATTTTTGGTTAAGATAAATAGATATCGTAAACGTGTTTACAAATATCGTAAACACAGTTGAAGAGTCGCTTTAATTTAAAAGCGCTCACCGGGCCTACCTTCCTAGATCTGCCTTGATTTTGACCATCATTTCGCGTCGGACCGTGATCAAAAGGGCAAATCAGTGTTGCGATACAACTGGAATTTGGAAAGTGTTGCTTATCTCCGCGAAAAGGAATAATTTTTGTACCAATACAAAGTTGAAAAAATAAATTGTATGGTCGAATTTCGACCACCGGCGATACTAGTACATATAAATATATATAAAGGAAATGGCAAAAAGCATAAGCAATACAAGTTTGCATGCAATTTTCAATTAAGCAATTAAGAGCAAAATTAAAAGTGTTAGACAAAATTTTTTGTGCAATCAAAAAAAAAATAAAATGATGAAAATGTATGTACGTGTGTATCTCTGTGTGGTATTGATTGTGTTTGACTCTAAAAATCACATTTCATTACTACATGTGCAATTTATTTAATTAAAATTTGTACTAGAAATAATGGCAGTTTTATATTTATTTATCTGCAAATCGAAAGGTGAGCGAACAGTTTTAATGTAGTTGTTACAATTTTATGGTGAAATTAAGTTTTTAGTGCACGAATCAAGTTGAAATTACTGTTTTGAAAAATAATTTTCATAAGTGTGCGATAAAGTTCAAAAGATGGAAAAAGTTAAAAAGTTAGTATAGTTGGAAGAAGATAACATGACTAATCTAAATCAGCCATAGACACACCATACCACAATTATGCCCAGTCGATTCACTCGTAAAAGCGAACCAATGTACAACTTGGCAAAACTTTTCAAACTATCAAATGGCAACCTGTTTTATGCATATTGTATGTAATCGTGGCCACTGTTGTGCAGTTGGTAGAGTGCTATACCAGAGGTCTCGGGTTCAAACCCCAGTTCGAGCAAACACCAAACAAATTTATCTAATTAGTAAAAATCCAATTATTGGGTTTTTATGAGCAGCGGTCATTATATTACATTATGTAACCGATTACTCAAAAATTAGCACAACGGACAACTTACTGAACTGATTACAGAAAAAATTGTACTTTTTTCTTACATCTCATAATAACCTAATCTTAAATGTCTTAACGAGCGTGTGGAAAATGTATGCTTTTTATTTAAAAAAATATTTTTATGCTAAATGTTGATGTGTTTATCATCAGTTATTTATTTTATTTTCATTACTTGGTGAGTTATTATTTGAGTGGTGAGTTGTTTATTTAGAGGAAATTAGAAATTATATTTATTCACTCGTGTGGGGTTATTGTAATAGATTTTTATGTGATACTTTCGCGGAAAAAGCGAAAACTAACGGTAAGTAAAAAATGTGTAAATAAGATAAACCACAAAAAATTTAAGTGGTGAATTATAAAAATGGAAATTGCTAAAGGTAGCTTAATTAAAGTGGTGGTGGCGGTAGTGGGCTGGCGGTGGTAGATTAATAAGTTAACGAACGGTGAGGTTAGCTTATGATCTAGTGGATGACTTGATGTTAGCGATTGCAGTGGCGCTTGGTGGAGGTGAATGCAGAGGGTGCACTTTCTTCTCTCACTCTCTCTTTCTCTTTTTGTTTGATAAATTGCAAGTTTTCACAAATAGTTTTCGAATAGTTCATAGTTCGAATGGGTTAAAACAGATTTTGTTTACTGATTTTTTTTTTTTATTTTTTGCTAAGATTTTGACTAATTGGCACATTTTTTTTATAGATTTATTTTTCGCAACGAATTCTTAATTTTGTTGTTGACTTTTGAAATTTTTGTTTTGCTTTAATTTTTTTAGTTTCTTTTTATTTTTTTTTTTGTTTTTTGTAGTAGTACATGTGTGGGTGTTCTTGCATTAAAAATTAGCAGCTAATGTCAGTGTTTAATTAATTACTAAAGTAAGCGTTTGAGTTTTTATGTGCTTGTGTTTGTATTTGTATTTTTGTTGTTTGGTTGCAAAAATCGAACTTAGCTATTTGGCGAGCATTATCGAAAATAATGCCAAAAATAAGTGATCTGCGGCCTATAGAATTTGGGAAAATTTTGTAAAATTGTGTGTTATACGCCAATTTGAAATTTTTGAAACTTTGTATATTTTTAATTTGTCTATTAGCTCTCAAACCGGTAGTGGGATTTTTATGACATATCTTAAAATATATTAATCGTTATTTTATATGTTAAATTATTAAAATATTTTTTTTTTATTTAAATTTTATTATAAAAATTTCAAAAAAAAAAAAAAGTCTTGTTGAATTTTTTTACTGCTGCGCGCCAATCTCCGAATGCTGTTCAATACCACCACAGCATTCCCTTTAATCTCATCTTTTATTTGAACATTTTCAGTCCAAGCGGCCAGCGCTAAAACTCACTTTGCAACACTCAAATGCATGTATTAAAACCAGTAAATATGTTTCATGGCTATTTTCTTTGTGATTCCTTTGTTTTGTTTTTGTGTTTATTGTAGTGTTATGTATTTGGGTAGTTATTTTATCTTGAGCGAGCAAAGCTTTCTAACGCATGAATGTTATTGCATCAAAAGTAATTTTTATTAAAACTAAATCTTAAATTGAAAATTTATATGTATTTGTATGTCTGTTGTAGCAAAAAACCAAAATTAAATGCTTTCGGATGCAATTCGAACAATATTTTTAAAATTAATACAGTTTCAAAAAAGCAAAAAAATACATTACTAATTAATCTTACGCTTTCAGTTTTAAACCATACACTTATTTACAAACAAATTTCGCAATCCGTCTAAATAGTGAAAGCTAATAACATCGAAATTATAACTCTTCCGATTGTTTCTAAAATTTGGAATACACGAAACTCGAGCACCAGGGAAACAAAAAAAATATTCCAAAACTAAAATTAAGATGTATTTGGTGATATTTGGAAGGAATAAGTATTTATTATATTGCAAAGTTATTGATTTCTCTTACATGTACACAAATATATATGTAGGTACGTAGGTACATATGTAAAATGTAATTGTGTTGTTTCATCAAACGAATTTGCAACAGTTAAATTTATTCATAGTAAAATGTACATATAAGTATGTATGTATATATTTACTTTTTCTCAATATATGTATATTTAAGTTTTATGTAGGTAGATAGTAAATATATTTGTATAGCTGTTAAAATTTACTTGTTTCTGTCGGTATTTGCGTGATGTATTTGATACTTAATAGATTTTACTTATCGTTCAGTGTACTTTTTGTTTTCTTTTTTACTTTAGGGTTTTACTTAAGCCGTTTATTAAGCGTTGTTGTTTTGGGTTTGGTTTTTTTTTTTAAGTTAATTATTTGAAAAAAGTAAACAAACAAACGTTTTGGACGCTTTAATAAAGAGAGTTTAGAGAAGAAATATTTGTTGTGATATCGTACCGTTTCGCTCACCTTCTTGTCCCACTGTAGGACATAGGGAACCGGATGATCATTGGGAAATTCGACGTGGCAATTGAAGATGACGCCTTCGCCGAGTATCGCTGTAATGTGTACTGCATCTTCTGCAAAAGAAGAATGAATATACATATTACACAGTAAAAATTTTAGTTCAATTTTAATACCATTTTGGTATTTATATATAACAATGCCAAAAAGTATAAAATTAAAATCATTCTGGTTTAAAAAAAAAAGAGAATATTGAGAGACAGAAATTATCCTTGGTGTCAAATTAATACTTTCTTGGAATTAAATCAAAACCAAATTTTGATTATTTTTAAAATATTTCTGGTATTAAGAATAGTTGAAATGGTATAAGATCAATCCAAAATTGGAATAAATTCTATACTTTTATAGAATTACATCAAAACCAAATTTTTATTATTTTTATAATATTTTTGGCAATAAAAATAGTTTAAATGGTATTAAATCTATCCGAAAATTGGAATAAATTTTATACTTTTTTGGATTCAAAACTAAACCCTCATAAAATTTCCAGTGGATATACTGCAAATAACCCATTATCCCCAAGATTAATGAGAAAGTGAATAAAGTTAACATAGTTTATTTACATAAAAATCAAAAACAGTAGTAGCAAACACTGAAGTACCTTATACTTAAGTATTTCGAGCCCTAATCCCCATACAAGTGTATCCAACAAAATGTAAATTTTACAGGACTCAGTTTTTTTTTAATTTGTTTTGCATACAGTTTGGATGTAGCCTTTAAACTTACATATTTAGTCTCTAACTTCAAAACTGCAGATTTAACAGCTATGAAATTTTTGGGAGTTGATGCATGTTATAATAAATTGTTGATTTCCATAAAAAAGCTGAAATCGATAATTTTGTCGGATACACTTTTATGGTGGTTAGAACTCGATATACATATACACATATTGACCACTTTTACACCAATATTTTGGAGATGTCCATGGAAGTTTCAGCACCGCAAGAGAGACCTTCAACTACCTTATGTCTGAAAAAATAAAGCAATATTTACCCTCATGAAATTTTATCTCCTGCATTACTTACTTGATACAATTATTTCATCCGCATTGCACTTTTACAAACATTTTGTTTATTTATTTTGACTTTTTTTCTGATATTTTTTTCTTAATATTTTTTTTGGTTTTGATTTCAAACCAAAAATGCTTTGATAATAATAAAATTGAGAAAGAGAAAGTTTGTTTTATACTTTTCAGGATTTGTATTTAAACCATAAATAATTAAACTTCTTTAGAGAGAATTTTAATACTTTTCAAGGCTTTATTTTGAAACTATTTTGGAATAAATAAAATTGTAAAACTTCTCATAGTTTTAAAATAAGACTTTTTGGCATTAAAATTCAAATTTAATTCCAAGAATGATTAAACCAAGTTCTTCTTCTTCTTGATTGGCGCTTAACCGTCTAGACGATTCTGGCCGAGTCCAACAGCGCGCGCCAATTGCTTCTGTTTCGTGCAGCATGGCGCCACTTGGGAACACCTAGGGAGGCAGCATCGCTGTCCACCTGATTTTCCCAACGCAGTGGAGGTCTCCCTTTTCCGCGTTCAGCGGGTTTCGATAGAAATGCTTTCTTGGCCGGAGCGCCTTCGTCCATTCTCACGACATGACCTGCCCAACGCAGCCGCTGGATCTTTATTCGCTGAACAATGTCGATGTCTGTGTAAAGCTCGTACAGCTCATCGTTAAATCTCCGTCGATACTCGCCCACGCCAACGCGCAAAGGTCCATAAATCTTACGAAGAACTTTTCTCTCGAATACTCCAAGTGCCATCTCATCTGATTTTGAAATTGTCCATGCTTCTGCGCCGTACATGAGGACTGGAACGATGAGCGTCCTGTATAGTGTGATTTTTGTTTGTCGAGAGAGATTAAACCAAGTACCAAATGATATTAGAAATAAACTATCATTTTTTACTGTGTAGTTTTTTTTTTAGAAATTAACGTTCCTTGATGTAAGGAAAAGCATGTTCTTCATAGATTTAACGGAAACATACTTTAGTTAGTAATAAGACTAAGTTTAGACTAAGAAACCTTTTAAAATAATATTCAGGACAATCCACAGCTTCGTGGGGAATTTGATAGATACGTTATTTTACGAAGTCAAACAAAAATATTGTGCTACACAATACTCTATTAAATTGTTCTTTTACCCTTTTCTACTTTCTTCCGCACAAATGTATGAGCCTGATCGGTTACAAGAGCTTTTTATGCTTTTTATGCGCTGCAATTGTGATCAAATCTGTCTTCTCTCATTTTCATTTCATCATTCCATTGTATTCAAAGAATTTTACTTTTGATTAACTAAATCTAAATGCCATGCTAACTTGGCATTGAATTTGACACTTTTATGTAAGCCAAAATCTGTCTTCATTTTCGTTTCCTTTGGCAAGCTAAAGCTTTTTCGCCATTTTGCAAAATTTATGCAGAATTTTGATATTTAAATTGCCATGGAAATTTCTACAATGTTCCGACCGCAATGACAGATGATAGACAATGAATAGAAAGCGCAAAAGCTCCTGAGAATAGCCTGCAGTAAAAGAAAATGATAAAAATTTGAGACATTCAAAGTCAAAAATTTAAGTATTTAGAGGTGTCTGCACATCATGAAAGTAAAATTCTTCTGAGTTCAACTGCGAGACCGCCAAAGCGGCATTTACGGATATAGAAAAATGAACGACCGACATTGACCTCTCTGAAGTGTCGAGTTGACAAGTGAAAAAATATGGAGCAGAAGAAATAAAAGAACAAACCGCAAATACGATTCCTTAACATTTAAAGGCAGGTGAAACTCATAAACACAATATGAAGCGCGAATAGGGCGAACATACCTATGTATATCGTACATATGTATGTATGTACATTAAAAATATCTCTTACATTTGAATTTATAATAAGAAAATCATTGCTCTCTATAGTACTCGACAGGGAAAATGGGATGATGTGCTGCACATAGTTCATACGATGACACCGCCGATGACACCACCGATGACATTTTCGACGACGGAAGCGCTGATTGGATTGCAAGATGACAAGACCGTGAGTTTTATGTACATATATATATATATGTTTGTGTGCACCGCCAACTGGGAATTATTGAAACTGCAATATTCTAAAAATATGCTGCTCTAATATCAAACTCGCAGGCGGCATGAACTTTGCTGCGCCGACCCTTCACCCTTTGCTGTCACAGCGAGGCTCCGATTTCTGTGCGTCGCCGGTAATAGAAGAATATGATTGACTGTGTTGGCGGAAAATATGTACATACATCTACCTGATATTGTTATGTAAGTGTGTATGTTCGTATGGTCAGAGATTTTTGCTGAGATCGAAAATAATATTTTTAAATGAATTTTCTAGCTTCATCTGCACTTTGAGTGGTTATATTTAAATCACTCCATATAGAGTAAGACATATGTAAATACTTATATGTATTATATTGTAAATACCGTAAACAACTTCTTCAAACTCGTGATAGTGTTACGTTTGATACAGCTTCCCAACTTTTATCGATATATAAAGTTTAAATTAAGCATTTACGACAATATCGTTCATATTTGTGTATAAATAAAAAGCACTGCGGTACCTACTCCAGTTACGCCATTAAATACATAGCTACACTCAACTAAATTTTAGTATAAATTTTAAACTTTTGTGGTCAATATACATATAGGACACGACCGAAAAATTATTAAAATTTAAACTTTCAAAAGTTTAAAACTTAAACCATTTTTTGGTTTAAATTAAAAAAAATGTCTGCTTCCAAATCCTCTTCATGCTTTTCCCTATTGTATCTTCTTTCCTATCCTCTTTTTCGCCTTTTCTTCCTTCCTTATTTTATCTGTTTCCATAATTATTTTGTGTTTCATTGTTTCTCCTTTCAACCAACGCCACACAGTCGTTCAATCAAATTGTCTAATAACTATAAATTAGCCTTTTATATTGTTCATTTCTCGAAAAAAGCAAGTTGGAATTTCAAATCAAAAATTAAAATTTTTTCGTTGAAATAAAACCTTACGACCAATGAAAGTTTAAAATTTAAACCTTAAAAGTTTAAACGAGAAAAAGTGTAAGATTTAAACCAAAAAAAATATGAAATTTATTCCAAAGAACACTTAGAAATATTAAAGAATAAGAAACTTTAAACTTTCGAAGGTTAAAAATTTAACCCAAACAAAGTTTTAAATTCCTTTCAAACCAAATCAAAGTTTAAAAAGTATTCCAATATTTATAACAGTGTATATGCCTATATACATTGTAGTACAATGATTGTACATATATACATTGGCCACTGGTTGGTGTCATTTAAGTTCTATAACATCGTTGCCGTTGTTATCGCGCTGTCGCTCTCGCCATCGATGAAATACATTTTTTTATGTTTCTAAGACCTAATGCAATTCAAGATATACTCGTATGCAAGGCCGTATTTAGGGGGGTGGTTTTGGGTGTTTGAACCCCCCACGAAATTCTGGTAGATAAATTTTACTTCTATCATATTCAAAGCTATATGTTGAAAACACTACATAGTTTACAAATAATTAATTTGAGAAAATACCAAGAATTTCAGGTATAGGGGAGGGCTGGCATGAACCTGCTGAGGTCAAAACCATTTTTTATGGTTAGGGTTTTGAGATAACGTAATTTTGGGTTTTTTTGGTTACAACTTCAATCAAAAATTTTCGCTGAAGTTAAAAATATCCCGCCCTATCTACTCCGTTCGAAAGATAATTAAAATATGCTTCTAACAACATACCACTTTTAAATTAAATTATGTTACATACATTTTCTAAAATTTTAGCTATTTCCTTATAAACTGCATAAAGTCATTGCATGGCTGAAAATTCATTACTCGGATTATATTAGTGTCTGAATTATAACATTTTGTGTATTTTTCGAAAGATCCCATATATGAGATGTGTGCGTTGTTATAGTCCGATTTCACCTATTTTCAATACTAACTTTTCAGTCAACATTTTATTGATTTTTTGCGATTATTGAAAAAATTTAGTTTTTATTGGGGTTTTTATAAGAAATTGTAAAAATCAGGAAAGTCTTATTCTTTTTAAAAATTATTCTGTTTTATTGCAAACATTATAAGCGTAATATTAATAAGATTCGACGAATACTTTATTTTTGGCGATTTTTTCCAAGTGAAACAAAAAGAATGTTTTATGGTCGAAAAACTCGGCTAGGTGACCCAACTATATGAAAACGACTTCACAGATCAAAGAAAATTAGAGGGAAATATATAGCTTCCCAAGCAGTGTTTGCCAGCATAACAGCAACGGGCTCAAAAAATAAGCTGCTGCGGTTCTGCCAAAGTTATCATAATTTTTGAGAACTTTTGAATTTCGATTTCATTTGAAAATATCTGGTCGAAGCACAGAACAGTCGAATATATTTGTTTGTTTATTTGTGCTGTTGCTTTACTGTGTAATTTCAGATCAGTCGACAGCAAAGCACAGATAAACAGAATTTAATTTTGAGTGCGGCTTTTTAAAATTGTTTTTTTTTTTTTTTTGGTAAATTACAATTTCGATTGTGTTCCCATTAATTAAAAAAATAAAAGAATAACAACAGTGCTGTAAAAACTCGAAATTATGTTTGCCCTTTCCACAATACAGAAACAGTCGAGTGTTTTTTGAAACTTAAGGCTGCGCAGTTGCAGTACAGTAGAACTGTTTATTTTTTATACTTCTGCTGCGCTGTTTATTTTTTAATTTTCAAATAAAAATGAAATTCAATGGAAATGAAAAAAAAAGTTGAAAATAATTTCAAACTCTGCTCAAAAGACTAAAATAATGACATATCTATCAATTTTAAAAATCGGATATCAAATAACAATGTTGAAAAAAAAACAAGTTATAGTCTCAACATAAGCTAAAAATCTTGGGGCGGACCGAGTTTTTCGTCCATAAAATATTTTTTCTTTTTTCACTTGGATAAAATCACCAAAAATAAAGTATTCATCGTGGGTGCAATAGAACAGTCTAATTTTTAAATGGTGGCCGCTGTGGTGCAGTGGGTAGAGTGCTCGCCTGCTATGCCAGAGGTCTCGGGTTCAAACCACGGTCCGAGCAAAACACCAAAACAATTTTTCTAATTAGTAAAAATCTAATTATTGGGGTTTTTAAGAGCAGCGGTCACCTCTCGGCAGTGGGCGGCATACCCTCCGAGAGTATTTCTGCCATGAAAAAGCTTCTCACAAAAAATGCATTCGCCGTTCGGAGCCGGTATAAAACTGTAGGTCCACCCAATTAGTAGGAAAAACAAAAAGGAGCACATCTCGAATTGGGAGAGAAGCTCGGCCATAAAACTCGTCAGAGTTATAATAGCGCCATTGTATTATTATATTATATTATATTATTATAATTTTTAAATGCATAAAAGTTTCCTGATTTTTAAAACTTCTTATAAAAACTAAGTTTTCTAAAAAAATTTTTCTTCTAAATAGCACTTTAGAACCCAGAACTTTTTTTTATTATTTTTATTTAGTGCACGAAATAGGTTATATATTTTTCTCAAAAAAAAAAAAAAAAAAATCCACAACGATAAAACCCCCCACGAAAATAATTCCTGGCTACGGCCCTGCTCGTATGTACATTTAAAAGCATGCATATGTAACTACATGTATATGTATCTTTATGTTTTTTAGATACATACTCGTATACACACACAGATTCATATGTACATATATATGTATTTATATGTTACATATTTTCATCGTATAGCTTTACAAGAGCTAATGCAACACGACAGACTATTGACTCTTTTGCGGATTTTTAGGTCACAAGGACTAACTGGCGCTTAGGTGATGTTTTGATATTAAATTCAAGTAAGCGAAAAAGAGAAGTATAAAGACTGGAATATATGTATGTATGTATGAATGGATTATATAAACGTTTTGTATCTAAATTTAATAGCAAAACGGGGAAAACTTTAACTTAATTTAGTTCACTTCCTGTTATCTTTCTACATGTCTAAGGAGGCAAGGAGTTCATTCAGATACGACACGAGTCAAATAAATTAGTCAACATCGCAACGAAATACTCCACCAAGTTGTACCTGATTTTCCGCTCTCTATCTTAAATATATCCTACAAGCTTTATTTTCGTTTTCTTCGATTTCAGACTGTACGTATTTTGCTTTCTCCTCCTTACATTTACACAACTGTGCAGTATGGAACTAAAATATATCCCATAGGGTGCTCTTGCAAAAGCTTGTGTGATTGGTGATTGCTATGAGCCAAGAGATTGATCCAATAAAAGGTTCTACAATTTTAAGGTCTTTAGTCCCATTTCGCGTTTCTTATTGTGATATGAGTTATACATTTTTTGCCCTATTTGGATCGTTGATTTTTTCGTGTTGCACTGTCTGCACTCAATAATTGTTGCTTTATTCGCTTTTTTTGTAATACCAACTTTTCGATTTACAGTTTAATGCTCTTGAGTTTTAGTTTTAGTTTTACTTTCTGTTTCAATTATTGTTGTTGTTATTACCGTTACTTTTTTTTTTAGTTTGTACTAAGTTGCGTGTCAACAGCTATGAATTATTGTCATTCATGGTGTCAAGTGTATTGACACAGTTCTCGCGTATCGCATACTCATAATAATAAGAGGAATTGAATCCTCGTCGAATTGTAAATACATATACATATGTACGTATGTATGTATGTATACATATATTTATGTTTGTAAGCTTGTTTTCTGATCTCGATGATGCGCTCCCTGTGTCTTTTATTTCATTAGTGTTCTATCAGTCACTAAATGTGACCAATTGAAGTGGCCAATAGAAAGTTTGTTGCAACTGCGAGGCCAGTACACAACTCTGAGATACACTTCAAATGAGCGGTTCTTTAGAGCCTGTGCACAATTGGCTTTGTCTGCTCCAACTTTGATAGAAAAAACCTTAAAGCAAAGCGAAATTCCAGATGCTTGCTACAATTAACACTTTGACAATTTCCACTTCACTTCTTTGCTTTAATTTATAAACCTGATTTTTGGTAAAATATTTGGGGAATTTGCTTTTTTCTGCTTATTCGAACGTTATTTTTTACTTTTCTCTGTTCACTTCTTACGAAATTGCGCGAAATCGCTAAAATACGTGTAGATGTACAAACATACACACACAAACACAAGGGGAGATGTTTGTCAAAGTGTAAAAAAGTTGAAACATGGCTAACTTTATACCTTGCTTACCTCGCTTCACCTCAATTGTGAACATATCCCTTTGAAAAGCACATGCTGAACGAAACTGTCAAAGCAAAACTCTGAAGCAAAGCGAGGTAGAAGTCAATTGTGCACGGGCTCTAAGTTCTCGATCTATCGTTAAGATCTAAGTATTAGCAGCATTGAAATATAGTCACTTTTTTCTGAGTTTTTGTGGGGATATCCAAAGGGGTTAGAAAGCCACGACGCTTGAGCTACATACATACATGAATGTGCCTTAAAATGTTCCAAATTTATACTGAAGTAGTTATTTTGAAAAACCGTCGTTACTATGCAATTTGGCTTAAATTCCTCATATTCTTTCTACTAAAAAAATTACACGGATCGCTCTAAAGCTTTAAGGGCATATGATGAATATTTGGTGATTCCAATTATATGTGTCATTTTTAAACTTTACATGTTACAATTTCGAAAAGCAACCACAACTAAGATTGAAGAGAAGTTAACTTGTCTTGGCACTAATTAAAAGTTCGCAAGCTACACTTTTTTATGCATCACTAAATCAGTGAGGCAATATCTGTTCCGTTGGAGTTCAATATTCTAACATTGTTGCTGTTGTTGGTGATTATTTGCAGATAACGTTCACAGTTTAAGAATGTTGCATTGTTTTCCTGGCAACACAAAACATACAAGCAACTAGAGCATTGATTGAATAAGCAATTTAAACTTCTGCATAAAAGTCAATAGAAATAGGAATTTCTAGCATTTTGAATGACATTATCGACCCTGAAATGGGCTACTTTATATGCAACTGATGTTAAACGATACCGATGGACACTAAAGGGAGTATAGAGGTATTGAAATTGTTGGCGAAGTTTCAAAATGTTGGTAGGAAAGTTGTTCTGCTTTAGATAGGTTATTTACAACGATTTCGTGTTCGAATTTAACTTGAATTTTTATTTCGATTTTAATTATAATTTTGTAATTTTAGTCTCATTTCAATTCAAATTTCGATTTAAAATTCAATTGCAATGTTGATTTTGTTCCAATTTAAATGCGTGTGGGCTAGAGCTGATGGTACCCGTGTACCCGGGTACCCGGCTCATTTACTACCCGGGCAGGCGGGTAATCGTTGTTGATGCCGGCTAATGCGACAAACGCTGCTTACCACTGTAGGCCGCGCGTTTATGGATGTACAAGATATGTATATACATATATACGTATGTTGATATGTATGTGCGAACCATGTGTGTGGCTGAGCATTAATGCTCAAATTTGTACGGTACATATATGTGTGTAAATATGTATGCAGTTGTTTACATATGTTTAATATACATTTGAGGCAAATATAAGAAATGCGCATACCTATGGCGCAGTAGTTTTTTGATGATTGAATATATGTATATATGTATGTACTTATGAGATTAGCACCGCTGTTCATACATATGTACATATGTACAAACAAATGCATATGCATCTATGTATAAATTTTTATTTTATGCCATAAAACAGGCTAAATTCGCATTGCCTCAAGTTAGACTACTTTAATTTGCGGGCACTGATATGTGTGCATATGATTGGTTTATTTTAAAACTCAATCCTTTTTAGTCAGCTTATAGCATTGACAGACGGCAGCGATAATCCCGATTACAGCAACAGTTAATTCGATAAAAATTTTACCTTGACAGACGGCAAGTATTGCGGATTAACAAAACAGCTGAAGGAAGGTAGGCGCAGCGGCGAATTCAAAAACTTCTTGTTTTATTTCCAAAGGGAGGGTAATGTCAAAATCAAAACGAAATCACATCATGGTCAATAGGAATGGGCGAGTCCTAAACGAATTCAGATTTCAACCAAGGCGAAATATTATTTTGACATCACACTCTACCAATTACAATAACAAATTACATTCGAAATTTCTGAATTCACTTATGCGCCTACCTTCCTAGATCTGCCTTGGGTTCTTCTTTTTCTTCTCTTTCATTCACAATAGACATTTTTCACCAGGGATGTCATTACAAAATGCTCTAATCCGCTAAAATTTTGAGGACTAACTCAAGAGATATTCCGGATTACCTCCAGTTAATTCTCAAGTTAAGTCCGAATTTGCTAGATATTCCGGATTATCGCTGCCGTCTGTCAATGCTATTAGGTAGTTGGCTATGAAGTTTTGTTTTCGGCTAACTTGTCTCCATACATTCATATATACATATGGGTGTTTCCAGCGTTACGGACGTTCCATGCTGCGACATTATTTTCAGTATAAAACCTATAGTAGGCTTTGGATCAGAATATTTTTTTTTTTTGTCATATGTAGAATTTGTACTCCTCTATCCAAAGCTATCAAACTTTTTTTCTAGAGATGACACATTACCACTGCAGAAGGATTTAAAGTTGCCGTTCGGACGTTCCTCAAAAGTACCTCGTATTTGAGGTTACACCTGATTTCGTTAAAATTCTGCGAATTGGTTGATGCTACAAAAAAATTATGTATATACGACTAACAGAGGAATATACAAGGACTGACACTACATTAAAGTTATATTTCTGTAGACGTTTTTTATTGGAGAAATATTGGTTTTAATTTTGTTCGGACGTTCCCGTTCGGACGTTCCAAATTTTTCTATGAAGGAAAACATAAATTTTTCATAACAAAACAAGTGTTGAGCACATATTTTATTGCAATTAACTCATTAATTCAAAATTTACATTACTTGCACATTCTGAGGACTAAAACGATACCTAATAATGTATAGTGGCGATGAATATAAAAAAAAACTGATGTAAGTACTAGCAAAATTTAATAAGAATAATATAATAATACAATGGCGCTATTATAACTCTGACGACTTTTATGGCCGAGCTTCTCTCCCAATTCGAGGTGTGCTCCTTTTTACTTTTCCTACTAATTGGTTGGACCTACAGTTTTATGCCGGCTGCGAACGGCGAATGCATTTTTTGTGAGAAGCTTTTTCATGGCAGAAATACTCTCTAAGAGTATGCCGAGAGGTAACCGCTGCTCTTAAAAACCCAATAATTGGATTTTTACTAATTAGAAAAATTGTTTTGGTGTTTTTCTCGGACCGTGGTTTGAACCCGAGACCTCTGGAATAGCAGGCGAGCACCTTACCCACTGCACGACAGCGGTATTTTAAATATCGCGTTGCTTAGATGTCGCTGTACGTCCGGCAGTAATGTGATGTCCATTTTCGCGTGAGAAACTGTGTAATGTTTGAAGGGCTGGTGTTTGTTTTACTTTAAGCCATCGCATACAGGTAGATTTTGAAGTTTTATGCGGCCAAAAATATTTTATTGTCTACATCTATTCCAAATTGCTTTGAGCATTCTTACCTTCAACGGGTTTTTTTTTTATGTTTTTCCTAAAAATCTTTTTTCTCTCTCTTTCTTTGTTTTTGAAATCCTTCCTTTTCTGACCATCTTTCAAGAGGTTTAACCTCCACCTCACAGCCCTTTGAACGGAATTCATTGCTAGATAGCTTTATAAGGAACAAACAAAAAATAATTATCTGAAGAAAAAAAGTGTATACGTTCGGACGTTCCAATGTTTAATATACTTAAACTCACACTGAAAAAACAACTTACTCAGATTATGGAAATGTGGGAATGATTCGGCGCTAAAGACATATTTCCATATTTTGATGTACGATTTTCTTCAAATCAAGGAATAAAAACCACGTTTTAAAGAAAATTGTACATCAAAATATGGAAATATGTCTTTAGCGCCGACTAATTCCCATTTTTCCATAATCTGAGTAATTTTTTTTTTGAGTGCAGGAATCCTTTTTATTTTGGGAAAAAAATTAACGCTGCCCGAAAGAGCACCCAAAACTGTGTTTTGTCAAAAAAAAATTTGAAAAATATGACAAAGGTAAGTATGTTTATTTTTACTGCAAAGTATATTTTGCGTCCGAACGCTTGAAAAAAAGCACTACTTTAGAATGAACTTTATACAAGATTTGAAGTATTTTGTAAATGTATCTATGTTGATGTTCCTAGGTCTGACCTTGGGCTAAGTACTCGTAAAGGCCATTTTTCTGCCGGCGCTTTTGTTGCGAATTCGCTGATGTACTTCGGAAGTCATATGTATACACTTAGCTAAAAAAAATTTTATATGGTAGTCTGAAAAACGTAACTTTTGTAAGTAGCAGTGCTCCAATGTCCATAAAATTTTGTGGCGTGATAAAGGAAATACGTACCTATTTAACGGTATCAAAAAGTTTGGCCTAGGTGCATTTTTAAATTTTTCTCTTTGGTTGACCCATTTTCGGAAACACCCATATGTATATATGTACCTACTAGGTAGATGCTATGTATATACATATATATACCACCTAATCTGACTAAAAAGGGTTGAGTTTTAAAATGGACCAATCATATGCGTTAACGAGTGGAACATCCCGGGGTGGGTTAACGACTAAAGCCCAAATTACATCAGCGATGTGGCAGCGGGCAGCGACGGTTTTCGAAATCAGCTGATGCGTCTAATATGAGCAGTGACTGCCAGAGCAAACACAATAGAGCGTTCGCAGTATTTGGCAGTGACTTCTTTATATATTAGGTCTGTTTCCTTTTACCTTGGACACGTGGTGACATAAATTTACTTACCATTTTCATGTCCACTTTTTTCAATTAAAATAATCAATCTTGTTTGATTTTTTCCTCTGCTCTTTCTTCTTTTTTGCTTTTGCATCCCACCAGCAATATTTGCTAGTGGAAATCAATTAAGTAGAAATTAAATTCTCTCCCGCTTGCTGGCATCAAAGTACGGAAACACAAAATTAGTAAAAATATATTATATTGGATAGTACGGAAACAGACATAAGTTCACATCAACACTTCGAAGTTGGCTGCGATTCAAGGCAGCGCTAGCGAATTAAGAATTTGGGCTAAACGGAGCGGTGCTGCCAGCTGCCTCTGCTGTATTATGTGCCGCTCCATTGCAAACCGTAGTTTCTAAAAATCAGCTGATTTCGAAAAACAATCGCTGCTACTGCCACAGCGCTATTGTAATTCCGGCTTAAGGTTGTGATCTTCAATGCAGTTTTGGGCTAAAACAATTTTGGTTTGCTCGTTACCTATCGGTATATTAATATATTTACAGACATGCAATACAAACTAGGTACCTATGTACATGCATATGTGGAAAAATATGGCGATTAATCTCTAAAAGTATAGGTACCTACCTAGTCCAGGATCATTCTGTAAACATAAGCCATAAAGATACATATATAAATTAAACTTCTCAGTTTAATGAGCCTTTGAAGTTGAAAACGCTGTCGACGGTTATTTAAGAAACAAAAGCCAAGTGAAGATGCATATATGTGTAAATGCATATGGATGTAAACAAGTTAGCTGGAACAGCCCACTACCTAAGCTGACCAAAAAGGATTGAGTTTTAAAATAGACCAATCATATGCAATAACGAGCGGAAAATCCCGGGATGCGTTAACGACTTAGTATCGGCTGCGACCTTCAGTGTAATTTCGGGCTAAAAAAAATTGCCCTACCTATCTGAATATGTACATTAGAGCGTGTTTAAAATTCAAATTACCGATATTTTTCAGTCTTTCAGTCAAATTAAACACAGTCTAATATACCTACATACATACAAACATGCAATGCAAAAATATGTATTTACATACATATGTGGAAAAATATGCGATTATGGCTTTTGCATAAAACCCGTTTAAGAAATGCTCCAGAAAATTTTTGTTTGTCAACTTTTCTTTTGCAGTCCTCATAAAGAAACAAATACTATTAACTGGAAAACTAAAAAAATGAATTTCACACAACTTAATTGAACAAAAAATACGGAAAAAATCATTAAAAATCGTGGTTTTGCATCAAAACTAGCTTATTCCAACCTAATTACTTTAACCCTAGTTCGGCCGACGAGTCACCTGGGTGACTATTTCACATTTTTCGCACAAAAAACATATTTTTAATAAATTCTATTACCTTATGTTCCATGACATCTTAAAGTTGTTAATTTTGAGCAGAAAAAACACGAAATAAAGTTTTAAGATTTAATCCATAGAACACTGTTACAGTTTGAGATCTTATATTCTTATTCTGGCCGACGTAGTCACCTGGGTGACCACGGGTAAATTCAAACGTAATATACATACATACAAATTAAAATGTTGGCATATGATTATTTCCTGCACTCAACACATTTGACAATTGATTGAATGCACTCCTGGCACCCTGGCCGTTTACAAACTAAGCAAACTTTTCGGGAGTTCCGTTGTCTTTTGTTCACATGCCGACAAACATGACACCTGCCTTTGATTGCCATTTGACCAGTTTCATCACGGTGCTCAATTCGCGTTTCTTATGCGATGGACGGAGATAAACGAGTATTCAAAACAGGCTGCATATCGGTAGGTATGTACGTGATAATGCTGCAGGATACGAGGGTTTGATGCGTGGCGGCTTATAGCTCCAGTGGCCAATTAACGAGCAAGTCCTTTTAGATAGGTTGCTGGCCTAAATACAAAATATTTGTATGCCATATTTTGCTGGCTTTGACGGGATACATTGACGGAACGACACTCGATCACGAAATGGAAAGTTTCTCTGAATGGTAGAGTTGAAATGAATATGAAGTCCATAGGTCATCAATCGCCTCCATGCTGGACTTATGAACTCCACAAGCTATGCAATAAAATTCCATAGAATTCAATATTGTCAGTTTTGTCATCTTCAACATCGTTGTCATTGCCAAATTTAACATCATGGTCATCCTCCTCGAACAACTTCTCAATATCCCTGCCGTCAATGTTCTATATAGTATAAATATCCAGTACACATTTCATCAGAAATAGCATACTTACCTTCGATTAACGGTGTTCTGCAGTCGGTTATGGCTACAAACCGCTCAATTTCAATCCTACAGTCTGCATTTTTATCTTTATTGGTTGAACTGATTGCGTCCTCGTATTTTACACGCTTAGAGCTGGCCATTTTCAACAATTTAAAGTAACTGAATTAAGTTTTTCACAATTGTACCAAAATGAACAGTAAAAATAATCAGCTTTTAATCTTCTCAGATGCCTATTTTCACTTAATTTCACTTATTTCGCAATTTTTCAGACATTTTTTCTTTACTACCCTCCATTTACATCTGAACTTTAAAACTTTTAAATATGGTCACCCGGGTGACTGCTTCGGCCGAAATGAGTTGTAAAAATCGTCGGCCGAACTAGGGTTAACTACTTCCAAGGTAATGCACATGAATGAAAACGAAAAAGCAATCAATTTCTAGGAGGTTATACCTACAAACAAACAAAAATTTGATAATTTTTTTAATATTTATTGCAATAATATGAATTTTACATTTTTTAAATTTTTAAAATCAATTATTTCTTCATAAACGAATTTATATTTTATTTATCTTTAAAAATATCAATAAATTTCAGCCCTTATCCTATATAAAAAGTACAAAAAACATGAAAAGCAGAAAAAACGACTAGTTCCCAATTTATTCCATTCGAGTCTATTTAGTCTCTGCACAGGCCATGATCCAAACGGCGAGGTGTAATAAAATTTATGGCATAAAATAAAAATTTATCAGGGTACGGAAAAACTCACTCATGAACGCTCAAAAATACATTCTACTCATATCACAAACAAATATTCAAAGAAAAATGTATAACCACTCAAATAGCGAGCGAACTAGCGCACAACAGCCATCGATCGCTCATAGCGGTGGCGATGAACTCAATTTATAAATTCACTCAAAAATGAATTATCGTACAATTTCTCTGGTAAATTCATTCTATGAGTTTATTTTATAATTTTTTGCGCTAGCGATCATTTTTTGAGTTTATCATTTTTTGATCGCTCTTTGAGTTATCATTTTTTGCGTTCACAAGGGTTTTTTGTGAGGTTTAAGCAGCTAATGGCATCGTGAAGGCGCAGTTTTTGGATGATGGCGTGCGTTTATTAGATCATAAATATGATATATGCATATACATATGTACATACATATGAATGCATTTGTGTACGTATATATGTATGTATGTACATATGTATGTATATATTTATAATATTTTAAAAAGCCTTAGGTCTTGTAGCGATATATATGTACATATGTATATTGAAATTGCACTTTAACAATTTTATTATGTATTTATTCAATCTAATAAAAAGTTTATATATGTATGAGTTTACATACATACATATTTGTATTCATTCGACACATACATACATACATATCGTCGTTGAAGATGCATTTTTGCGTAAGAGGTATTAAATTACATACCTCTTACGCAAAAATGCATCTTCAACGACGATATGTATGTACATATATGCATATGAAATAGGACGTTATTGAAAAAAATTGTACATATGTATGTATGTATGTATGTATATAATACTAGCTGTACCCGGCCAAGCTTTGCTTTGTCCCACTTCCTATTATAGGTACTTGAAGCGAAAAACGGCACACTTTAAACTATGTTGGAAGTATCTAGAAACCGAAATTACCTCGGGCTGCAGAGCTCAGCACAATTCAGATAAGTTTAAAAAAAGTGAAGGAAAAAATTTATATTTTCAAAAATTGGCCCTCTTCATGTTCTTATCCCATTTTTCTTCGTATTAATCACCAACTGCCTTTCCCTCTATTTTTCTCTTTCTCTTTCCCTTTCCATTTATCTTTCCTTTCATTTCCGTTTCCTTTTTCCTTTCCCATCACATTTCCGCTTCCCTTTCTCTACCTTCTTCTTTTTTTCCCCCTCTTATTCCTTCTCTAATTCCCTGTCTTACTATCTCTCTCCCCATCTTCTTCATTCCATCTTTATTATATTCTCCCTCTCCTTTTCCGTCCCTTTGCCTTTCCAAGTCTCATTACTCTTCCCCTTTCCCTAGGGAAGTGGGTTTATCATAATATACCCTACATTCCACTTCTCATTTGATACCATCATTGCTTAAAAACATTCCGTTATTGACCCACATCTGGGAACTTGACCTAGGAACCATAATGGGTACGGTATCTGGAGACTTGACCAAGAAATCGTAATGGGTACGGCCCTACATGAGAGTCCGCTCAACACCTTTCATTTGGTACCAATATCCCTAAGATATATCCCGATTTTATCCGGGTCCACATATTGTCCCATACCTTGGGATCCCACCTAGGAATCGTCATGCGCCGTGATTAAATAAAAATATCGCTGAGATATGTAAAAGCCCTGCCTTTCAGTTGACACCAGTATCGTTCAGAAATTTTCCGGGGCCATCCCGGTCCACGTTTTGACCCACATTTAGGGACCAGACCTAGGAATCATAATCAGTTCATCTCTGTGTAAAAGGCCTTGCTCAGCACTTTTCATTTGGTACGAACATCCCTGAGAAATATCCCGGTGTTGTCCGGGTCCGCGTGTTGACCCACACCTTGGGACCCGACCTAGGGATCGTAATGAGTTCATTTCTATGTAAAATCCCTGCTCAAAACCCTTCATTTGATACCAATATCACTGAGAAATTTTCCGGGGTCATCCGGGTCTACGTTTTGGCCCATATTTGGGGATCCGTCCTAAGCATCACAAACAAAATAGTTCTATGTTGAAGTCCTCATCAAGACCTTTCGTTTGATACCAATATCGCTCAAAAACATCCGAGGGTCATCCGGGTCCACTTTGTGACCTATATCTGGAGACCCGGGCTAGGCATCATAATTATAATAGTTCTGTGCTTAAGTCCTCATCAAGACTTTTCATTTGATACCAATATCGCTCAGAAACATTCGAGGGTCACCCGGTCCACTTTTTGACCCATATCTGGTGACCCGATCTATGAATCACAATGAGTACTATTCTATATAAATTCTCTGCAAAATACCTTTCATTTGATACCAATATCGCTCAGAAACATTCGAGGGTCATCCGGGTCCACGTTTTGACCCATATCTGGAGACCCGACCTAGGAATCACAATGAGTACTATTCTGTGTAAATTCTCTGCTCAACACCTTTCATTTGATTCCAATATCGCTCAGAAACATTCGAGGGTCATCCGGGTCCACGTTTTGATCCATATCTGGAGACCCGACCTGGGAATCACAATGAGTACTACTTTATGTAAATTCTCTGATCAATACCTTTCATTTGATACCAATATCGTCCACAAATATTCAGGGGAAATCCGGATCCACGTTTTGACCTTTTGACCTATATCTCGGGAACCGACTTCCGGATTTGAAAATAATATGTATATAAACCATCTAGGGCAAGGTACTAAGCTGGTGTGTAAATGTGGTCAAAATCCCTCCACGCGTTTGGGCGAAAGCCGGCGACAAAGAAATGGGCTTGATTTTTATATATATATAGATTAATGCATACACATATGTATGTCTATTCAATAATGGAATGCGGGTAATGATATTTTCCATTTCGAATGTATATGCATAGTACCTACATGTGTACAAATAAATAAAATGCGAACTTATTTTTTTAATGCTCAATTGTTGTATTCTAGTTTTCAAGTAAGAATTAAATACATACATATATATGTAGGTATTTATGTTAAATAAAATATTTAACAACCCTGCAGTAAATTTGTTTCACTGCTGAAGGATCGGTGATGATTCTTTGTTGAATATTCATCACTGTCGTCATAACACAGTATATTTTTATTTGTTTTTGTTTTTTTTTTTTCTGAGGAAAGCAAACCATTTACCTATATGAAAAATTCATCAGTCTTTATATGAAAGTATTCACTGATGATTCCTCGTCATAGGTGAATTGCATCAGTGATTCATTATGGATTCATTGCGGATTTTTACTGCAGGGAACCCTTAACTCATACATATAGACCACAAATGTACATAAATATATACGTAGGTACATCGGTATGTAAATATAAGTTTTTATAAATATTAATTTAAATAAATTGAATAATTTAATTAGTTTGAATAAATACATACTTAATAAAATTTAAACTCGATATACCTACATACATATACATACCTATCGCTATGAGAGCTAAGGCTTTTTAAAATATTATAAATATGTACATACATATGTATCTACATCCATATACATATACGTACACACATGCATGAATATGTATGTACATACATACATACATCATATTTATGGTCTAATAAACGCACGCCATCATCCAAAAATTGCGCCTTCACAATGCCATTAGCTGCTGCACAACAAACCCTTGTGAACGCATAAAATGATAAACTCAAAGAGCGATCAAAAAATGATAAACTCAAAAAATGATCGCTAGCGCAAAAAATTATAAAATAAACTCATAGAATGAATTTTCAAAAAATTAATTTTCAAACGATCTCTCATTTTAAAATGAATTTATGTAAGAGTTTATCGCCACTGCAGAGACCCATCGATCGCTGTTGACGTGCGTTCATTTGCGTTCGTTGTCACTGTGTATTTGCACTCATGAGAGCGTGGCATAGCTCAGAATTATAGAGTGATAATTCGTTTGAGTGAGTTTATTTTGAGCGTTCTTCGCACCCTGAAATTTATACACAGATGCACATGCATTTGTTTGTACATATGTACATATGTATGTACAGCGGCGCTAATCTCATAAGTAGGTACATACATATATACATATATTCAATCATCAAAAAACTACTGCGCCATATGCGCATTTCTTATACATATTTGCCTCAAATGCCCAGTTGGAAAGGTGGTCATGCATGCCCTTGCGGACGCATGAAAAGATGTACGAAAAATTTACATTATAGTATGTATTCCAAAAAAAACTATGATTTCATCTAAACTCTATGTTGTGTGGCTGCCAACTTATAGGAAATCGGATACACTCTAGAATGCAACCCAAGGTAAGCGAAGAGGTCAGTCATCGGCTCTCAGCTATACCTTCCAACTTATAGAATATGGGATACTTTCCAGAATGCAACCCTAGGTAAGCGAAGAGGTCAGTCATCGGCTCTCAGCTTTACCTTCCAACTTATAGGAAATCGGATACATTCCAGAATGCAACCCAAGGTAAGCGAAGAGGTCAGTCATCGGCTCTCAGCTATAACATTGAATCTAGCAAAAAAAAAAAAAACAATTAGCAGAATCAGGTTTTCTCTAGTTTTGCTTTTCTACAATGACGACAACAATTCACAGAGTCTATTTTAACAAACGGACGCATAAAAGCGGCACTAAAGATCAATATAATGTTGAATGTCCCACATGGGTGAAGCAGTGAAAGGGAAGATGGTGCGACAATGAGAGAAGCAGAGAACAAGCTGGAGTGAAGTTACATATTTCTAGTTGGAAATCGGAAGGAGAGAGAATGAAGAGAAAAATGCAAAATAAAGTATTTTTTTATTTTTAAGTGAGAAAATAAACCGACACTGAGATCACGGCAAGAGCGACTCATCCAAACATTCCTTTTTGCCTTACCTTGGCAGGGAAAAGTGGATGCATGACTTCCCTAGGACACCACAATGAAAAAAATCATGCATTCTGGAATGTATAGATCCTATGGCCTTTATATCCATTTATAGATGACCATACATTACCTTTTCCAACTGGGTGTATATTAAACATATGTAAACAACTGCATACATATTTACACACATATATGTACCGTACAAATGCTCAGCCACACACATGGTTCGCACATACATATCAACATACGTATATATGTATATACATATCTTGTACATCCATAAACGCGCGGCCTACTGTGGTAAGCAGCGTTTGTCGCATTAGCCGGCATCAACAACGATGCCCAGGTACCCGGGTACCCGGACAATACCCGGGTACCCGGGCCATACCCGAAATACATTGGGGGTATCTCAGTACCCGGGTCAAATCATCAGCCCTAGTGTGGGCATAGTGAAAACAATTTCCCTTTGGTTCGCGGTCTTCATAGAATTCTGTCCTAACCACTTCAATCCTCAAGTCTATATAATTTGACTGAAAATTGCTACAATTGTTGGAAATTTAGAGGTAGGTTCGTAAAGTTCGGCTGAGTAAATGCAAGAAATTACCAATAAATATTAAAGCATATAAGTATGTAAGTACATATCTGTGGCAATTTGCAATAATCGCTTAAGTCGAAAAATATGATTTCGAGATAAATTGATTTTTATATTCGAAGGCGTTTCTTAACAACCCATAAAAGTCGATTAAAAACTATGGACGCAAAATCAGTGAGCCATCCACAATGTTACGATCAAATTTTGTAAATAAAACAAAATGTCATGGAGAAATTTTATTAAGTATATAGGTACATCTACTTTGGCTGTTATAGCAAGTTTAATATACCTCTATTCTAAGTTAAGCCTAAATGTTTCTGTTTATATCTTTTGATTGAATTAAGTTAAAAGCATGGGGGTTTTACAGAAATATAGAGTTTTTAAAGGAGAATAACGTGGTATATATAACTCGAAATCTTCTTAAGTCGACTTAAGCGGTTATTGCTTGTGACCACATATATATAATTACCGCTATTAGTAACAATATACATACACACATACATACCTACTTAAATGCCAATACAAATAAAGTAAATGTTTCAAAAAAATAATAATTGAGTTAAACGTTTGCAACTTTTAGGATGGGATGAAGTTACATACATACATACATACATACATGCATACATACATACATAAATACATACATACATACATACATACATACATACATACAGGTGAAGCTAATAAAAGCGTGTTAAAAATGTATCATATTTGACACACTTAATCGACAGAATGCATTAAAGGCTTACACATCTTCCCAGCAGGGCTTTCTCTTACATGTAATGGGTAAAATCATCGAGAAATCTTCATTCATCGCTTACACTTTCGAATACGGATTGCATTACTTTAACATAGGCATGTCATTGGCGGTATTGTCTTACAATATTGTAGACAATAATGCATTATATAATCGCTACTAATATTGGAAAAAATAAGCTGTTACAAGTAATAAGTTCTTTCACTGGTATAAGTAATTGCATATATCACACAATCCAATATAGTAATCTATAATGTATTATAGTAAAAACTGACAAATTAAACGAGAATGGGGGTAAATTGTTTTACAAAATTGCTATTTACAAAAATTTAAATCAATGTAGGCTTTGCAAAATATATCGGCAGTGTTCCAAATCTTTTTGCTTTTATGCAATACCGGTAAGCGAAAAAATAATTTTAAAACTATGAGTGAGCAATTTATGCCGAAAACAAATAGCATACAGAATGAATAAAGAATCAAAACATTCTTTGCAAAATGTATTTAAAAAAAAAAACACTATTTAAATAATAATTACATATTACGCTATGTATTTGCACAGCTATTAGCTTATTTAAAATATTTTTAATGATGGAATAACGCGACTAACCACGACAGTTTTATAATGAAAACTGGCAAAATAAACGAGAATGAGGGTAATTTGCTTTACAAAACTGCTATTTAGAAAAATTAAAATCAAAGCAAAGCGTTTGCAAAAAAATAACGGCAGTACTCCAAACATTTTCGATTATTTTCTACATTACCAGTAAGCGAAAAGATAATAATTTTAAAACTGTCGCATTACAAGTAATGGCCAAAGTAAGCGAAGGAGTGTTTCTTAGCTATTTGTAATGCGTTATTTCATTGAATACAATTTCAAGCCATTACCAAAATATGGAAAAACCCTGCTGGGTTCAAGTAATTCAAGCGTGATTGAAAACAAGTAGAACACAATTACAGTTACTTAGCTGCGCCTTCGAGTATTGAACTATGGCTCTCCTCACTGCAACCAACACCACTACACATTTACGATGATTATGCAACGAGAATGCAACCTCGGCAATTTTAACGAGTTTTTTTTTTTTTTTGTTAATATTTTAAAATAAAATTGTTACAAAGAATGAAAAACTGCAAGACGATGAAAACGTGTCTGCTTCGGTGCGGAAAAAGTGAAAGGGGCGGAGGGTTACGACAGCAAAGGCACTGAAGCCCTAATTGTTTACTGGTTTGATTGACAGCTAAATATTTGCTTGTTATTTTCAAAAAGCAGAACAGCAACAACAACAAAGGGTAGTCAATCAATTTGGCAGTTCACAATGGCTGGCCTCGAATAATCTGTTACTACCCTAAATATGTCCTAGTTGAAGTTGAAATGCATTGATTTTGATATGAAATTCGCCATTCGGTGCTAATTATGTGAATTAATCAGCGAGCGAGTAAGTAAAGCAGAGAAGAAAGATTATCAATTGAGGAAAATCGCAATTTAGGGGCAGAACAAAAATTTGAGCTCAATTTGATGGATACATATCTGTGGCCACAAGCAATAACCGCTTAAGTCGACTTAGGAAGATTTCGAGTTATATATACCACGTTATTCTCCTTTTAAAACTCTATATTTCTGTAAAACCCCCATGCTTTTAACTTAATTCAATCAAAAGATATTAACAAAAACATTTAGGCTTAACTTAGAATAGTGGTATATTCAACTTGCTGTAACAGCCAAAGTAGACGTATATACTTAATCAAATTTCTTCATGACATTTTGTTTTATTTACAAAATTTGATCGTAACATTGTGGATGGCTCACTGATTTTGCGTCCATAGTTTTTAATCGACTTTTATGATTTGTTAAGAAACGCTTTCGAATATAAAAATCAATTTATCTCGAAATAATTTTTTAAGACTTAAGCGATTATTGCAAATTGCCACAGATATGTAGGTATGTATGTAAGTCTGGTAGCAAAGGGATCAATGTTCTGTGTAGACAGATTTTCGAAGTTGAGTCTGAATGGGATATTTTTTTTGCTATTGAAATAAGTAAACAGTTCCACAGAAAGCTTCGAATATTATTTATCGTTGGATTTGCAATATGACAATATAAAACAAATTGAGTCGAGTTGACATCCCACACACATGACATTTAAACCTTTCACTGTGCATACAACAATTGGCATTGAGTTATATAATTACGCTATTTAATTAAATTGATCATTGCTTATTTTATGAATAATAAATCCTTCAAATTTAAATGTTTATATGCATGCAGGTACATACATATGTACCCAGCAAACAGACCCGAAAGCATAAGCTGAAGCTAAGTTGTTAAGCTGGAATAAGCTGTCAGCGCGCTGCTGCTTGCACTCATTCTTGCTGCTCCAAACGTTTTAATACTTCAGTTTAACACATCCCAAACAGAGAGAAAGGAAATTGAGTTTTTATGAGCAAAGTACAATGCGTGGCGAACGTAAAAATTGCCTATTGTCGCCAGTGGCCGCTGTGTTGCAGTGGGTAGAGTGCTCGCCTGCTATGCCAGAGGTCTCGGGTTCAAACCACGACCACCCGAGCAAAACACCAAACAATTTTTCTAATTAGTAAAAATCCAATTATTGGGTTTTTTAAGAGCAGCGGTCACCTCTCGGCAGTGGGTGGCATACCCTCCCAGAGTATTTCTGCCATGAAAAAGCTTCTCACAAAAAATGCATTCGCCGTTCGGAGCCGGTATAAAACTGTAGGTCCACCCAATTAGTAGGAAAAAACAAAAAGGAGCACACCTCGAATTGGGAGAGAAGCTCGGCCATAAAACTCGTCAGAGTTATAATAGCGCCATTGTATTATATTGTTATTGTCGCCTCAGTCCATTTTCAACTGATATGCAATGATTTGTTAAGTGGTTACATGTGCATATAGAAATGTATGAATAATAACGTTTCAACCCCAGCAGAATATATTTTTCGTTATTAAATTGCCACAACGCTTAAATTGCGCAAAAAATGTGAATTCTGCGGGTAAACAAAAAACACCTTATTACTAAAGCGTTTATAAGGTATTCATACACCACATAAGTCCTGAATGTCAGGCCATAATAAGGCCTTGCATAAACCTTATTTTCCTGGTGGATAAGCCTTATAAATAAGATGCGCTCTCAGAGAGAGAGAGAGAGAGAGAAAGAGAGAGAGAGAGAGAGTGAGAGAGAGAGAGAGTATTCCTTATGACCTGATGACATCAACACAGGAAATCAGCCTTATTTTAAGCCTTATGCCACACAACTTTGCTTCCTTTATAATTTTGAGGCTTTATTTAGGAAGCCTTTAAATCAGTGGTCCGCGTTTCTGCAAACAATTGTTTGCGCTCAAATCACACCGACACGTTACGCTCTTTCTTTACTAGATGATTTAGTCGTCACTGATAGCCATGGGTAATGGCGCAATTTTTTTGGCACTGATACAATAACGCCAGCGCCAACCGTGGCGCCAACTCACGGTACTGGCGCAATAACACCTTTAGCGCAATTGTCATCGAATAATCGATAAATAACATTTTTTCGCTTGTTACTGTTTACCATCCCCGTTTTATTTCTTTTGGCGCAATTCTGCTTACATATACGAGGGCACAATTAATTTTAATTTTCATAATCATTTGGAAAAATATTCCGTATATATGTGAAAATATGCTGGAAATTAGAGTCACTTAGATCACTATCAAGCACACATAATTGTGACGTTGTCATACGTATACATATACTATGATGCTGTTATTGGCGTTGTGGTTGCGCCATTTTACACTAGCGCTATATTGGAGCTGGTGTTAGCGCACGAAATTGAGTCAGTGTTATATTGCAATAGCGCATCATTGAGTTGGCGCTACATTGAGTTGGCGCTACATTGAGTTGGCGCTATATTGAGTTGGCGCTATATTGAGTTGGCGCATTTCCCAAATCGGAGTTAGCGCAATAACACCAGGGTTGGTGTCAGCGCAATTGCGCCGCGCAGCGCAGTGTTACCCATGCCTAGTCACTGAGCAAGCGGCGTAGCAACATCGAGAGTGCTTGTCGCTTGTTTGCACGTTGAAAACAATTTACTATGCTACCTAATATCAACGCACGTGGTCAATTTACTATCAAAAATTTCTCATACCGACACAATTTCTATAATTTCTGTAACCGAAATTGAAGGGCGTGCGTATTAAGCAAACTCGACTCCCAATTATCGTTTTGCTGACAGTTGAAACTAAGCATTGTGGGTGATTATTTGCAAAAAAATTGACATTAGCTTTCGATATCATGTGTGTTAGTTACATATTCCACAAAATAACAAGATTTTCTCGGATTTTCTATATTTTTCAATTTCTTTATCTATATACGCACGTAAGTCATTTTCGGTTCAACGCATATGGAAAATTTGCGGGCGTGCGCAAATTTGAGGCTTGCGTACATATATATGTATTATTTACGCATTGCATTTGCCCGATCACAGTTCGTTCGACCGACCATAGCGCTCTCACTAATACAATCTCAATTTCAAATTTGCCTACCACTGCCATAGATAACTAGATACGAAACTCTTCATTTCGTGAGAGCGCTGTCAAAATGCGCATTTTTTATAACATTTTTCATTGGTGCCACTCTGTTCGAAAACTGAAAATGGGTATTTTACATATTAATTTCTGGGAATTTTTCGGCTTCCTTATGTTATTGAAGACTATAGCAATAATAAAATTTTGTTTATACCAAATTAAGATAAGGATATAACCACAAAAGTGATCGGGATAGTATGATTTTCCCACATTCCGAATATTCGTGTTCGAAACCCAATCTCAGACAAATTAAGAATAACACAAAAAGTGGTGAACGATAATACATGTAGTTGGGTGGTATTTTTTAAGAAATATTTTACTCTATTTTGCAATTCTATTAAAATGTGAATATATTAGAATTGAAATTTAATAATTTTTAACAGGATATATATATAAATCTACTGAAGAACGCTGCCCGCGTTCCATCTCATTAACATATTTTTTATAATTTTAACTGAAACACAATTTTTTCCAGTTGAAACAATAAACTGCACTGCACTATACACGAGCAATACAATTACCTCGATATTTTTCATAATTCATTATTATTTCAACAAAATTTAACACACAAAACAAAAAATCTAAATCCACCAAATGCGCCTATTTGTTTTGGCGTGTTTTCCCTTCTGGCACCTGCAATTTGTACAAACAGCTGATCGGCCGGGTTTTCTGTTGTGTTGATGCTGGCAACAAAGCCACAGAAAACCCGTGGGAAAATCATAAAAGTGAGAGAGTAAAAAAGAGTTTCGTATCAAGTCATCTTTGCCACTGCTTTAAATCTACAGTAATAACTCTTAACTAAGACGTAGATTTTTTGCTGGCTATGTATATGTTTGTGCTCTTGGCTCCAGATTTTTTTTTATAAGCACGCATTATAACTTATTCTTTATAATCATTTCACTTAATTCGCCCCTGCAATTATCAACATTGAATCAGTTTATGTAGAGATGCACATACATATGTATATGCATATGTATGCGTATGTACAAATGTGAATTTGCAAACGTGCATTAAATTTGGGGCGCGTTAATGTATTGCAATAAAAATGGCAAATAAACACTCAGCTTACCGTGAGCACATAAAATGTATATATGTATACATTTGTACATATATAGCTATTATAATACATACATATCTACATATAAATAAATACATTCATATGTACATACATACATATATTCATACGTACTTGCATTTGCAATTATAAAATCAGTCGACATTAGGTCTGTTCGATAACCGCACTAGTGTACTCTAGTGCAGAAAAAAGCGTTCGATGAACATTTGTTTGCACTAAACTGTTCAGAACTCAGTTTTTTGAGTAAGCATCAACTTACACTTTACTGCACTAAACTACACCATCTTAATAGCTGGTGTAAGTTTGTGCAGCATATGAAAACAGCTGTTTTTAATAGTTAAGGCGGCAAAATAATAGAAAACGATAAGTAAAGAGTCAAATTTATAAAAAATATAAGATTTTCTTCTCTGCATGGCAGGTTATATTAATTTTTGAGCGATATGGATGAAAATATTGTAGAAGGTAAAAGTATAAAAAATGCGATTTTGTCCTCGAAAATCGTTTTATAATTTAGATGAAAACATATTTAATCCTCTGGATTTGGTACAGACCGAAAGCGTGGCCAAAGTCAAATGGGTAGGCAACCAAACGAAATTGCTCAAAAAAAACCGCAATTGGGGAAAAGTTTATGAGTGAAAACAAAGCAAAAAATGTGGAAAGTTATCCGATTAAAAATGGAAAATTTGTGTAAATTTAATAGCTATAAATTTGACCATTGACAATTGTTTGTTTACATAAATCAGAATATTTTGTTTCCATAAATCAGCTGGTTTGCAATAAATCACCATTTTCGTTAGTTTTCGTTCGTTGACGCCCTTGCACTAAATTGCTCTGACAACTGTCAGATGTTGTTCTGCCCTACACTATTCTACACTTTAAGCGCACTCACCGAACAGACCTATTTATTCACCTGCGTTAACGCTCGACCGAGTGCTGTTGCACCCTCATTTACTATAACGGTTTGCCATTTTTGTTTTTGTACGTATGTATGTATATTTAAATACAATTTAAATATGTTGACATTTGCCATTTCATCAGTCACAAGACTTTTCAATTTAATTTTAATGACGTTGCAAACGAATGTGTTGTTGGCCTACTTATTCAACATATGCACGGCTACATACATATGTAACTACGGTTTTTAATTTTTTTGTGTTAAAGGAAATTTGGTATACACTGACCTCGAAAATAATGGTATAAAACTTAAGAGTTATTTAATATTGTTTTAATTTTTTTAGTGGAAATATGGTATATAATTTCTGTAAAATTTACAGTGTAAACTAATAATCAAATTTAATAATTTTTCTTTTACTATATAAACCTTTAAACGAACGTACATTTATGCACATGTTATTCATACATTTATCAGATTTAATTCAGCTGGTATATTAGTTTTGTAACCATACATATGCTTGTAATATTGTTCTGAAAACAGTGTCCTTTATGGGAGCATATTAACAAGATTTTTTTTTTATTTTTAATGTACCACTATCTAATAAATTGAGTTTGCCTACGGTAAATAGAGTGTATTTTAATTTAGTAGATATATTTGCTTTCATTAATTGTACTTGTCTCTATGAAATAGCAATGAATATTGAAAACCTTCAAATATTTTTGGCTGCCTCCTTATTAACATTATTTAAGCAAAAAAAAACTTTTCGAAAATTATAAATGCCTTTGGCCAGAAACAAGAAAGCAATTCAATCAGACCAAAAACAGAAAACAAAAAATTAAATTCAAAAACCAAATTTGTTTATTTCACAGGCCAATTTAAAATGTGCAAAGTTTTGCTAGAAAACTTTTCTATTTAATTTCTTTCTTCTATATTTTTCAAATGGTGCAGAATTTTCTTTGTTTATTACTCGTTCGCCTTTTTTGAATGTGCATTTCCTGCTGGCGCTGCCGACACATTCCTAAAGCGCCTACAATTTTTGTATTTAATCGCTTTCAAGCCATTCTTACTTCGCAGTAAAGCCTTTGATGCTTTTCTGATTTTCTTATTGTCGGCAAGCCTTTCTCACTCATTTCATTTCATCACCTCCTGCGACTGCTTTATTTTGTTCAACAGCCATTTTGGCATTTATATACATATATGCGTATATGTATGTATGTATTTATTTATTTTTGTATGGGGTAGGGCCTGCTGATTTCATATTGTTTGATATTTATAACCAGCTGTGCTCAGTATGCACAGAATTTATAAGAACTACACCATTTCCAGATGGATTTTAGAAAGCGTCAACTGGATTTTAGAAAGGGGAAATTGGATTTTAGAAATGTCAATTGGATTTTAGAAAAGTGAAATTGGACTTTAGAAACTCTAAATTGGATTTTCGAAAATTTATATAATTACGTATATGTACATTATACTTTCATACGCAATAAAGAATTTCTATTCGAAAACTTCTATGTATTTTATTTTACACACACATTCTGAAATCCAATTCACGCTTTCGAAAATCCAATTTAGGTTTTCTAAAATCCTTTTAACGCTTTCTAAAATCCAACTGACTTTTCTAAAATCTAATTTCCCCTTTCTAAAATCCAATTGATATTTCTAAAATCCAATTCCCTCTTTCTAAAATTGAATTGTCGTTTCTAAAATCCAGTTAACGCTTTCTAAAATCCATCTGGAAATTGTGTAGAAAGGTAAATAATGAGAACACTAAGTCAGAAATTTATTTGTTTAAAATATTTAGGCTTATGCGACTGTCTTCAGAGATAATAGCTTTTACACCATAGATGCAGAAGAATGAGAAAACCACAACTAGTTTATTCTTCCAATAAATTAACGGCCTGCTATATGAGTATAGTAACCGGTCCGGATAGTATTTAGCTACGAATTTCACATCTGGTTATACATGGGTCCTGGCTTCATACCAAACTAAAATTTTCTTACTTAAGTACGTATTTCTTCCTTTCGTTTTCCTACAAATGAAAGGCGTTCGTTTAAGTTGAAAGTTTTCCAAACACGCCATAATTTAATTACAAACAATTGACAAGCGAAACGTTGGCAGCACCAGCTGACGAAGAACCCGTGAAGTGCTAGTTGTTCAACAACAATAACAACAAGCCAAATAACGCGGAATTGCGTAGCAAATAAAATGTTTGCTCATAAATTGACCAAAGTAGAAGATGTGGGTGGGTGGAATAGGCTCATTGATTTGTGTAGTAACGGGCAAATTTGTACTCGTATAATTTTATTTCGAATTCGCCATAAAGCTTGTGTCCGGAAACTAAGAAAATTCCTTCTCTTGAAGACGAATGTTTTTTATTTTTATTGAAGAAAAACAGCCCTCTCTCTCAACACTATTATATTTTCTAAAGAATAATCAACGCACAAAATTCCGACACAAATTAACATTTGTTTCAAGCCAAAAAAGCCAGTGATCACAGGCTACCTTAATCCCCCGGCCAACTGCATTCGTATATTCCCAAACCCAACCAGCGGAATGTTGTTTCCATTTACGCGTAGAGGGAATGGATGCGTCCAATGGTGCCGTGTCCGCGCTACAGCTGTTATTGTAAAATCGTATTATGTTTTTGAATAATTTTGTTGAATTTGCTCATGTTGTTGTTGTGCGTTAATTTGGCGGCACATGAAACTGACAAATGTCGCTAATGAAAAGCCCTTAATGAAATTTTGGTTAATTGAAAATTTTTCAGTTGTGCAAAAAAATGTGTTGGGTCTCTCGGGTTGGTTATGCATAAAAGTACATACAAACATATTTGCAAATGTACATAATACGTTTTATTACCCAATAAACATTGTTGCAGATGTATTGTGGAATTTGTCAAGTTTGATTTTCGTTCCACAATACATCGCAATCCTACCCTGTCGGAAAAGCAAACAACAAAAAAAATTGTTGCAGATGTTCAAAAATTACTTATGATATCCGATATGAATATCGAACTAAGAATGAACTTGTAACTAACCTAACATTTCCGACGTTCATACTAAATTACAAATACGCTCGAAAAGAGAAAAGAGAAATCGTTTTAAAACGACCACTCTCTCTCTCTCTTTCTCTCTCTCTTCGATTATAATTTTCTTCGTGAGTGGTCTGGGTTTCATAACGAAGATTCATAACATCGGATAACGAAGATTCCGTTTTGCTAAAGACTTATCGATTCCAAATTCATACTTGGAGGTGACACGGAATGGGACATTTACTTTCCAGCCGCTTTCGATTTTTCAACCTAGCCTAATGTTTATTGGGCTGGTATAATATTAAATTTTAACTTTTGTTTCATAATTATAGGCGCATGAGGTTTGAGTGCTTTGCAGAATTGTTGTTGTTTGAGAGAAAAATATTTCTGAGGTATTGAATTGTTTGCGAAACTTAATACAATCGCAAGGCAAAGCATCAGCTATAAATCTTCATAATGGTTAACTATTCCATCAGTATTATTATTAGAGAGATTAAGTGGAAAGCCAGAAATGATTTGTGATAAAATCAGTGCCCGACCACAGCTGTCGCCAGTTTGTTGAATTTATATGTAAATATTTATATGCATATTTTTTGTAGCCATGCAAGCAATTAACTACAACATTGGAACTCCGAACGCGCAGATTTAAAGAAGTACCCAGCACTTGCTGGTAAAAGGCACTTTTCTCCGCTGTATACCTTCCTTTAGAGTCTCTATGAGGGTGAGTTCCTTGCGTACTCCTCTGACGTAGATATGATTCATTGGAAATACTCCGAACAAACTTAATATAATACATGTTCTATTTAATAAAAAAACCAACGTTATCAAAAACTCATTTTGGAACAAAAAATTTAAGATGGTAGAGAATAAAAATATTTCAACAAATCTGTGGTCACAAGCAATAATCGCTTAAGTCGACTTAGGAAGATTTCCAGTTATATATACCACGTTATTCTCATTTTAAAACACTATATTTTTGTAAAACCCCCATGCTTATAAATTAATTCAATCAAAAGATATAAATAAAAACATTTAGGCTTAACTTACAATACTTTATCAAATTTCTTCATGACATTTTGTTGTATGTATTTACAAAATTTGATTGTAATATTTTGGATTGCTCACTGATTTTGCGTCCATAGTTTTTAGTCGACTTTTATGATTTGTTAAGAAACGCTTTCGAATAAAAAAAATCAATTTATTTCGAAATAATTTTTAAGACTTAAGCGATTATTGCAAACTGCCACAGAATTTATCAATTCCTTTGCTTTGAAAAGGTCTCTTAAGACCTCATTTGTTTGCAATACTTTTGACTAGCGATGAATTTGATGAATAATGTTCTAATTTAGCTGTGTATATATACATATGTATATTTAGGTATACATATCTACATATATGTATAAATATGAGCGCAAACTCACGAAATATAAAAAGCTAATTTGAAGAGGCAATATTAATAACAAATATTTACAAGAAACTTTATTTATGCCGTAATTTTTCCCTTCTGTTGAATGAATAGAAAATGTCGTTAACATAGCAACGAGAACAGAGCTGGAAGGTCTGCAAAGGAATCAAAAGCGGCAGGCGAGAAGTTCATATATCTATGTCTGTATGTACGACTATAATGTATTTGTGTGCGCACAAGCGGTAATCGATCCAATATGAAAATAGAAGGCAATTACCTGAGCAAATTTATTTTATCATGGCGAAATTGATGTGTGTTCATATTTTAAGGAGTTCGTCAGTAAAATGACAATATTTATTGGTAAGATGCGAGGACGTAATTTAGTGAAAGAAAGTTCAGAGAAAAATAATAATAAAGATATAGTAGAATATGTTAATTAGTTGAAGAGTGCTTGCATATAAGTTAAGATAAAAGGGAAGATAAATGGTTATATGAAATTAGTTAAGAGCATTGTATTTGGGGGTCAGAATTTTTCAAATCAGCACAAAAAAATTTTTTTTCTTTGATTTTTATGATTCGCGTCTTAATCGATAGATTAATATCTCTCCGTGTCAAGAATTAGTTCCCGAAATATTTTTGCAAAATTAACATTTTTGCAATAGTTATTCGCCAAGAAAGTTTTACATAAACTTCTTTAAAAAAAATTATTGTTAATCGACGGTACAATTAAATTTAACGCGAACTACGCCAAATGTTAGGTAATTATGTATATTTTAAAATAGTTTTTGAAAAAAATTAAAAAAAAAATTTCTGTATCCTTTTTAAGGATAATTGTGGTTATCAATGTTCTCCGCCTAGGAAAAATTCGGAAAAAATATTGTAGATGTAATGATGCATCGTAAGCTGAATTCCGAAGAAAAAAAGATGGGGACTCTTACCGTTTAAATGCAAAATGCGATTGAACGATTCCCCTCTTCAGCTTAGTAACATTACACTACTCTAAAATTATTAATTTGAAATAATTCCAAGAGATTCAGGTATAGGAGAGTTGGTCCGGTCTTCCTGATCTCAAAAATTGTTTTCTTTATATTTTGTATGGTTAGTTTTCGAGATAACGGTAAATATTTGCAGTTTTGGGTATCACTACATTCAAACCTATTTTTCGCTAAGGTTGCAAGTGCGATAACCGCAAGCAGTACCTTGTTAGAAACATAATTAAAATACGCTTCTAACGACATGCAACTTGCAGTGATTGAACAAACCCTTGCTCGTCAAAGTCAGAAATTTGTTGGTTTTTCTGATTCATTTTTTTATTCAAATATTTATCGTTTTTATAAAAAGGATTATGCACAGTATACACAGTAGATTCTCTACATTACAAAGTTTTGGCAACGGTTGTTATGAACGAGTGGTACGATCGAGTTCCAACTAAGGTCATGGTTTACTAGAAACGAGTGCTTAAAGCATTCTTTTCCATTTATGCTCCTCTAGTGAGCATTTAATTACCTACCACTTTTTTACATTTTCTGGCTTACTTTTTTCATTTATCCTTTTACGATCTACTTACTATCAACTGTGACCATAGTTGGAACTCGATCGTACCACTCGTTCATACCAACCGTTGCCAAAACTTTGTAATGTAGAGAATCTACTGTGTATACTGTGCATAATCCTTTTTATAAAAACGATAAATATTTGAATAAAAAAATGAATCAGAAAAACCAACAAATTTCTGACTTTGACGAGCAAGGGTTTGTTCAATCACTGCAAGTTGCATGTCGTTAGAAGCGTATTTTAATTATGTTTCTAACAAGGTACTGCTTGCGGTTATCGCACTTGCAACCTTAGCGAAAAATAGGTTTGAATGTAGTGATACCCAAAACTGCAAATATTTACCGTTATCTCGAAAACTAACCATACAAAATATAAAGAAAACAATTTTTGAGATCAGGAAGACCGGACCAACTCCCCTATACCTGAATCTCTTGGAATTATTTCAAATTAATAATTTTAGAGTAGTGTAATGTTACTAAGCTGAAGAGGGGAATCGTTCAATCGCATTTTGCATTTAAACGGTAAGAGTCCCCATCTTTTTTTCTTCGGAATTCAGCTTACGATGCATCATTACATCTACAATATTTTTTCCGAATTTTTCCTAGGCGGAGAACATTGATAACAACAATTATCCTTAAAAAGGATACAGAAATTTTTTTTTTTTAATTTTTTTCAAAAACTATTTTAAAATATACATAATTACCTAACATTTGGCGTAGTTCGCGTTAAATTTAATTGTACCGTCGATTAACAATAATTTTTTTTAAAGAAGTTGATGTAAAACTTTCTTGGCGAATAACTATTGCAAAAATGTTCATTTTGCAAAAATATTTCGGGAACTAATTCTTGACACGGAGAGCTATCGATTAAGACGCGAATCATAAAAAACAAAGAAAAAAAAATTTTTTGTGCTGATTTGAAAAATTCTGACCCTTGGACAAAATTATACCTAATACCATGTCTCCACATAACGTGTTTCGCTCTTTTTTTCTGCACTCGCTCTCGCAATCTTGTTTCAACCTCAAAACGAGTGCCGAAACTCGCCAATTTCCATAAAAATTTCCGAGAGCGAGTGAAGAATGAAACCCTTGTTTCGTTCTCAATCCTCTTGCAAAACGCGATGATAGCGATGCCTTCTCTAATTTTGTATCGAAAATCTATCGAAATCTCACACAGGTCAAAACAAAAACGCAAAAATAAGCAAACATACAAACATTTAAGAAGAACAAGAAAGATAAATTTAAACTGAATGACGATCAGCCACGTGGAGATGGGTTATTTAGCGAGATATTTCCATAGATGTTTCGCTTGCGAATCAAGTTATGTGTAGACGGGCTTTTAGACTGCATATATTGTTGTTTCAAAGCAAAATAACATTCAATAACTTAGAAATTATTTCTTAAATTGCAGCGTCAAATTTAAATCGATGGTACTTCTTTAAAAATTCATATTGTTTGCCATGTCCGTCAGCCAAGAAAGGATCAAAAATTTTCTTTATTCGACGTTTCTTTCCATTTCATCATCTTTATTGCCATAACTTTGTTAACGTCATATAAAATAAAATATAAGCGATCTGTCAATATATTGTATATCGACGGCTGAGAATAAGTTCGCCCTATTTCAAAAATTGTTTCAATAACGTCCTATTTCAGATTTTGCTTCAAGAACGCCCTATTTCAGAATTTGTTTCAATAACGTCCTATTTCAGACAATTATTCAAAAACGCCCCATTTCAGAGAAATATATATGGAATTTTCTCTGAAATAGGGCGTTTTTGAAGCAAAATCTGAAATAGGACGTTATTGAAACATTTTTTCAAATAGGGCATTTTTGAAACAATTTTTGAAATATGGCGATCTTATACTCAGCCGTCGATATGTAGACCTAGTTGAAGTCGATTGTTTTAAAAACGTGTTCTTGGTAACGCACAGCTGCCTCTCGTAGAGTAGACTTCATGAAATCCAACCGTATCCAAGACAAAACTAAAATTTTCTGGAAGTAGTTGCTATTGGCAATCTTTGTTGGTAACTTAGCTACTTAGCACTTGATAACGATCACCAAGGTGTGATATCGAAATGCGTATATTGGGAACCAACTAAATAAAACATATGAGTTTATATAGACCTAAAAAAGTAACTAAGCTAAGTTTGCTGGAAGTGTGTTCTTTTGTGTGTCCAAAATGTCCGGTTTGAACCACTACTACCTGCTACTCTCCAACCTATTGCTAAAAACTGATTGGAGATATCTTATGCGTTATATCTTTAGAAGTTATTAATTAAACGCCGCTTACGCAGCCAAATTGCCCACTGTTGGACGGAGTGAAAAATTACATTAAATGACCAACTGTTTGGTGTTTGTGGCAACACTGAAGTTCTGAACGTTTTTATATATTTTATTCGTTTTACATGTTCGATTTTTGCAAGATTTTCTCATGCTTCGCGTTTCCTGTCTTTCTTTTTGCCATTTTATTGATTCTGCTTCTGACTTGCCTTTATTATTTTCAAAGGACATTATTTTGATTTATGCCAAGCCATTGATCTCAAACCTTCAATTTTGCAGAACATTTATTTAATGCGTGCTCGCTTGAGTTGTTTTGTTGTTTTTTTTTTTTTGTTATAAATATTATTGCGTAAATTTTGTATTTGTGTATTAGTATATGAGTCCATATATTTAGGGTGGCTGGAAGGGGATGCAAAAACACTTGTGGGCCTTGAAAAGCTGGCTCATTTTTCACAATCTTAAAAGACTTTCCAAACTTTTTTCCAAACAATATATTACATTACTTTTAATTTTTTTTTTTACTTATTTCAGTACTGTTATACTAATGATTTGAATATGTCTGTATGTGTTTATATTAATTTATTTAATTTTTTTTGAAGAAGAACAAATTGTATTGTACTTAACCACTGTATTTAATGTGATGACGTATGAAAACATTTTCGAAAAAAGTCTTTAGTTACTTTAATTTAAGCGTAATATTTCTAAAAAGCATTACGCTAAAATTTATCGCTATTTTTCGCACACACCTCAATAAATTTTTAAGCGAAATACCAGCGACACACAGTGGGGGCACCTCCATACAAACGCGGCCAAAAATAGTAATAATTAAGCTAGAATCTTGAAACTCGGAACTTAAGCTTTTTTGGTGGAAATTAGTAAACTGTGAAAATTTGAACAAAATCCACCCACAAATACGCCCACCTCCCATATAACGGTATTTTTGAAATTTCAGCATTTTCCTAACTATTATAGATAAAATGCTCCATTTTGATTAGTCTATACATTTTTGAAATATAAATCAAATGCGGTAATCATTTTGGAAAAGGGGTAAAGCACTTCACCGTTATATGCACTTTTAAGTATGTTATAAGCATTTATCATAAAACTTTCATACAAAAAAATCGCATTTCAAAAAAATTTTATACCAGAAATGAAATTACACTTTTCTATTTCAGTGGGCTAAACCTGAATCTGGAGTCAGATTTTCCAAATTGTTTCTAGTTTCTGAGATTTTCATGCCCAAATAGGCAAAAAACACATTTTTTGGCTCTATTCCCTGCTTAATATCTTTTATGTAATTACTTTCCACTCAAATTCGATTAAACCAGTTGAAAGCACAATCATTACCCTTGAAAACAGCGTTTAGTTTCTTCGAATATCTTAATTAGAATTGGAAATATCGATATTTAAGTTTCGCCATTTTGACAAATATTCCCCATACAAAAAAATGTAAACTTTTTGAAGGTATGCTTTTTGTATGGGAAAAATGTACCAAAACTCAAAAAACACCTTCTATAAAAATGTTCATAAAACAAAATGGAGCAAACGAATTTTTACGATTTTTTCTCCTGTTTATAAAAGACATTTAGGACTATGAAATATTAAAAAATTGAGGAGGTAATATTTTTTGTTTTTTTTTTTTAATTTCATTTTAAAGTTTTAGAATTTTTACACATTTTTTTTTTATATTCCAAAAGAAAAAAGCTGTGAAAGATATGAATTAACGCTGATAAAAAGATTGCCTCATAATTTGAAAGTATGCACCATTTACTGCAAGACGATAAAGAAATATTCGATTATTCGCATAAATATAAACGTTTTTCATAATGTCAAAACTAACATAATTAATGCGTTTACAAAAACGCAGGTTTAGGCCAATGGGAAAAAAATTATAAAAGCAAATGGAGCAAGTGGATTTTTAAAATGAAAATATAGTTTGATTAAGAATATATTATTTCAAAGCATAAAAAAAAAATTTGAGGAGGTCATATTTTTTGTTTTTTTAATTTTTTTATTCAAAGTCGAGCAAAATTTTTTTCTTATCGACATTTTTTGTCAATATTTGAAAATTCATATAAATTCAATAGTGAACGGTATTTATAATTTCTGAAAGAGAAAATCATTATCTATGTAATGATGTGTTACTCGAGTTCGTATGTTAACAATTAAATGAGATAGAGCATCAGTGGCGCACACAGAAAAATATTTGGGGGGGGGGGGTTTCTTTATTCAACGGAAAATAAAAAAAAAAAATACTTAAAACTTGTCCAGACAATTTTTACTTAAATTTATGTTTGGGGAGTGGACCTACATCCGTATGCACACATTAGACAAAGGCACCTTTTAAATCTCAATTCATTGCATTTTCTCTGTATTTAAATTAAAACTAACAAGTAAGGAAGCCTAAGTTCGAGTGGAATCGAACATTAGATATTCAGCTGTATGCTTTCATTGTTTGTTTGCGTTTGATGGAAACACGCGCCCATTTTCAAAATTTTTATCAGTGATCCAACTAAGCATATGAATATTGTTCTTTGTGCAAAATTTCATTCCTTTATGACTTCTAGTTACAAAGATGTCACGTTACAAATTCCCAAAGGGTTTTCCAGAAATATCTTTGTTAAAAAGTAGGCGTGGTCATAAACCGATTTCGCAAAATTTGTGAGCATGTAGTACCACAAGTTATTAAAGTGTACAAACTGATTTTCGTCATAACATCTCAATTATTTGTAGAGTTATGGGTTCCGAAATCTCGTAGATTCCTTTGTCCGAAAAGAGGCGGTGCCACGCCCATTTTCCAACATTTAAATTACGCCGCTGTGGTACAGTGGATAGAGTGCTGGCCTGCTATGCCAGAGGTCTCAGGTTCAAACTTCAGTCCGAGCAAAACACCAAAAAAAATTTTCTAATTAGTAAAAATCCAATTATTGGGTTTTTTAAGAGCAGCGGTCTCCTCTCGGCAGTGGGCGGCATACCCTCCGAGTGTATTTCTGGCACGAAAAAGCTTCTCACAAAAAATGCATTCGCCGTTCGGAGCCGGCATAAAACCGTAGGTCCGCCCAATTAGTAGGAAAAAGAAAAGGAGCACACCTCGAATTGGGAGAGAAGCTCGTCAATAAAACTCGTCAGAGTTATAATAGCGCCATTGTATTATATATTATATTAAGTAAATTACGCGTACCAAATTTCATCGATATATCTGCTACGGTTTCTGAGTTATGGCTTCTAAAACTTTCAATGTTTGACCCTTAAGAAGTGGGCGTGGCACCGCCCATTTTCCAAAATTTCATCAAATTTTTTCATAGGGGCCTGAGCTCAATACGTGGGTAAAATTTCATTGCTCCAGCTATATTATTAGCTGAGATACCAAATCTCCGATTTTTTCTATATAGGAAAAGTGGGCGAGGTCATGGTCCGATTTCGCCCATTTTCAATACCAACCGTTCCAGTCTCGATACCAACTTGCATTTCAAATTTCATCAAAATATCTCAATTTTTGCGCGAGTTAGAGTGTTTAAAGACGGACGGACGGACGGACAGACGGACGGACGGACATAGCTCAATCGATTTCTCTTTTCACCCTGATAATTTTGATATATATAAGTCTATATCTACATATCTCGATTATTTCATTCTGGTACAATCCACCTTTATGTGATTAAAACTATAATACTCTGTGTACTAGTACAGCTGAGTATAACAAACCTCAGCTAATATCCACAGCATACTTTTAAGGATATGTCTCCACACTGCTTGTTTATAAACATAATCAGTAGTTGTTGACAAACATTGGCAATGTACCGCCACGAATATTCATAGATTTTACAACATGTATTTACACAAATATTTGTGCATGTACCATCTTTTATAAAATTATTTTTTTTTGAGTGCGCCAATGTAGAGCATTTTGTATGAGGTGTGTTCATTGAGAAAAAAAAGAACCTATTTTTTGCTCAACTTTGGGCACCCTGTACGGCTAAACGAAAAGAGACTCAAAAATTTGTATATAAGCTTTTTTTATTACAATTTAATGTATCTGTCGATCTCTATTTAAAAAAATTGTTTTACTCATACTTTAATTTTGAATTTATTTTTGGCCGCAATCACCCATTGTGCGACAGTGGAAATAAATTAATAAACTTCTTGCCAAAAAAAAACGAATATTTTGCAGCTTATTCCACATTTATTTGACTTGCCATGTACATTAGACCGTATCGCAAAAAATAAAGTTCCCCGTACACCCCCACATATGATGTGTTTTTGGATAACATTTCCCGAAAAGTTTTTTATTTTTTTTTTGGACACCGCTAGATGTCGCTAAAATTTATTTTTCTCATATCTTCGGTATTTATTGTCCGATCTCTAAGTTTAATACACCAATGTCTTTGGCTTGAAGGGGCGGCTTATACTTTGGAATATTATTAACCCTATATGCGCCATTGGGGTCACTACCACCCAGTACTTAGTTTATACAACCCTAATGTACATTTTTTATGCCTGCATGCTAAACATGGTCAAAAAATCATTAACCTTTTGCAAAATAAGTATTTCGATAGCTTGAGCAGAACCCGAAATAAAACACGTTCAACATTCCGAGGAATATAGGGTTTTCGGTTCCTTTGGTCTTTTAGGTTAATTTTAAAGAAAAATTTTCTGAGGAGACCCCTAATAAAATTTTATGCCAAATAATTTCCTAGAACATTTTAACCCTCTAGCGACCTTAAAAATACTATTTTTCCTGATTTTCAAAAAAATAGGGGTCAAAATAACCCTTTATTGGCGGTGCTAGAGGGTTAACATGTTCTAGAAAATTATTCGCCATAAAATTTCCGTAGGGGTCTCCTCAGAAGAAATCTTTGTAAAATGAACTTACAAGACGCAAGGAAGCGAAAAACATTTATTCCTGGGAATGTTGAGCGCGTATTATTTCGGGTTCCACTGAATCGATCGAAATACTCCTTTTGCAAAAGATTAATTATTTTAGACTATCTTTAACATGCAGCCATAAAAAATTGCATTAGGGAGGTATAAACTAAGTACTGGGTGGTAGTGACCCCAATTGCGCACATAGGGTTAATAATATTCCATAGTATAAGCCGCCCCTTCAAGACAAAGACATTGGTGTACTAAACTAAAAAATCGGACAATAAATACCGAAGATATGAGAAAAATAAATTTTAGCGACATCTAGCGGTGTCCAAAAAAAAATAAAAACTTTTCCGGAAATGTTATCCAAAAAGACATCATATGCGGGGGCGTACGGGGAACTTTATTTTTGCGTCCCTATAAGGCGAGACGGCCTAATGTACATGGCAGGAGCGGGCCTTAAATCACTGCCGAATAACAGCATACTCAGATAGATTTCCAGAATATCCTTACAAAAAAGAAGCAAAAGCATAAAATCACTTCGTGTACAAAAATAATAAACTGAATTAAATCGCACTGCGAAATCCAATATCCTGTTGTGCTTTTCGTGTTTGTGTCGTTTTTAGTTGCCCCATGGCCTGCTGACAAGGCATTTCCTGGGATTAAATTAAAATTCAGCTGCCGAAATCCACCTGCACACTTTTTGTATACCATTCATGTATCGTGATTGATATTCTGCTATACGCCTGGTTAGTGGAGGAACTAATATAATTGAAATTTATACCATTTGATCTTATTCAGATTTTCAGAAAGTTTTCTCGAATTTTCAGAATTTTTGTATAAGCTTGGATACACTGATTTAAACATTTTCCATCGAAAAATTACGTATATTTTTATGAGAAATTAGCAAATTAGTGTTATCTAGCTAATGAATTTTATGCATCTGGAGCATTTTGTCCATTCTTTAATGGAATTGGGGCACCTGCAAATAAAGGACTAGGCCAATAATATTTTGCAGTCTTACTTTTGTTCTAGAAAGGCAACTTTCCGCAGGTAGAGCAATAATGATTTCAAAAAAAGCCCCAATTCACACCGCCCTAATACCCATGCACATCCCGGCCAACCAGAGGTGACCGTATTTTGGTTTACTTGTGAATTTTTTCTGTTTCTGTTTTTATTTTTGGGAATTGTCAAATGCCATTAGCAAGAACAACAACTGCAATAATAAATTCGGAGTACGGAAACGAAAAAAATCCGCAACAGCAGCGCATTTCTTGTTGCTCTGTTGGGTTGCTTTTGCATTGATTGTTGTTGCTGCTGTGGCAACCGCTGGCAGGCACTTAATGCATTACGTCCATCCATAAATTCTGGTATTTCTTTTTGCTTTTTGCTACTCGTATCATCAAATGTCATCAACTGGAGTTAGCGATTGCCAGTTGTGTTTGGGTTTGTATGAATTTTGAAGTGCTTAGAGGTTGTAATGGCGCTCTCAGTATTGTTATCAAGAGTGCCACACGATTGTAAGTAATAACTACTTGAGCATTCTTAGCGAGCTTCAGTGATTGTTTTTTTCCTGCATTTGTTGTTTCTAAAAAGAACAGCAGTTTTTTTTTTATTTCAAAAGTTGTATGGACTCTTCGAATGGTTTTTCTCTGATGTTGGGCAATATTACTTTATAAAAAACTTTCTTTTGTAAAGATTTTTTTATATGCACGTATTAAAATAAAAGCTGTTCTTAAAGGCACTAAAATTAAGAAAGGAAAATTGTCGGTAATTTTTTGTTAGTTGATCGTTTTGTGTAGTGGGCGATTCCTTTATCTCATGAAAAAGAAATAATAAAATATTACTAACACCTGCATTAGTTTCGAAAGAGTTAAATACTGATGTCAATATTGAATTTTTAGTTGTCACAAAAAGCTTACCCCGAACCAACAAAAGTAAGTATAAGTATCAGCAAAATTTGTTTTCTCTTCACTTACCTGGTATATTTGCGTATGCGGTTTTTGCCAGCAAAACCAGCAATAATATGATGAACTGATAGGTTTTAAGCAATTGGTTTATTTTGTTGTTGTGGTTGATTATGTTGCTATTGATTTTGTTGCTCCACTCACTGTTGCTGCTACTGCTGCTGCCGTCGCTGATGCCTTCCTTTCTTCTGCTACTCCGATGGATTTTACAATTTTCAACAATTGTGTGAATTTTCGTTGATTTGCGGTTCAATTCAATTGATTCGTTCCTTCTCGATTGTACATAAATGTTGTTTGCTGTTGTAGTTGTTGTTGCTTGTGTTATTGTTAGTGTTGTTTTTGGTAATGTTATTTTTTGATTGTTTATAATAGAATTGTTGTTGTTGCATTTGTTTGTTTTTGTTGTTGTGGCGAACGATGATCGCGACCGGCTTAATGCCTGACACCACCGGTAAGACCCAGGGTCCGCACACACGCCCATGCCTCTGGTCCCATAGTCAATGCCGCTAACGGATCGTCCTCATTGCAGCGGCGTCATCTGTAACAAAAATAAAAAAGTAAAATAATAATAAAAATTAAATCGTAAATGTTACATAAAGGTGTATGTATGTATGTACATGTGTATTTTGTCTTGTTATGGCCTAACATATCCCATAGGCGATGACGGAGCCCTTCCTAGGTAGCATGGGAGTGCTCCGGACTGTCCAAAACATCGAAAAAGACATGCTACCTATTACATTGCACTGGCTAAGTCATTTTAAAACCATAAATTTTTAAATGCAAATATCTCATTTTCCCTCTAAAGAAATGGCAGCAGATCACAAATGCTAAATGCTGGTTTACATACAAATAGTTGATCTTGCTCTACTCTTGTTCATTGAGGTACTGCTCTAAGTGTTTTCTGCTGGAGAAGTATTCACGCGATATTCCGCGAGATAATTAATTGTGATTGAGTTTATATACATTTACTTGATTAGATTTAATATATCCTTACTGAATAAAAAGGTAAACTCCCATATTACCTGATTATCTTCTAGAGAATTGAGGTATCTAATGGTACTAACAGGGATGCCACTTTTGGGCTTTTCCTACCAAAACTGGTAGGTTTTATTCCTTTTGGTAGGTTGGTAGGATGATTTGAATTTTGGAAGGTTTTTGCCTTCGTTCAACTAATATCACTGATTTGGTACATTTGGTCACTTTGCCACAACACTGTTGAGAAAACGTGTCTCCTCAGTAGAGTTTTGTCACAAAACTCTGCTAAATAGAAACATTTTCTTTGAACTTCAAGTACACTTGCCCCCACAGACACAACTGGAGGATACTGAAAACAGAAATGCATCTGACATTTTACGCTATATGAAGCAAAGAAGGCTGTTCGTCTACATGGTGTGTAATAAAGAGGTCCATGTGGCATCACGACTGACTATCAGGCCTACCTAGGTAGTAAATGTGTTTGCTGTACCAAGTGGAAACAATATCCGCTATTTCCCTCGATAAATTTTCTTACGTTTCCTTCAGGATCAGTTGCTTGCCCTCATTATTTCTCAAATGTTATTCCACAAAATGTAAATCCTGATTTCCTCCGCACTGGACGAGCGGTGGCAGCCACTAATACCCAACCCAACCTTGTCCGAATATCATTTAACGCCAACTCAAGTTTTTGTTTATCTGTAAACTGCTGCTCTTCCTCTTTTGCTTCATATTTTTATCACTCATTCTAAAATTAATTGAAATTTTTACAAATAATAATAAACTTAATACTAAAGTTTTCACAAGGTAGTCGGTTACTGGCCTAAATGAATTTATTGAATATGCTTAAATCTCACATTAAAAAAAAAAAAAAAAAAATTGGTAGGTTCGAAGCCATTTTGGTAGATTTTTGGTAGGAAAAAAATTTTCTTAGTGGCATCCCTGGGTACTAATTGTTACTTATAGACCCATCAGAATATTTCAGTGAATGGTTTTCCTTTGGGGCATATTGGGCCATATTAATAAAAGCCAAGCATTTGCTTTTGCTCAAGATTTCAGACCTTTTACTCAAATTTGGAATTTGGTTCATACAAATTAATGTCAAATTTCTGAAATTTTTAGTAAAAGCATTTGCTTGGATATTATTAATACGGCTTAATGTGTGTTGAATACCTAGAGACATTTTTATTATCTTGCAACTCGAAAAATCGTTTATTTTGCTTGCAAAATGGCAAAACATTTCTTTAACTTTTTTATAAAACCTTTTCGTAATAGCTTATTTGTTTCTTAGATTTTCATACTACGTACATAGGTACCTCTCTATAGATTCATTAGCCTTCTTTGAACAATCTCTTTCGCTTTTGACCACAAAATTCAAAATTTTCAGAAATTTCCAATTAAAAGACTTTTGATTTGCTCTTTGCAGACACATACATACATACATACATATGTATATACCCATGTACTTATGTATGTAAAAAATTCTGCAAAATTCTACGAATGTACATACATACATGTGCATATATGTAGATACATAAGTATTTATTTTTGTATGTATATTATACAACAAACTTGCAGTCAAAGCCATTTTAAATTTCTTTTATTTAAAATTTTTCCAGAAATGGTGGTTGTCAATAGCCCCAGAGTAGCTTAGCCATACATACATACATACATATCTATGTACATATATCTACTATATTTCCTGCCTTCATTTATTTTATCACAAATTCGAAGAATTGGCCAATCAATACCAAAAGCCATATCATTTTATCCGTACAAGTCTCAAAATCAAACGAAATGACATTTTTGTCGACCGGATATCTGAATTAGACAAGAAAATTGAATTTGGTTTGTGGTTTGTTTGTACGTTGCAGTTGGTTGGCTGTAGACAAATTACAAATTTTGTAATCAGCTATGGTATGTTTTTTTTTTTTTTTTTTTTTTTTTTTACGAGGAGGAAGCATCGAAAGCCTTTACCCCGTCAGTGTGGGACTCTAACCCGAACTAAACCTCCTACTGTCATCGTACCGAACCCCCCGGTACTACCGTCAAGCTACCGTCGGGAGGTGGGTTGAGCACTAGGCTCACAGTCCGTAATGGTCGCGTTATTGCCCTCAGTCTGCCTTAAAAGGCTTCACCCATTTTTATAAAAGTGGTCAGTGTTAGGTGATCTACGGAGGCCAAAGCTCCGTACCACGCGCATTGACGGATGCAGGAGGCCTAGCTCCTGTACGTATCCGTAACGGATGCAAGAGGCCGAGCTCCTGTACGTATCCCTTTCATTCAAAGTTCACAATATTAGGTGGTCTGCGGAGGCCAAAGCTCCGTACCACACGCGATGACGGATGCAGGAGGCCTAGCTCCTGTACGTATCCGTGACGGATGCAAGAGGCCGAGCTCCTGTACGTATCCGTTTCATTCAAAGTTCACAATATTAGGTGGTCTGCGGAGGCCAACGCTCCGCACCACACGCGATGATGGATGCAGGAGGCCTAGCTCCTGTACGTATCCGTAACGGATGCAAGAGGCCGAGCTCCTGTACGTATCCGTTTCATTCAAAGTTCACAATATTAGGTGGTCTGCGGAGGCCAAAGATCCGCACCACACGCGATGACGGATGCAGGAGGCCTAGCTCCTGTACGTATCCGTAACGGATGCAGGAGGCCGAGCTCCTGTACGTATCCGTTCCACTCGAAGTGGTTAATGTTAGGTGGTCTGCGGAGGCCAAAGCTCCGCACCACGCGCGTAACGGATGCAGGAGGACTAGCTCCTGTACGTATCCGTAACGGATGCAGGAGGCCGAGCTCCTGTGCGTATCCGTTCCACACAAGGTGGTCATTGTTAGACGTGCCTATGATTAGAAGGACACAATTAGTGCTCATTTAGTCGCCGTTTGCTCGCCGTCTTCTCTCTAGGCTCTCAGTGTTTTCATGGTGCCTGCTATTACGTTACTCGCTGCAGTCCATTTTGCCTTGCTTTCTAGCATATGCTTCACGAACGACTCGGGTGTATAGTCACCTCCAAATATTCTACGGAGTTTGTTTCTGGATTCGTAAAATCTCGCACACTCAAAGAATACGTGGTATGCATCCTCTATTGCTTGCCCCCCGCAGTGATCGCACGTTGGGTTCGACTCGTGCTTAAAGCGAAAGAGATAGGCCTTGAAACAACCGTGCCCAGATAGGAACTGCGTCAGGTAGAAATCGACTTCGCCGTGTGCTCGTTCCAACCAGCATTTCAAATCTGGTATGCATCTATGTGTCCAGCGTCCCTTCGTGGAGTTACTCCATCTAAACTGCCAGCTATGGTATGTAACTAAATACATATGTACATATATGTACGTGTACATATATATTTATGTATTTTTGTTGTTATTTTGCAAAATTGAAAATTTCGTTTGTTTTGCAAATAACATGACATAATTGCAGCAAAGGACATACATACATACATACATACAGGCAAGCATGGTTGAGAAGCAATGAAAAATCGAGTCGAGAGCAAAACCATGTTTTTGAATATCTGTCTAAATACAAAAACAACAATAAATCTAACCGCATGTGTTTTTTTTTGTTTTATTTACAAATTTTTAAATTGATTATGCTGCTTTACCTCAAAAGTTGACACCAAACAAGATTATTTTCGATTGTGTGTGTGTTTGTGTATAAAATTTCATAATAAATTGCCTGTGATGTATTGTGGAACGATTTTCCATCATCCTTTGTCAAGTTTGGTTTGGAGACAAACCGGTTTCGGCTAACATGCGCCATCTTCAGTGTCTTTTTTGGTTCTGAGTTATTTTGTGTAAGTTCGATAGTAATTTTAGCAACTAATTTCCATCGTTTGGTCTGGTACTTCGTGTTCATGTGATGTGTTCGTGCATTCGTGCGTTCGGGCGACGTGCGTGTGTGTGAGTCTGTGCTGTGCGTTTAGGTATGCAAATCTATTTTTCTGTCTTCTCTTCATTATTGAAATTCATTAACCAGGTAGGTAAAAGTCCGTTATTGTCCTCTTGTGTGCTGTTTTGTTTATGGCTTTCTTTTCAATCAATTCGCAAATAACTTTGCAGAGAATATTTCTCATTTAAGTTTTGCTTAACATAATTTTACTAGATTTGCTTAAATATACTGATAATATCTTGCAAAGTAGTTCTTTAGTTTTTCTTTGCGCATAACAACTTGTAAAATTAGGCGATTAATATGAATCCCCCGTGTACCAAAGCACACACATACATACATATGTACATACATACATATGCAAACAAACAAACAATCCTAGGCTTTGTGAAACAAAACACCTTTACTATGATTAAGAATGGCGATAAAAACTTTTCCATTGTCACACTATTCTTAAAGAACAACAACAAACACAAGACCATTCACAAATGTGTACAGGAACAGACACGCACATACATTTTCGGCAAATAAACAGGAAAAGTTTTGTTCCTTTTGTTTACGCCTAATTGTATGCTTCAGCGGTTCAATGCTTCGACATGAATGGGCGTGTAAATTTCATGTTATACCATTCTTTGGCACCTTAATTGTTTTACAAGTTCATCGCTATGCCTATATAATGAAATGGAAAAAACAAACACAACAAAAACTGTAAGCGAATTGGGGAAGTGAGTGTGGATAGTAAGACTTTGGTAGATTGCCCTTTCTGAGCTAACTTCACTGGATCACAAAATGAAATTTGTTGTCTGTACTTTGGACGTGACTATCCTATCTATATGTAAAATCGGTCGCTGATTCCGAAAATTGGGTTAATTTTTAATTCTATTGGAAGGTGTTTGAGATATCGGCAATTTACCGTTATCGTTGGTAAAAAGTTATGTCATTTAAATCAACAAAACTTGAAAATATTGTTGGATAGAGAATGAATTGAATATATGTATGTGAACCACAAGTTCCAGGATGCAATTTCGAGCCAAATTTATTCAGTTAATTGGCAAACTATAATTCAGATGCCATAATTAGAAATTCTAGATTTCTAAAAATTTCTACATAAGTTTTGGAACATGTAGCATATGAACCAAAATTTAAACAACAACTAAAACAAAATTAGTGGCACAACCGATTTTTAGTCATGATTGTTTAAATATCCTACCAACCTAGAAAACCAACAAGACCTCTGACCGCAGTTTTAATAAATTCTGTGTAATAATTCAAATTAAAAAGAAATAAAGAAAACTTTTAATGAAATGAGGGCACGAGACGCTTAATACTCACTCAACCACAATCAATCAAAGCAATCAATCGTACAACAAACCGAACTGAAACAACGGATACGAAAGACAATCTGTCGCCGAATAACAAACCAATAATTCATTTAAGGCAACAAATGAGAATGTACGTACGTACATATGAGGAAGGATGGTTGACGAAGTGAAACTTATTTTCAGCAAAACACGAGTACGAAAACACACACAAACAAAAACACAAGAATATTTATTTGCCACTAGGCGAGCGAACATTAAAGCTTATAAGGACGTAGAGTCCTCTAGCTGGAAGTGGCCACAGGTAAGTACATAAGTACAGGGTGAGAGATAGATGTGCATTAGGCATATAACAAATGTTGACGAAAAATTTGACATACCACCACGTGGTGGCAAATATTGTACAAGTAATGAATATCACTTTTTTAGGTGATTTCGTTTCAAAAACGTTCCGCGCACAGCTGTGTTATTATTATATTGAATCAGAATTTTCTGAAGAAAAATTAGTTTGGGGTGGGTGGGGCACTTCCCTTAGGTCCATTAAAACGCGTTTGGAATAATAGGAAGATTATTAGTTAAATAAATATCTATTATTATGAAGAAAAACGTGTACACTGTACAACACGTTTTGTTTTTTTCAGCAGTTCTGATAAAAAAGTAATTTTGTTTTGAGCGGATACTTTTGCAATTTCACACTTTTTTAAGCTCTATTCGACTATAGTATGCCGTTTTTCGTATTTGCAAAAATTGTAAAAAGTTATATGCCTAATGTGCATGTATATGTATTGTTTCAATGGAATTTACTGAATTTGCAATTGGTCAATTCCATTGTGACGGGTGTGACCATGATACTCATAATTTTCGCTATAATTTTGAAATGGAAAGCTTGCATTTCAAAAAAAGGCCGTTATTCCCAGCAATGGGAAAGTTAAAAACGGTGGATAGCAGATATATACTTGAAGGACACCATTTCCGACCAGAGTGGCCATTAGAAAGCTGGGACGGGTGTGACCTTATATATTTGAGCTTTCAAAAAATCCCACTTTGCATATAAATTTTGTAAAACTTTTCACAGAACGCATATAAAAAATTTAGTCCAGCACGTTGCTCAAAGTCTTTTTGATTGTATAGCATACTTACTATTTTGAAATTCACGTTTTTCTTGCGAAAACCCTGTTTAAAAAATTGGACGGGTGTGACCTCTCTATGTGACGGGTGTGACCCAGTACCAAAATTCAAAATTTTTGATGAACTAAAAGTTTTTATTGACTTCATTTATAACTCGTAATATGAAAAAAAGTAACATAACATTGTTTGCTCGCTATCATAAAACTCACATTATTCCAAAGGTGTATGTTTTAGGAAAATTTGTTTAAATTCAGATAAATATGAATCGCAAGCATACACAGAGACCGCATCTGCTCTTTTAAAGTTGTGCATATTTTGAATATTCTTTATTAATTTTACGTTTTCCCACCTTGCGTTCAAGAAATTACTGTCGCGCTCAACATCGTCTTTTGATGCGTAAAAAACGTCGATCTTATTAAGTTTCTTTGTTTCAACTAGATATTGGAAACAGTCAACGGGTGTTTTCATAAAATATTCTCTAGCCTTAAGCCCGTACTTAAGGTTCTTTTTGCAGCTGCCGCTATTCCATCTACAGCGCCTTTACCATGGCCTGTAGCGAAAAAATTCCAAGTCATTTCTAATCCAAAATCCTTAGGGGCCTGGCAAATGTTAAAAATATTGTATCGATTTTTAAACTGAGATGCGCAGTTTTATCTGTTATCATTTTTTTTAGCATCCCTCCTTCTTTTATCTCTTATTCTCTCCTTAGCTAGATGCAATTCATATTTTTCTTTGTTTTCTTTAAGCTTCTTCCTCTGTTCGCGCTTTCTGTTTTTCGAATCTATTAAAAAATATATGTATACTTCGCGTTGGTGTGACGGGTGTGACCAAAAATTTTTTAGAACTGAATACTAAATTACTGCGACAAATTTTAAGAAAATTTCACTAAGTATTTATCGCGACTACTTTGTTATTATTGGAGAGTGTCAGGTGGTTAAAATGTAAAGTACCAATATAATTAAACTTTTTCAATTTTTTCTGTGACGGGTGTGACCGAAAATTTAAGTATATTAAACACGCCATAAAATTGTTACTATAAAACGTATAATATCGAAACTTCACAGAAATGTAAAACAATGACCTAGTCTCTTCAGAGGTAACGGTTTTTATTAATATTGAGAATGGAAGAGTATAAAAATGTTAAATAAAGAGACACCTTGCAGAGAATGTGAACTGAATATTCAGTATAGACAAAGTTCAAAGTGTTGCCGAACTTATAAAAATTTACGTGAATCCAATTTTTTTTATTCAGCCATAAGAATCATCCTCTTGTGCATATTAACAAATTTAATTTAATTAAAAATAAGTGATTTCTAATTTTGCTGGATAGGGCCGTTTTAGGTGGAATTGACCAATTGCGAATAATTTCATTTGTACAGGAAATGCTGATGATCTCTTACTCAACTACCGAAAAATACAATCACTACCAAAATGAAGACCGGCACCTATTTGCATATGCATAAAGGTATATTAATGTAGAATAACAGTTAGCTAGCTTAGAGTGCAAACTGTGTAAGTCCATTTTTATGAAAAAGTGTTTTTAAGTGTAGAAAGCTAGAAAAATCAAATACGCACCACGCTAAACAAGTCTGTGATACTTGTCATATTTCTACTCGTTTTTATGCAGTGATACGCAAATTGTGTAAGTCCAAAATTTTTATATGAACAGAAAATTTTTTTTCATTTGGAAATTTTTTATTTTTTGTTTTTTGTCTTTCCTACAATGTTTGAAAAAAGGACTTACACAATTTGCACTCTAAGCTAGCGAGTTGTTCCATCACTTTCATCATAACGGACCAAGGGTTTCACCAGCTCGTCCGTTTAGTTTGACGATTTATATGTGTGGACATTTCCACGCTTGGCTTTTGTTTACCTGCACAATTTTGCATTTATCCATGGATCGAAAATAATGGACTTACTTAGATGGAAAGGATTTCATTCAAGAGAAAATTTAAAGTAAAACATTTGCTTAGATCATTAATTGTAATTAGCAAAATATAGAGCTGATATGAAAAAATTTTTCTCGCAATTAAGCACCTCGTCGCCTGAGAAAACGAATGTCGTATGTGAAAATCGACGATTTCTAATTTTTGATGCAGATTAACTAAATCGAACCTAATCTTTTAATTTTTTCAATCCATTTTTTTTCTATCTCTTTTAGTTTTTGAGTTATTTAGTGTGCATTTGTCGTATGTTTCAAAATTACCTACTACCATGTCGTATGTGCCGCTGAGCTACGGAGAATAAACCAAAATATTGTATCGGAGCTATAGGTTATAGTGATCCGATCTGAATGATTTTCACTGACATATTTTATTGTAGTACAATACCAATTACGGCAAAGTTTAGTATAAGTTGATCCTTAAATATGGAAGTTATACCCGAAAACAGCTATATCTGAACAATCAGTTGTATGGGAGCTATATCTTATATTAGGCCAATGTAGTCGATTCCGACAAATGATCAAAGTATCATCAAAATATATTCAACTGCCAAATTTCAAGTCGATATCTCAAAAAATGTGAGCCCCATAACTATTCCGGTTTGGAAAAAGAGAAGAATTTTTGTCGTATGGTGCTCAGACGTCACATACGACAAATGCATACTGAATGCAAAGTCGTTTATCTTCCATAATTTTAAAGATATCCAACTTTTGCAAATTGCATGTCAAAATATATAATACAGAGAACTTTATAAGTTCTCTGTATAATACTCGTTACAGCTTGTCCAAATAACAGAAAAATCTGTTGTATAGTTTTTGAGAATTACCAATTTGAACTTCAAACTTGATTTTCTCGAAACTATGGTTTGTAACATACATTCGACATTCGTTTTCTCAGGCGACAACCTGTCATTTTTTTTTTTTCGAAAAATATGAAATAACAATAAACGCATATTTGGTTGCAATTTACTTACATACTCCTACGATCCCCACACTTGACTCTGTGAGTGCGTGTGGTTTTGACAAAAAATGCTGAAGTCATGCCGACTCTGCCGAAATTGTGTGGCTGCGGTGATTTCAGCACAAACACACACATACACACCAAAATTGGTAATTCATGAAAATCACATCAACGTGCAACAATCAAAAAAGCAACAGCAACGTAAAAAGTAAAAAGTAAAAGCAAAAGCAAAAACAACGGTTGCAAGTAGGTACAATAGCAATCAAATGGATGACTAAACCAAAAAGGGCTGTGTGCTCACCTTTACCCCCCATAAACATCCAACACAAAGAGAGCCAACAAAATGCCAGCGGTAGATTATGCATAGTACGAGGCCTGCTCGCAGGATTAATGGATGCAAATATGCCACAAAATTAGGTCACCTTATGATTTTATTGTAATCTGGTATAGATCGTAAGTATATATGGACGCTTCCAAACAATACTGTAACTGTCCGAAAGCTGTGGGCACGCTTTGCTTTACATAAAACCATAACAAAAAATTAAAACTTGCTACCTACGTTGTTTTTCATGGTAAGCTGTCAATGTTTTTATTCTGTAAAAATCTCGAGTTGTATTATATGTACAATTTTGCTTACATATAACTTTTGATTGGATTGTCCGATTGATACCAAAATTTGACAGCATCCAAATAAAGAGACGTAATACTGAAAAACGCCAAAAACGGGTATACGTACTAAGTCGACTTAGTACAGTATTGTTTGCAAGCGTCGATATGTTTTTTGCTTTCTGTGTTCTTTTAGGTTCTTTGTAAAATAATATTGTCTGAGAAGACTCCTAGTGAAATTCTACGGCGAATAATTTTCTAGAACATTTTGACCCTCCATCGACCTTTAAAAAACTATTTTTCGGACTTACTAATCTAGAGATCACAACGACATATTCGTGGAGCTTTACGGGATTACATATAGTATTCTACTAAATTAAAGCTCATCCAATTTTATTATATGCATGTTTCCTAACAAAAAGATATGTATTTTTACTATATGGATATTGCTCATTCGTTCTGTGTGGATATTATTACGCCCCCAAAGGTGCGGTCGCACAGTGTTATTAGGGCTTACCTCGTACTTGTGTGTGAATACGATAATTTTTAAATTTTAATTTTCCAAACAGTGTTTTGGCAACGAGAACGATTAACACTATCGCCATGATTGCAATTTACCTTCTTTTTCTGCTTTTTGCCTATCGGCTTAATGGCGAGTGCAAAGAATTGACCACACATACGCACATGGTATATGTACATATGTAGATACGCGGGATCCCGACATCCCGTCCTTTTTGACACCCCGGAAATCCCGGGATTGCTAGAATTTCATCCCGGGATTTTCGGGATAAAATAAAGAGAGAATATTCCCCTATTATAGCAAAGAAAAATTGTATTTTATAAAATTTTTATTGGTCTGTGCCAAATGAAAATGGTGCATTTTTCATGTGATAAATGAGACAAAAATAATGCAACCCTTTCTTCTTCTTGATTGGCGCTTAACCGTCTAGACGATTCTGGCCGAGTCCAACAGAGCGCGCCAATTGCTTCTGTTTCGTGCAGCATGGCGCCACTTGGGAACACCTAGGGAGGCAGCATCGCTGTCCACCTGATTTTCCCAACGCAGTGGAGATCTCCCTTTTCTTTTGCGTTCAGCGGGTTCCGATAGAAATGCTTTCTTGGCCGGAGCGCCTTCGTCCATTCTCACGACATGACCTGCCCAACGCAGCCGCTGGATCTTTAAGTATTCGCTGAACAATGTCGATGTCTGTGTAAAGCTCGTACGGCTCATCGTTAAATCTCCGTCGATACTCGCCCACGCCAACGCGCAAAGGTCCATAAATCTTACGAAGAACTTTTCTCTCGAGTACTCCAAGTGCCATCTCATCTGATTTTGAAATTGTCCATGCTTCTGCGCCGTACATGAGGACTGGAACGATGAGCGTCCTGTAGAGTGTGATTTTTGTTTGTCGAGAGAGGACTTTACTTTTCAGTTGCCTACTTAGTCCGAAGTAGCATTTATTGGCAAGCGTGATTCTTCGTTGGATCTACGTGCTGACATCATTCTTGGTGTTAATGCTGGTTCCCAGATAGACGAAGTCCTTAACAGTTTCGAATTTGTAGCTATCAACATTGACGTGGCTGCCAAGGCGTGCTGTTTCTTTGTGTGATGACAGGAGGTACTTCGTCTTGTCCTCGTTGACCGCCAAACCCATTTTCTTAGCCTCTTTATCTAGCTTGGAGAAGGCAGAACATACGGCGCGAGTGTTAGTGCCAATGATGTCGATATCATCGGCGTACGCCAGCAGTTGCACACTCTTGTGATATAAGATGCTTCCTGTATGGTTAAGTTCTGCAGCTCGTATTATCTTTTCCAGCATCAAATTGAAGAAGTCGCACGAAAGAGAGTCACCTTGTCTGAAACAACGTTTGGTCTCGAACGGCTCGGAGAGGTCCTTCCCAATTCTGACGGAGCTGGTGGTGTTAGTCAACGTCATTTGGCATAGCCGTATAAGTTTAGCAGGGAAACCAAATTCAGACATTGCGGCATACAGGCAATTGCTATTCGTGCTATCAAAAGCGGCTTTAAAATCGACAAAGAGATGGTGTGTGTCGGATCCTTTTTCATGGGTTTTTTCCAGTATTTGTCGTATTGTGAAGATCTGGTCGATGGTAGATTTACCAGGTCTGAAGCCACACTGATAAGGTCCAATCAGATTGTTGACGATAGGCTTCAGTCTTTCGCCCAATACTCTTGCTAAGACCTTATATGCGATATTCAGGAGGCTTATCCCACGATAATTGGCGCGTACTGTGGAGTCTCCTTTTTTGTGGATTGGGCAGAGCACACTTAAATTCCAATCGTCGGGCATGCGCTCGTCCGACCATATTCTGCATAGGAGTTGATGCATGCTCCTTATCAACTCTTCGCCACCATGTTTGAATAGCTCGGCTGGCAAGCCATCAGCGCCCGTGGCCTTGTTATTCTTAAGCCTAGATACTGCTATTCGCACTTCGTCATGATCAGGTGGTGGAACATGCCTACCATCATCTGCTATTGGGGATTCGGGTCGTACATCTTCTCCTTCCGCACTTTCACTGTTGCCATTATCTAGCAAGGAGGAGAAGTGATCCCTCCACAACTTAAATATGCTCTGGACATCAGTTACCAGATTACCGTTATCATTCCGGCAGGAATTTGCCCCGGTCTTGAAACCTTCAGTCATCCGCCTGATTTTTTGATAGAATTTTCGAGCATCGTTCCTACCCGCCAGCATCTCAAGCTCTTCACACTCGCGCCTTTCAGCCTCCCTTTTCTTCTTTCGAAAAAGGCGCCTCTCTTCCTTCTTCGCCGTTCGATAACGCTCCCATACGCTTCGCGTTGCGCCCGCACACAATGTAGCCCTGTAGGCGGCGTTCTCCTTTCCGAGGCATCGCGACATTCCTTGTCGTACCAGGTGTTTTTGTGGGCTCGCTTGTATCCTATTGATTCCTCAGCGGCGATACGAAGTGAACGAGCGATGTGTTCCCATTCCTCAGATACATCGTTTGGTGAAGGGTTGCTCTCAGAGAGCAGGAGTGAGAGCCGAGTGGTGTATTCATTGCCGAGTGGTGTATTCATTCAATGCAACCCTTTACTTGCGCCAAGAACAGAAAATGTTGCCCCTTAATCGGGCTAGTTTTACATATGGTCAATTTTATTCAAAAAATAAAATTAGCAAAAATCAGGAAAAAGTTTAATTTTATTTGAGAATTTCATATTATGTACTAAAATAAAATACGCAGCTGTATACTCGGAATTTATCTCAAAATTTGTGCATCCGATTTTTAATTTTTTTCGAATGTTGCATTAATTTTCAGTATTTTTCGGCAAGCTTGGAAATATTCGCTTAAACGAAGTACGTCGTTAAATTCTGAAAATTTTTATTGGAAATTATCAAATGATCACGAGCTTTATTATTAATATCTTAAAAGTACTAACTGTAAAGGTAAATTGTTTGTTCACAAAATGTATGTAATTTACTTTGTTGATTGCGTTTTTGAAAGTAACTCTTATTATTAAATAATACGCATGATTTTTCGTTCCTATTTTATTTTGTTACTAATGAAATAATAAAAAAAAATAAAAATCAATTTTTTCTTTGCACTTTAAAGTTGTAGCGTTCCTCGAAATATATACTTACTTTTTTCAACCCCAAAATGTGGGAAAATAATTAATGTCCGGGACAAATCCCGGTATCCCGGGATTATAAAAAAATCTCGAAAATCCCGGGATCGTAAAAATCGGAAAAATTGGAATCCCTAGTAGATACATACATCCATATGTATGTGTACATATTTAACCAAATGTGTTCCTACCCAAGTGCCTTTTTACATGCAAACGAACGCTTATTGTAATATGCGTGCAAACGAGGCTTGTGCTGGCTGAGCTTAACTGCACGTGATGCAGTGAGAGTGATGAGTTTGGGAGCAGCTGCAACCCTCTTCTACCTACCACTATCTATAGTTAGTACCCGCCTTGAGTTTCATCAAAAACTGGCACGTCAAGCCTGGCATCCATCAATCCATCATAGATTGCATGCAAAATATTTAGCAACGGTGTGTGGTGTAGTGGATAGAGTGCTCGCCTGCCATATCAGAAGTCGCGGGTTCAACCCCCGAGTCTGACCAACACCAAAAATTTAATTTAATTTGAATCAAATTATTGGGATTTTCAAAAATAGCGGTAACCCCTCGGCATTGGGCGGCATGCCTACATTTCGAGCGTATTTCTGCCAAAAATAAACGAGCACGCCTCGAATTGGGAGAGAAGCTGGGCCTAAAACTCGTTAGATTATTGCATTATGTGAATATTTTGCATATATATGTGTGTGTGTGTAACAATGCTGTCAGTGGCGGATTAAAGGTCCAGAGCACCCTAGGCAGCCACTTTCTCGGCGCCCCTGTACCGACCATAAATGGCCATCATAATACTATAAATTTTAACTACCTAGTTGTTTTACACCCTAACAATCAAAATCTTTCCTCTTTATAATATTAGTGTAGATGTAGATATAGATGATGTAAAAGCTTAGATAATTTGTTAATCTCTACATATAATAAAATTGTAACAGGTCGATGTCTGTACATTGCAGACATCGAGAAAAAAATGATTGAGGGAAGCATTATTAAGCCAGTAGAATCCAAATCAACCATTTTTAGAATTTTTGCCTTGTTTCAACAGTTCAATTACTCTATCCGTAATATCTAAACTTGTTTGTCGGCCAATCTTTGCACATTGACATCAATAAATAATAGCTTAAAAAACTAAAAAACACGCTTTAATCTTAAAAATCGTACTAAAAATTGAGAAATAATTTAATTAGAAACAAAATGATGAACGAAAATATAAGTATTTAAGGAAAAGCGTGGGGTGCTCAGTATGTCAAAAAATATTTAAAATCGGTGTTTTTTTTACTAATAATTATACCTTTCATGAGAATGAAATGGTATTATAACTTTGTGCCGAAAATCAAATCTTGAAAGTATTAGAAGGAGGCGTGACAGACCCATCAATATATATACCGATATAATCAGAATCATGAGCTGAGTCGTTTAAGCCATGTCCGTCTGTCCGTCCGTCCGTCCGTCCGTCTGTGTGAACGCAAACTAGTCCCTCAGTTTTTGAGATATTTGATTGAAATTTGGAACACGAGTGAGTTTTGATGCTCAATCGATCATTTGTCGGAATTGGCCGAATCGGACCACTATAACATATAGCTCCCATACAACCGATTGTTCAGATATACACATTTTCGGGTATAACTTCTCCCTTCTTACAGCTAAGGACACGAAACTTTGGGGTATTTGTACCCATATTGACCCAAAGAAGTTTACCGAAAATTATCAAGATCGGATCACTATAACATATAGCTGCCATACAACCCATTGTTCAGATATACACATTTTGGTGCATAACTTCCCCGTTTAAACAGCTAAGGACATGAAATTTTGAAGTATTTGCACACATGTTGGCCTAAATAAGGTTACCGAAAATTGTAAAGATCGGACCACTATAACATATAGCTGCCATACAACCGGTTGTTCAGATATACACATTTTGATGTATAACTCCTCCATTTTAACAGCTAAAAGCGTAAAATTTTGAAGTATTTGTACCCATGTTGGCCCAAACAAGGTAAGCGAAAATTGTCCAGATCGAAGCACTATAACATATATCTCCCATACAACCGATTGTTCAGATATGTACATTTTTGGATATAACTTCTCCATTTTAAGAGATAATGACATGAAACTTTAAAGTACTTGTACCCATATCAGCCCAAATAGAGTTACCGAAAATTGTCAAGATCGGACCACTATAACATATAGCTGCCATACAACCGATTGTTCAGATATACACATTTTGTCGTATAACTCCTCCATTTAAATAGCCCAGACACCATTTTTTCTAATAAATCCTTCCATAAATAACCCACACAATTGAAATTATAAATTATACTAAATCAGGCTATGTACAACATACATAGGTAGCTTTTCGTTTCCCCACTCATGAAAGGTATGAAGTCTTCGGTACGGCCGAAGACAGCCGCGCTCTTACTTGTTTTATTTTGACTTTTTTGAGATTTCATATATCGTACTCTTTAATTTCGCAACTAGGTATATTTTTGTACTAGTTGTACGAATCGAATATTTTCTTGTTCAAATATTATTGAGCACCCCCACGCTTTTCCTTAAATACTTATATTTTCGTTCATCATTTTGTTTCTAATTAAATTATTTCTCAATTTTTAGTACGATTTTTAAGATTAAAGCGTGTTTTTTAGTTTTTTAAGCAATTATTTATTTTTGACTTTTTAGTGAAATTTTTCATTAAAGGATGTTTTATGCGGACGCAAGAATAAAAGTAAAAAGAAGTCTGATGGGATGTGGTGTTCTCCGAAATAGATCTACATACATATGTATTTATAACTTCTACCAAAAATCCCAATATGCAGTGAAGTAAACTAGCTTATTATGCAATATTTTCCAAACCCTTTTATTCAAGGTTTTCCAAACTAGTTTGGAAATACAAAATTTCCCAAACGTTTTGTTATATTTTACAATCAGAAAGTGAAGAGAAGTTGAGGTTAAGCATTTGAAAAGAACAAAAAAAAAAGAAACCTGATTGAATAAATTCGAATTTAGACAATAAAGCTCTGAATACGTTTGTAGCGTAATGGTGAGGTATGCTGCCTACGGACCAAGGAGCTCAGGTTCGAGTCCCGAGTGGCGCATTTTTTTTTTTTTTTTTATTTTTAATTTTTTTTTTTTTATTTTTAGAGAAATTTTTTTCACCTCACGTTTACAAAACATTGTATAAAAATGTAATTAGGGTTCCTTTTCGTTGATTCAGCACTTACTATTAAATGAATTACAAAACAAAACCAGTTCTTGCTTTGCATACATATGTATGTACATGCGATTGTTTTTATTGCAAACACAACAACGACAAAACAGAAAGCTTGTTACACAAAACACAAAACCAGTTCTTGCTCTGCATACGTATGTATGTACATTGTACATGCGGTTGATTTCATTGCAAATACAACAAACCCAAAACAGAAAGCTTCAAGCTTTATTTTTGAGTGAATTTATGCATTGAGTTTATCGCCATCGCTATGAGCGATCGCTGGCTGTTGTGCGTTAAGCCGGAATTGCAATAGCGCTGTGGCTGTGGCAGCGACTGTTTTTCGAAATCAGCTGATTTTTAGAAACTACGGTTTGTAATGAAGCGGCACATAATACAGCAGAGGCAGCTGGCAGCACCGCTCCGTTTAGCCCAAATTCTAAATTCGCTGCCGCTGCCTTGAATCGCAGCCAACTCAAAGTGTCTTACGTCTGTTTGCGTACTATCCAATGTAATTTATTTTTTACTATTTTTGTGTTTCCGTACTTTGATGCCAGCAAGCGGGAGAGAATTTAATTTTTACTTAATTAATTTCCACTAGCAAATACTGCTGGCGGGATGCAAAACCAAAGAAGAAGAAAGAGCAGAGGAAAAAATGAAACAAGATTGATTATTTTAATTGAAAAAAGTGGACATGAAAATGGTAAGTAAATTTATGTCACCACGTGTCCAAGGTAAAAGGAAACAGACCTAATATATAAAGAGTCACTGCCAAATACTTCGAACGCTCTATTGTGTTTGGTCTGGCAGTCACTGCTCATATTAGACGCATCAGCTGATTCCGAAAACCGTCGCTGCCTGCTGCCACATCGCTGATGTAATTTGGGCTTTAAGCTCAAATTAGTTATGCAGTAACAGTATCGTTATAAAACAGCTGATCAACCAACCTTATGGGAAACAATGTATTTGATTAGTGATTCGCTAGTCGGTAACGCTATCGCTAACAACCAAATGAATTTTGGTTTTCAGCCGTAACGCTAACCAGCTGATCGATTGTTTGTTTCAGTTGTTCACTGTCATGACCCAATAATAATATGGTCGTAGCAATCAAAAGAGAACACGCAATTAGCATTAATACAAAATATGTTAATTTCGCAACCTAAAAAACCAAAAGAAGAAGAGCGACTCTATTGCTATGGTCACCTTTATTGGGCTATGATCACTGTTCAGCTGTTTACTGTTACTGCACCAATAACACTGGATCACAAAATGAAATTTTTTGTCTGTACTTTGGACGTGACCATCCTATCTATATGTAAAATCGGTCGCTGATTCCGAAAATCGGGCTCATTTTTAATTCTATGGGAAGGTTTTTGAGATATCGGCAATTTACCGTTATTTGGCCACTGGCTCCACTTAATCCTGTATACCTTTTTAACGCAGTGAGCTATCTTCCTTGGAGTGACACTCAACGAAAGAAAATTAAATTTCCTTTTCATCGCTGCTATAACATTTTTCTGTAACTCTTATAGTTTCTGAAATATTGACGATTCAATTTGAATTTTTTCGATTTTTTACGATTTTTTGAAGAAAAAATTGAATTTGTCAGGCAATATCTTTTAAACCAATGTCTTCACCTTCGGTTTTACTCCTTTACATGAAGCTCCATTCTATTGGGAAAAATATAAGCTATCAAAATCCATGGTAAAATGGAAAAGTTATAGGCGATCAAGTAAATACATCCAAGTCGCGCAATGCCTCTGCACGGGTATATTCTATGCATGTTATACCCGTAAATGGGCTTTTATCTACTGCGCTGCCAATGTGCTGCTACTGCAGATGTGTAGGTATTGGTATAACATGCATAGAATATACCCGTGCAGAGGCATTGCGCGACTTGGATGTATTTACTTGATCGCCTATAACTTTTCTATTTTACCATGGATTTTCTTCGTTGATAGCTTATCTTTTTCCCAATAGAATGGAGCTTCACGTGAAGACATTGGTTTAAAAGATATTGCCTGACAAAGTCAATTTTTTCTTCAAAAAATCGTAAAAAATCGAAAAAATTCAAATTGAATCGTCAATATTTCAGAAACTATAAGAGTTACAGAAAAATGTTGTAGCAGCGATGAAAAGGAAATTTAATTTTCTTTCGTTGAGTGTCACTCCAAAGAAGATAGCTCACTGCGTTAAAGAGGTATACAGGATTAAGTGGAGCCATTGGCCAAATAACGGTAAATTGCCGATATCTCAAAAACCTTCCCATAGAATTAAAAATGAGCCCGATTTTCGGAATCAGCGACCGATTTTACATATAAATAGGATGGTCGCGTTCAGAGTATTTTTTGGCTGTAGAGCAGTGTAATCGACCAAATTAATACCGATACTGTTACTATTATGGAAATAAAGTTAATGCATAACTAATTTAAGCTTTAGTTCGCTCGCTATTTGAGTGGTTATACGTTTTTATACTCAGCTGTACTAGTACACAGAGTATTATAGTTTTAATCACATAACGGTGGATTGTAACAGAATGAAATAATCGAGATAGATATAGACTTATATATATCAAAATGATCAGGGTGAAAAGAGAAATCGATTGAGCCATGTCCGTCCGTCCGTCCGTCCGTCCGTCCGTCCGTCCGTCCGTCCGTCTGTCCGTCCGTCCGTCCGTCCGTCCGTCTGTAAACACTCTAACTCGCGCAAAAATTGAGATATTTTGATGAAATTTGGAACGCAAGTTGGTATCGAGACTGGGACGGTTGGTATTGAAAATGGGCGAAATCGGACCATGACCACGCCCACTTTTCCTATATAGAAAAAATCGGAAATTTGGTATCTCAGCCACTAATATAGCTAGAGTTTTAAAATTTTACCCACGTATTGAGCTCGGGCCCTTATGAAGAAATTTGATGAAGTTTTGGAAAATGGGCGGTGCCACGCCCACTTATTAAGGGTCAAACATTGAAAGTTTTATATGTCATAACTCAGAAACCGTTGAAGATATATCGATGAAATTTGGTACGCGTAATTTGCTTACATAGACAAATGTTTTGACGAAAAATTATCAAAATCGGTTTACGGCCACGCCCACTTTTATATATGTGTATTATAAAGTGACCTAATAAAACCATTTTAAGCGATATCTCTGTCAAATATAAAGATCTATCATTGAAATTTTGTCGCATGAGTCCAACTATGGACATAAAACAAAAAACACAAAAATTTTGGAATATGGGCGGTGCCACGCCCACTTATTAAGGGGCAGACATTGAAAGTTTTATGAGTCATAACTCAGAAACCGTTGAAGATATATCGATGAAATTCGGTACGCGTAATATAATTACTTAGTCAAATGTTTTGGCGAAAAATTATCAAAATCGGTTGACGGCCACGCCCACTTTTATATATAGGAAATATAAGGGGGCCTAATAAAAACATTTTAAGCGATATCTCTGTCAAATATAAAGATCAATCACTGAGATTTTGTGGCAGGAGTCCAACTATGGACATAAAACAAAAACTACAAAAATTTTGGAAAATGGGCGGTGCCACGCCCACTTATTAAGGAGCGAATATTGAAAGTTTAATAAGCCATAACTCAGAAACCGTTAAAGATATATCGATGAAATCTGGTACGCGTGATATATTTACTTAGCCAAATGTGTGGACGAAAAATTACCAAAATCGGTTGACGACCGCGCCCACTTTTATATATGTGTATTATAAAGTGACCTAATAAAACCATTTTAAGCGATATCTATGTGAAATATAAAGATAATTCATTGAAATTTTGTGACATGAGTTTTACAATAGACCGGAAACAAAAAATAAAAAAGTTTGGAAAATGGGCGTGGCACCGCCTCTTTTTAGACAAAGGGATATATGAGATTTCTTAGCCTTTAACTCGACAAATAATTGAGATATTATGACGAAACTTGGTTTATACACTTTTATAACATGTGTTAATAGACACGCAAAAATGTATTGAAATCGGTTTATGACCACGCCTACTTTTTAACAAAGATATTTCTGGAACACCCTTTTGGAATTTGTAACGTGAAGTCTTTGTAACTAAAAGTCATAGAGGGATGAAATTTTGCACTAACAATAATATTTGTATGCTTATTTGGATGATTGATATAAATTTTGAAAATGGGCGTGGCTGCGCCCTGTTTATGCAGCACTCGTTTCATATAAAATACACCCTATATCGAACAAACGCAAACAAACAATGAAAGCATACAGCTGAGTATCTAATGTTCGATTGCACTCGAACTTAGGCTTCCTTACTTGTTCTTTGAATATTTGTTTGTGATTTGAGAAGAATGTATTTTTGAGCGTTCGTGAGTGAGTTTTTCCGTACCCTGCAAGCTTGTTACTTATTGGCTTGTATACGGCAGTGAATTGAAATTCATAGAGGCTATTTTGAAGAAAGTTATCATAAAAGCCGCAATGAAGCATAAAATATAATGTTGAATGTCCTACTATATGATGCCGTTGGGCCGTTGATGTCATGTTTCGAATCCGGAGGAGAATAGAAATAATAGAGAGAACACAAAAAAGTGAATGTTTGAAAGATATAATAATTTAGTTAAATGTTGCAACTTTTAGGATGGGATGAAGTTACATACATACATACATACAGGTGAAGCTAATAAAAGCGTGTTAAAAATACAACTAATGCATCTGTTGGCGCACTTGAATTAAATATAATACAAATTTTATTAGCAAGCAATGTGTTTTGTTCAACTAACGAAACACGATTTTTACGCGCTCTAGCGTATGTTGCATGATAAGTACACCTTTTAAAAACGGAGGAAAATTGCCCGATCTGGTTTTTTTTTATATAATTAAAATATAATGTAAAATGTGAACTGTAAAAATATATAAGAGAAAAATAATAATCGGTGTTCTAGAGAGAAACCTTAAGTATTTAAATTGGAGTTGCCAGAAAGCTTACTTTGATTGTGACGCGTATATATGTGTATGTTTTTGTTTTTCATAATTTCTGGCATGTTTTTGAAAGTTTTCCGTCGCAAAAAGATTAGGAAAGTCAAGTAATTGTTAACAAAGATATTTAATAATAAAAATTTCTGAATAAATGATGGCTTACTTTCACTGTGACTCACTGTATTCCCATCAAAACAAATTTCAACCATGGGAATTGTTGTTGCAAAAAGTGTGTTCAAATGACTTTGGCCGTCGCCCGCCCCTCGCATCACATTGCCTCAGCATCAGCGCCACGTCAACATCCACGCAAGAATCACACATAACCATAAACGTATCACGTCATCACATTCAACAGATCACATCATTACATTCAGGATGGTAACATTATCACACCACACTTTACAACATCCATTTACACCACACACATACATATACACATATTGTAACACACCACACATAAAACAAACTGTCAACATTGAAAACAAAGCACAAAACACAATTGTAAAACCGCCTAAGCGTTATGACGTCCGCACAATAAATCAATATACCTATACATAATTAAAATCTCCTTTATTTAACCTCTTCTCCGGAGTATCTAGTTTAAACTCTGGTGTGTTCAAAAGCATGCAACATAAGCATCTAGTTTAAAGTAAGTACTATAAAAATCTAACCCGCGAGTGCAGTGAAGTGCCAGGAAGAGTGTTCCCAATTGTTCATGGTCCTTCTTCGCCATAAAGATAGGCAGCTATGGTGATAATTTTAACTAACTAGATAACAAAAGGACAAAAAAAAAAACAAGTATAAAAAACAAAACAGCTAAAACAAAAAGTGTTAAAGTCGCGAATTTTCCATACATACATACCTACGAACAAATTGAAAAGTGAAAAAAAAAATATAAATAAATAAAATAAAATAAATAAATAAATAAAGATTATATATGTACAAATAAAAATTAATCCATACGTAGATATCCATATGTACGTATACCACATACATACATACAAAAAAGACATACATTATTTAAAAACATACATACATACCTACATATGTATGTATATGTTTGAAAATATACATAATACATAAAAAGTGAAAAACGCGCGCGGTAACAAAAGACATAAATATATATAACACACAAAAATCTAACAATAAAAATATACGTTATATTAAAACCAAAAACAGCAAAAAATATTTTCAACAACATCAAAGCGTTAAGCAAATCAACAAATGCAACAAAAGGAACAACACGAACAACAACATCAAGCCAGAAAACAAGGCAACATAACTGGCCAACAAATCAAACCCCAATACCCTAATTCCAAAAAGCGCAGTGAGTTGTATCGTTCCATACAAATACATATATTTTCACATTTTCTTGGGTGTATGTACATTTGAAATTAAAATTCAAACCGATAAAAATTAGAAGTTGTCCTACATATATTTGCACACATAAATATAAATACAGTCCACTTAAAAATCCTAGTCCAAATTAGAATTAATAAATCAAATTGGCAAACATACATAAAAAATTCCTACTGGCCATTAAAATTTATACAATATTAATTTCACTTACTCCCCACATAAAAGAAAATATACATACAAACATATATTAAAAATATTGGTACGTTGACACCAAATCTCCCGTTGGTATCATCCAAAACTACCTACAAAAAAAAAAAAAAATTGCCTTCTATAGATTTCGCACTTCCCATATTCTACTTACCAAAATACATATCTACAAATTACCGGCAAATTATCTGGCGCTCTCTCCCACTATTTTTATACATACGTATTAACATATCTTACTAATATTATAAATGCGAATGTAGCGATGTTTGGATGTTTGGATGTCCAGACGTTTGCTTTTGTTCCTCAAAAACGTGAGAATGGCAAGACGGATTTTGTTGAAATTTGGCACGCAGACAGGTTATAGTCTGGAAGGAAGTATAGGCTATTTTTTTTTTTAATTTTGGGGGTTCCGACCCTGCTAGGGACCGTTACTTTCCGATATTTTTTTTATTCCATATAAATCTGAGTATACTGGAACTATACTTATGATATTTCGCACATAGGTATAGAAAGATCGTACAATATGGGTATCAAACGAAAGGGGAAAGCCCCAGGTTTCATTTGGACTTCGATATCTTTCGATAAATTTATCGATGACTGAGTTATCGGTGAAAATGTTATTGCCCAAAAACATTAAAATTACACTACAATATGGGTATCAAACGAAAGTGCAAGGCACCAGGTTTCATTTGGACTTCGATATATTTCGATAAATTGATCGATAACTGAGTTATCGGTGAAAATGTTATTGCCCAAAAACATTAAAATTACACTACAATATGGGTATCAAACGAAAGTGGAAGGCCCCAGGTTTAATTTGGACTTCGATATATTTCGATAAATTGATCGATAACTGAGGAATCGGTGAAAATGTTATTGCTCAAAAACATTAAAATTACACTACAGTATGGGTATCAAACGAAAGGGGAAGGCCCCAGGTTTCATTTGGATTTCGATATATTTCGATAAATTGATCAATAACTGAGTTATCGGTGAAAATGTTATTGCCCAAAAATATTAAAATTACACTACAATATGGGTATCAAACGAAAGTGGAAGGCCCCAGGTTTAATTTGGACTTCGATATATTTCGATAAATTGATCGATAACTGAGTTATCGGTGAAAATTTTATTGCCCAAAAACATTAAAATTACACTACAATATGGGTATCAAACGAAAGGGGATGGCCCCAGGTTTCATTTGGACTTCGATATATTTCGATGAATTTATCGATGACTGAGTTATCGGTGAAAATGTGATTGCCCAAAAACCTTAAAATTACACTACAATATGGGTATAAAACGAAAGGGGATGGCCGCAGGTTTCATTTGGACTTCGATATGTTTCGATAAATTTATCGATGATTGAGTTATCGGTGAAAATGTGATTGCCCAAAATCCTTAAAATTAACCAACAAGGGGAAGTTTTTTAGTCTATGCACACACGGTTGGTGCGACGGTATCAATTATGGTGCATTGCCCACCCGCAAAAACAAAAAATAAAAAAACAGGTAAGAATTTAAATATTTCCTTTGCGTTTATTCTTACAGCCTCTTCTATAACCATCTTTGGGCCTTTTCACATTACTCGGCACGACTACGTATACTTTTGTCTTCAATGAATCCATTAAGATGAATTTTTGGTAATACATATTCAAACCCATGAGTTAACGTTTTTTTTCTCTTTATGGTGGACTTCGACAACTGAATTCTTATCTACAATGTTGAAAGGGGACTTCGTAGTTGCGGACAATGCCGCGGGTACAGGCTAGTATATATATATATATCACTCGCGGAAAATAACCCAGCAGCAAAAAAGGGAGTTCTACACTACCCAGTAGACAAAAAATTACATTTGGTAAAAACGACATAAGTCAGAAATATACAATTATACTTATATAATATAAAAAGATATCTAGCGTTATATACATTATATACCCACACGCAGATATACATATAAACATATATACAACTCGGTATTCCGGAAAAACGACATAAGTCGACAATTTATAATTTATTTTTTATAAAATAAAATATCTCCCGCGTAACATATACAAACGCAAATATACACATATATACACAAAGATAAATTCGGCAATTGAAAGAAAACCCCAAGTCTATAATTTAGAATTTTTATTTCGTTTACAAAATAAAACTTACCCAAAAGCCAATATATATACAAAACCCAAAAACCATATAAATAAACAGTGTAGAGTTGGATTTGCACTCCGGTTAATTTTAATAATTTTTGCAGGTTTTTCTCAGAATTTTATTCTCAAAAGATTTTAGAAAATACACATTCAAAGCTTATGACTAAAATTGGATTTCGTTTGGTGAACGGGTTTTAATCTGATTGCGCTGCAGCGGCCAGCCATCGCTGTCCATACTGCATACAATTAGATAAACTGCGCTGCAGCGGCCAGCCATCGCTGTCCACACTGCATACAGTCACCTTTGGTTCAAACTTCTTTAATTTCTACAGCAAACGGTGAGCTTAGCGCTTACCACGAATGCCGTATTAATATTAGAAGGAACCACTCACCGCCGATCGCAAAACGAAATGATGAGGATTTGCGAAATGTATCGCCTTTTATACCTTTCCAGCTCATGGACTGCAAGGTGTTTTATATGTATTATGTATATAAGATGTATCAACATATGGTGGTGTTGCTTTACTGCTTGCCAAACTGTCAAACGTATATATTATTACAATGTCAAACACACCAAAAGTGGCTAATAAGAAGAAGACTTTAGCAGCATATGTTGACAATTCTTGTACACTGAATCTTATGTACTATTAGAATTCCATATGTTAGAAAGAGACAAATGTAGTAGTTCATATTTGGCGCTGCTGCCGGACTAATAGAAAAATGTAATGATATGTGGCTATGCCATATTGTTAATTATTAATGAAATATGTAATAAACGTAAGCAAACGTAAGGTCCGCTACAATCTCCCCCTTTGGCGTGCTGAACTCGTCCCGAGGCCCACGACAACACATTGAATTAGTTCTTCTTCGGTCGTCCTCGTTTTCGTAAAGGTCGAACTGGTGCAGGCGATTCGTCTTCGTTGTTATTGTTATATTTTGTGAGTGAAGAAACATGATATGTTCCCAATGGTAAATTCGGATTTTGTTTTGCAGCAATTTCATATGATGATGAACCAACTTTTCGTATAATGATATAGGGCCCATCTCTTTTCGGTACAAATTTTGATGTAATATTCTTCGATGCTTGACTAAGAGTATGTGTTGTTACCAGTACTTCTGTACCAACTTCGAAATTTTCTTGAGGTCGCCTACGTTGATCAAAATATGCTTTATTCTTATCTTGCATGCGCTGTTCTGCTTCGTTGGCACGTTTCAATTCATTGTTAAGTCTTTGAAGATATGGCGTGATTTGTGGAATAAAGTTCTCTGATTCTATAATTGCTTTAACATCATGTTCTACGTCATCGAGTGTACGTAACTCTCTTCCGAAGGTTAGATATGCTGACGTAAAACCAGTGCTTTGACATCTTGCAGTATTAAGTGAAAATCTAATCGCTGGTAGACTAAGACTCCAAGTGTTATGTTCGTTTCCAACAAGTATTGCCAATTGTGTTTTCAGATCTCTATTTTTGCGTTCCACCGGATTAGCTTGCGGATGATAGACCGGTGTGAATTGCTGCTCTATTCCGAGGCAGTATGAAATTTTTTGCATTATAGCCGAAACAAATTGTACGCCGTTGTCTGATTTAAGCCTTCGAGGGATTCCATAACGTAGGAATATTTCGTCAATTAACGTTTTTGCACACGTTTCTGCGGTAGCTTCCTTTAGAGGAAAAAGTTCGGTCCATCGTGATGCCACGTCTTCGGCTATCAGAATCCACTGAAAACCTTCATCTGTTTTTGGAAGAGGGCCAAACAGATCAACTGCTACAACCTCAAATCGTTGATTGCAACTTGTTGTCTGGAGGAGGCCCATAGGTTTAAGATTTGTTGCTTTATACCGTTGACATTCTGTACAAGCTCTTATATGTTTAGCGATATCGGTACGCATACCTGGCCAAAAGTAACGACTGGCGATTCGGTGTATACTTCTTTCGACGCCATAATGTCCAGCAGTACTTTCGTTGTGGTATTTTCTTAATAGTTCCTCCCGTTCCTGTTTAGGTACTACCATTTGCGCATCTTCTCTTTCGTCGTTTGAGTAACAAAATAAAACACCATCGAAAAGCAAATAACCTCTGTTTGACCAAAATGTTAGGTTATCGTCTTGAGATTCAAGCGAGGATATAACGTTTTTCAAGTATTCATCTTTCAATTGTTCTTCCCTTATTTCTTTAGAACTCTTATGAGGAAAATCTATTTGAAACGCACATATATAATTTTGTTCGACTTTGATTTCATCGTCATCACTTGATGGACGTGATAACATATCAGCAAGAGAATTAGTTCTCCCTGGACTATATTTGATTTTAAAGTTGTATTGTTGAATTTGCAAAGCCCAACGGGCTAATCGACCGGAAGGAGATTTTATTGTTAGTAACCATTTTAAAGGTTGATGGTCGGTTACCAATATTATCTCTGATCCTTCGATATATCCGCGAAATTTTGAGCAGGCCCACACTATAGCGAGTGCCTCTCGCTCTGTAGTAGAGTAGTTTCTTTCAGCTGATGATAACAAACGACTTGCATATTCAATTGGATGTTCATGGTTTTCCTCCCCCTGGAGTAAAGCTGCGCCTAGCGCATAAGCGCTAGCATCGGTTTTGATACAAAACGGCATATTGTCCTGAGCCTGTTTAATGATAGGAGCAGACACTAAAGCTTTCTTTAGAGATTCGAAAGCATCTTTTTGTCTTGCTTCCCAAACCCATTTCGCATTCTTTTTGGTAAGTTCGGTTAATGGCTTAGATATTTCAGCATATCCATTTATGAACCTTCGGTACCAAGAACATGTCTGAATGAAAGATATTAGCTCTTTGACATTTTTAGGCTCTTTTCTTTGACTTATGGCAATAGTCTTTTCTTTATCTACGCAAATTCCTTCGGGAGTGATAACATGGCCTAAGTACTTTACCTGAGAGCAACAATATCTACTTTTACTATTGTTGACTCTTAATTTGAATTCTTGAAGCTTGGAAAGAACTGTATTGAGATCTTCAAGATGTTCGGAAAAAGAGGAAGAGCATACGATTAAATCGTCGAGATAGACCAACAACTGAACTTTGGAAATAGAGGATTTGAATCGATCCATTAAACGTTGGAATGTTGCCGGTGCATTACGGAGACCAAACGGCATTCTTTTAAATATAAATGTTCCAAATGGGGTAATAAAACATGTTTTGTAAGAGTCTTTTTCGTTAACTTTTATTTGATAATAGCCACTTTGCAAATCTAAAGTGGACATATACTTTGTACTTTTCGCTGCATGGAGTATGTCGTCCATTCGTGGTAATGGATACCTATCCGGAACCGTGATAGCATTTAGCTTTCTGTAGTCAATACAGACACGAACACCACCGGTTTTCTTAGGCACCATGACAACTGGCGATGCCCAAGGTGATTCACCCTCTACGACGATATCCGCCTCAATCATTTTTTCTACTTCTGCCTTCAGCTCGCGCGTTTTTGCAAACGATAATCGGTAAGGAGGACTAAAAACTGGTTCGTGGTCACCTGTATCGATCCTGTGTTCAGCATATGGTGTTGGCTCGGAAATTGCGCCAAATACTTCGGTATTGGCCTGTAGTACTGCATCGAGTTGTTGCTTTTCGTTGTCGCTAAGACCAGATCCATCTGTGGGCTTCAGCACCTTCAGATCAATGGAACCCAATCTGATGAAATCCTCGTCGTTGTCGTCGTATTCTTTTTGTTTTCTTATCAGGCTTGGAAAAAGTGATGACTCCTTCTGCCTTTGCGGAGTAAGCGAGTCTGGTGGTAGTGCGTCCTTGAAAATCGCTTGAATCGAATGAGGCGAGTAATCGTTCGATGGTATATCCGGACCATAATATTCAAACTCGGATTGATATGCAGCTTGTTCTGGCTTTCTGGTCGGTATTTTCCTCTTTGGCGTAACATGGGTAACTTTCACGATTTCCATTACATTGACTGGCACAATATCTGCGAAATCAAAATGCTTTGTGGGATCGTCTTCAAAGTACCAATACCTTTGTCCCATATTGAGTACCACATCAGCTTTTTCTAGGAAGTCCGCTCCAAGCAACGTTCGATTGCAGTCCGCCTCTGGTAGAATGATAAATTTAATGTCAAATGTTCGTCCACCCATGATGATTGGTATAACTGTTGCCAAAACATCTCGCCTAGAAACGACACCATCAGCTAATGAAATGTCACACGTGACCTTTTGGTACTTGCATCCCTTGAAATCCATTACGCGTTTCAGGTTTGCGCTTGCTACGCTTGTACGTGCGCCAGTGTCGAAATATGCTTGGCCTGGCACACCGAAAATTTGGACATTTGCAAGTGGAATATTACTTCCAACATTTATGGGGGATACAGCATTGAAATGAACTGTACCGCTCGATGCACCGCTTTTGTTTTTGTTGCATGCAGAACAATTCGCTCGCGTTACGCCAGGTGCATTGCAACCGTAACACGCAAACTTCGGTTTAGTATTTATGGCTGCGGCTATAGTAGCGGCGTTTGCCTCGGTTTCATCTGCCTTCTTCTTCTTGAAGCAAGATTCTCGTAAGTGCCCCTTTTTGTGGCAGAAGGTGCATCGCTGAACTTGCTCTTGCGTTTTCTTGCTACTTTCACGCTCACTCAACAACAGCTCAGCTTCTCGAGCTTCTTTGAGGAGCTGGTCGTACGTGGTTACCTTATGACGGCTTACTCTCTCCCGGATTTGTGCGGTCAGCATACCAAACAGCATATCAATTTGATCAGCTTCGGCTGGTGTGTTTGTTAACTGCGCAAACAATGCACGTTTCTTCCGAATGAATGTGTCTGTCGGCTCACCTTTCTGCTGCTTTGTTTCGAAAATGTCGCAATATATCCTCCATGCTGGTTTTGCTGGTGAAAAGCTTTCGCGTAGCATGCGAAGTACGTCGGCAAATGTGGTAATTTGGTCCTTCACTCCTCGCCACCATTCTGCAGCATCACCTTCTAGCAACATTGGCATTCCGTTAACGGCATCGGCGTCATTTATCTTCTCCACCATCTTAAACGTGGATATCGCTTCGATGAATTCTTCCACTTTTGTTGGGTTGCGTTCGCCATTATACCTTGCCTTGCAAGTACTCAACGTACCTACGCGGTTGTTGTTGTTGTTGACGGATTTCAGCAACTCCTCAAACTGCTCTGTCGTCAGCGTCACCATTTTGTTTAAACGAGGGCTTCTTCGTGGCAAAATAATTTTGAAAAAAATTCAGGCCTATTAGTTGGGCGCCAATTGTAGAGTTGGATTTGCACTCCGGTTAATTTTAATAATTTTTGCAGGTTTTTCTCAGAATTTTATTCTCAAAAGATTTTAGAAAATACACATTCAAAGCTTATGACTAAAATTGGATTTCGTTTGGTGAACGGGTTTTAATCTGATTGCGCTGCAGCGGCCAGCCATCGCTGTCCATACTGCATACAATTAGATAAACTGCGCTGCAGCGGCCAGCCATCGCTGTCCACACTGCATACAGTCACCTTTGGTTCAAACTTCTTTAATTTCTACAGCAAACGGTGAGCTTAGCGCTTACCACGAATGCCGTATTAATATTAGAAGGAACCACTCACCGCCGATCGCAAAACGAAATGATGAGGATTTGCGAAATGTATCGCCTTTTATACCTTTCCAGCTCATGGACTGCAAGGTGTTTTATATGTATTATGTATATAAGATGTATCAACATATGGTGGTGTTGCTTTACTGCTTGCCAAACTGTCAAACGTATATATTATTACAATGTCAAACACACCAAAAGTGGCTAATAAGAAGAAGACTTTAGCAGCATATGTTGACAATTCTTGTACACTGAATCTTATGTACTATTAGAATTCCATATGTTAGAAAGAGACAAATGTAGTAGTTCATATTTGGCGCTGCTGCCGGACTAATAGAAAAATGTAATGATATGTGGCTATGCCATATTGTTAATTATTAATGAAATATGTAATAAACGTAAGCAAACGTAAGGTCCGCTACAACAGTCATATAACAAAAATATATTTCAAACATAAAATCTATTTACGGATATCTACACGATAAGCGATTTTAAATTACATTGCATTTTTTAATCCGTGAAAATGCCATCAGACAAAACCCCGAGTAAGGAATCAAACCCAAAAACTCTTAAAATTCCCGAAATGGAGGGAGGTAAGCTCCAAGATACCCCTGCAGACGCCAAACGCTCAAAGCAGGGAGCAATCCCCAAAAAACCTAAAGATTTTTCGGCTGCAAAATTTATTATGGAAAGTGACAGTCTCATTAGATACTGCACTAGATTTGCATCCGCACCCATTCAAGCCAACTCCGAATCAACTTTGGAGGTAAAAACAAAAAGCCTTGAAAACTTTTGGACACGGCTCCAATCGGCATATGATGCGATCATCGAAACCGATGACTCGGATCTGCCCGAAAATTTTAAATCCTCGGCATTGACTAAGTACGAAAACTGCCTTGACCAATATGAAGAAACAAAGGCCATGATCAACGATCAACTAAAACTACTAAGGCCTATTTCATCTACTTCAACCCCGAAAGTAGACAACTCCCAAACCCACACACAAGAAGCAAGTTCAGGCCCTTATCTCAAAGTGCCAGCTTGTGATACTGAAATATTTTATGGAGGTTATGAACAATGGCCGTCCTTCCGGGACATGTTTACAGCCGTGTACATCAACCATCCAAAATTATCACAAGCCCAAAAATTGTATCACCTCCGATACAAAACGAAAGGTCAGGCAGCAGCAATCGTAAACCAATTCGGTCTAAGTGACGACAATTTCAATTTGGCTTGGGCGGCATTAAAAGAAAGATACGAAAATCAAAGAGTACTGGTCGATAAACAAATATCAATCCTAATGAACTTGCCAAAAATACAAAAAGAAACAAGCGAAGAATTTATCAAGTTACATTCCACTGTAACGAATTGCTTGTCAGTGCTTCAAACACAAAAAATTCCCACTGATAATTGGGACCCTATTCTGGTAAATATATGCGCCACTGCACTACCAGAAAAATCATTATTGCTGTGGGAACAATCACTCACATCCCGCAAAAAATGCCCAACGTGGCAACAAATGAAAGATTTTCTAACGACCCAGTACGAAATCGCTGAGAGGGTAGATAATAAGTTCAAACCCATGAACACCCAAAACGATAGAAACTTTACCAAACCCCAAGCCAGTAATCATACTTCACACAATAGAAGCTTCAATAAATCGCAAACATACACTGCCGAAAATCAAAGACCGCCATGCCAATTATGCAACGGAGGCCACTCTATAAGATCTTGCGAGAGGTTCAAAGCAATGTCAGCCCTCGAAAAACATAATTTTGTAAAGAATAATCATTTATGCTCAAACTGTCTTGCACGTTCCCATAACCAGTCAGTTTGCCCCAGCAAATTCAATTGCGTATATTGCCAAGAGAGACATCATTCGATGCTCCACGTAAATAAATTTACGAATATGCAACAAAATAGCTCTAGCCCCAAAAGAGCCACAGGTCTAGTTGCAACAGCTAGAACCGAAAATTTACAACCCCAATATCCCGAAACTGAATCGGATCAACCATGCTGCTCACACGCAGCGCAAATACAAACGCTTCATTCTCACAATGAAAGCAAAATTCTACTACCTACGGCAATTATCTCAATTGAGCACCGAGGAGAAGTATTCCAGTTAAGAGCTCTAATCGATCAAGGCTAACAAAGATCGTTTATCTCGTCGAAAGCTCAAAAGCACTTACGACTCCAAACCAAAAACTCTAACTACGAAATCTTGGGTATGGGCGGAAGAGTAGCACAAAACTCTTCAAAAATCTGCTCATTAACCCTTATTTCCCCCAACGCGGACTTAAGAATACAAGCCCAAGCTATAGTTCTTCCGCAATTAACAAATATGCTTCCAAGCTATAAAATACCCAACGAGGATCGACGCAAGTTCGCACACCTCAAGCTGGCAGACCCCAACTGCCACTTACCCGCACAAGTCGACATGCTCATAGGCAGCGACTTGATACCCCAAATCATGCTATGCGGCATGGAAAAAATTTCAAATACCCTTTTAGCCCAAAATACCATCTTCGGATGGATTTTAAGCGGCCAACTAACAGAAAGAATCTCATCTTTCACTACCCAAGGAAACAAAATTCCTCAATTAAAGAAACCCCGCAAGCCAGCAAAAATCCCTCTCGAAGAAGTCCTCATCTCCGAGGCTCAAGCTTGTGGCTCGATTCGTCGGGCGGCAAGGATTCGCTTCCGGAATAATGAGCGTCCATGGGAGAACCCTTGTAGAAACCAAAAGAACAATAAAGTGACTATGTGTCAAGAACGTGGAAGAATTTTCACTCAATCTCAAAAATTGGCAATTCATACCCCCCAGTGCACCACTTATGGTCCGCCTATGGGAATCAGTTGTAAAAGGATTAAAACGCACTTCAAAAGTGACATCACAAATTCAGTTTCTAGGAGTTCACAACACTACTTACCAGAATTGAAGCCGTTCATAACCCACGGCCCCTCTCAGCAACCTCGCAAGATCCCTCCGATTTTACAGCCCTCACCCCTGGGCATTTTCTAAGAGGAGCTCCGCTCTTAGCTACTATACCCGAGCGAAGTTGCGACTCCCTCTACATAATCAATCGATGGGCACGAATTAAGATTCTCCATCATGAATTCAGCCGCCGATGAAAAGAAGAGTACTAAACAGACCTTCACAAAGATATCGGTGGACAATCACCCAAAAATCCGCTAATACCGATAAAAACTAAATTCGTAATAAAAAAACCCTTCAATAAAATGGTCGAAACCCTCACTGCAAAATGCGCACTTATCGCACTATATCTACACCAGATACCCATACATATTATAGTCTTTATTTCCCTACAGACATAGACAGCGAAATGCCAACCGCGCAACCCTGCACATCCACTCCACCGTGACCGTGCCCACCGAAGCACCCAGCGCCGCTCCACGCGCAACAACTATGCGCGCTGTCGACCGGCAAATCGCCGCACCCCGCAACGCACCGCGCGCAGCCTCATCGACGCCAGTTAGCAACACACAGACCGAAATGTCCACAGCTGGTAGAAGGGCTCAGCAAGTAGTCGCGGCCTGCCCGCTATGCCGCCGTCGCCACGCGCTGCGCCTATGCGCAATATTCCGCGGCATGCAGCCGCTTCAACGCCAACAAGTGGCGCAAGCGCACGGATGGGTACTGCGTCAACTGCCTGCCTGCGTCTCATCACATCGACAATTGCACTTAGCAACGTTGTGGAGGCATTGCAACAGCCCCAGCGTTTGCTAGGCTAATAAATTCGCCTAGGGGGGCCGGGATGTTCAAATGACTTTGGCCGTCGCCCGCCCCTCGCATCACATTGCCTCAGCATCAGCGCCACGTCAACATCCACGCAAGAATCACACATAACCATAAACGTATCACGTCATCACATTCAACAGATCACATCATTACATTCAGGATGGTAACATTATCACACCACACTTTACAACATCCATTTACACCACACACATACATATACACATATTGTAACACACCACACATAAAACAAACTGTCAACATTGAAAACAAAGCACAAAACACAATTGTAAAACCGCCTAAGCGTTATGACGTCCGCACAATAAATCAATATACCTATACATAATTAAAATCTCCTTTATTTAACCTCTTCTCCGGAGTATCTAGTTTAAACTCTGGTGTGTTCAAAAGCATGCAACATAAGCATCTAGTTTAAAGTAAGTACTATAAACATCTAACCCGCGAGTGCAGTGAAGTGCCAGGAAGAGTGTTCCCAATTGTTCAAAGTGACAGGCACATTATGTGTCAATGGGAGAATGGGAAACTAAATAAACCAAATATGAAGAAGAATCGACCACAGTGTTGTATTCAAACGTAGCAAAATCTTCACAAGAATGAAGAAACTTTCAAAATTTGGGAAAAAGGCTGGAAAAAGTAATTGCTTTTTTATTAATATAATCTAATATTTTGATAATCGCCAAAAAAAGTCGCCATCGCCAATGTTCATAAATTGGTCGCCAAAGTTTGTAAAAAATCGCCAATTTGGCGACAAATCGCCAGTACTGGCAAGCCTGACGACGCAAGAAACGCGCAATATTGCACAATATATCGATGCTTGTGCAATATAATCGATTTATCTATTATATATCTATTATAGATCAGCTGTAATTCTTAATCGTCGATATGTTATTTTCTTTATTTGTTTAAAAATTCTGAGCTCGCGCGCCCCTTGTAACTACGCGCCCCTAGGCAAGTGCCTAGTTTGCCTTAGGGATAATCCGCCTCTGAATGCTGTTGAAGAGTTGCGTGGACACTGGAATTTTAATTTTGTAACCAAGCAAAATTCGGCGAATATTAAAAAGTCTATCTATGTGTACACTAGGGATTCCAATTTTTCCGATTTTTACGATCCCGGGATTTTCGAGATTTGTTTTTATAATCCCGGGATCCCGGGATTTGGACCTTAATTATTTTCCCACATTTTGGGATTGAAAAAAGTAAATATATATTTCGAGGAACGCTACAACTTTAAAGTGCAAAGAAAAAATTGATTTTTATTGCCATCTTTATTATTTCATTAGTAACAAAATAAAATAGGAACGTAAAATCATGCGTATTATTTAATAATAAGAGTTACTTTAAAAAACGCAACCAACAAAGAAAATTACATACAAAACATTTGCCTTTACAGTTGGTACTTTTAGGATATTAATAATAAAGCTTGTGATCATTTGATAATTTCCAATACAAATTTTTAGAATTTAATGACGTAATTCGTTTAAGCGAATATTTCCAAGCTTGCCGAAAAATACTGAAAATTAATACAACATTCGGAAAATAATTAAAAATCGGATGCAGAAATTTTGAGATGAATTCCGTGTATGCAACTGCGTATTTTATTTTAGTACGTAATGTGAAATTCTCAAATAAAATTAAACTTTTTCCTGGTTTTTACTAATTTTATTTTTGAATTTTTTTTTGCATTTTCTTCTATTATTGACTTTTCTTGGGAGGAAATTGCAAAAACCTTTGAGAAATAAATGGCCAAAAATCAGGAAATAGAAATTATCAAATGAATTTTACCACAAGAATTCTAACGATTTAAAAAATACCTAACGTACATTTCCTTACAACGCGTATTTCACAACAAAAAAAATTTAACTACATTAGTTTATAGCCAAAAAATATCTAAAAATTCAGGTATGGGGGAGGATAGGTATGGGACTGCTGAGCTCAGAACTATTTTTTTTAATGTTTTGTATGGTTAGGTTTTTGAGATAACGGTAATTTGGTGTTTCTTTGGTTATCACTTCATTCAAAAATTATTTTCGGAAATCACAAATGCGATAACCACAATTAAGCAGGCCAATTTTTAAAAGAATAAAACTTTCCTGAATTTTACAACTTCCTACAAAAACTTAATTTTAAAATCAAATTTTTTTCAAAACTCGCAAGTAGTTAATAACATTTTGATTTCGACCAGCTGTCACTCAGCGAGGTAATGTCCAATTACTACAAGTTGTACATCGACAATTTTAATTGTCTTTCGAACGAGGTACTGTACTGCTTGTGATTATCGCATTTGTGACTCCCGCGAAAATAATTTTTCAATGAAGTGATAACCAAAAAAACCTAACCAAACAAAAATTTAAAAAAAAAAAAAAAAGTAGTTCCGAGCTCAGCAGGCCCATATCTATTCTACCCCAAACCTGAATTTCTTGGTATTTTTTTTTAATTATTTGTAGTGTTATTAAATCAAAAATATTAATCCTTACTTTGCTTTTTTTATTCTGGCATAAATGTCAAACTTATTCTGCATTTTCTTCGGACTGTCAAGTTTTTTTATTCTCTTCCGCAAAGATTCCACACATTTTTTAGGGCTGTTTGTTCTATAGACAAAATGTAAAACTGGCCCGACTAAGGGGCAACATTTTCTGTTCTTAGCACAAAAGGGTTGCATTATTTTTGTTTCATTTATCACATGAAAAATGCACCATTTTCATAGGGCACAGGGCACATGTTGATAATGCTGCCATGTGATAATGCAACATTTTCGTTCAGAATAGGAAACGCTATTAGTATACAGATCTGAGACCAATAAAAATTATATAAAATACAATTTTTCATTGCTATAATAGGGGAATATTCTCTCTTTATTTTATCCCGAAAATCCCGGGATAAAATTCTAGTAATCCCGGGATTTCCGGGGAGTCAAAAAGGGCGGGATCCCGGGATCCCGGGATCCCGGGATTGGAATCCCTAGTGTACACCTATGTGTACATGTGTATGTCTATGCATTCATGTGACTGTGTACAAATTTAATATTCTGCCATGGTCAGTTTGCCACAGCCTCTCTGCCTCGCTGTCTATCTGCCTTTATGTCTCATCATTAGAGCTCGGATAATAGGTGAAAATCAAACGCCTAAAATTATGCTACGTAATGTTTGTGAGCACATCCAGTGGCAAGTTTAAGGGTGGGTGGCGTTCATTCAGGTCTAAGCCCCCGTGAATGCAATTGGATTTTTTGCTTACTAGGATGCCAGAAAAATAAATTATTAAGGTTTTTTATGGGTTGCACGTGAAAAATTGCAAAGAAAGCTACAATAAATAAATATAATAATAAAGAATAGTAATAAATAAGGTATATTAAATAAATATATAATTATAAAGAATAAAGAAAAAAATTAAAAATTTGTAGTGACTCGCTTAAATTTGAGACAAAATCTTCGCACGTGAAGGAAAAGCAATTACAGTTTCAAACCAAATATATTTTGAATGAAAATGAGGCAAGTGCATATTAGCAAATGGAATATATAATACAACTTTTTAATTTGCAGTGGTCTGACTTTAAACATTTGCATATTTTAGGTAAAAAAACTTGATTTGAACTTTCCTATTTTTTCTTACGACCATTTCAGGGTTTACAATTTTCCAATTGGATACTCGGCATAATTCCATATCTGTAAAAATGCAAATTTCTGTCGTAGTAAAAACCGTTCTGCATTTTTGTTTATGAGTTATTGGAACATTGACTATGCCATAATTTACTTACTTTTCCCAAATTTTATTTTCATTACAGCTAGTTTTGTTTTGCTTTCAAAAAGCTTGACGATGTACAAAAATATAAAATACAAAATGTGTTCTTCATACTTTTTTTCAGTAAAAATGTCAAAGAAACTAAATCCCTCTTTGGCTTTATTTCATCACACACCACTGTATGTTTATTCAAACTGCAAATTTGTGTAACATGATTAAGAACTTTTCTAATAAAATCTTCACCATACCAATATGATACCCCTTTATATTTAAATTGTAATCCCGCCACTGAAAACAACCAAAATTTACAAAATGTAGAATTTTTTAGGCGCTTGATTTCACCTATTTTTCCGAGCTCTACTCATCATACACGTATGCTCGACGGGATCTCTTAGTTAGTTAGTTATTCACTTTAATTACTTGGCAAATTTTGCATTTTGCAATTTTATTCAACTCACTTACACCTTTGTTGGCACTTCTTCCTTTGCCTTTCTGTTTTACATGTTTGATTGAAGTTCTTCTAAAAGTTATAATGCCACAAGAACCAACGACGTAATCAGAAGGTCCCGAAAGGACATCTTCAAGATCACATCCACGATTACAGAACACTGGCCATTCGGTAAACACGCCGAACGACTAGGGATCCCGCTCAATAGCATGTGTAGAAGCTGTAATCAAGAGTACAGTGAGGAATCTATCCAAAACTTTCTATGCGAATCAGGGCCGTACCCAGGAATTTTTTTCGTGGGGGGTTCATCGTTGTGTTTTTTTTTTTTTTTTTTTTTTTTTGAGAAAAATATATACCCTATTTCGTGCACTAAAAATGACAACGTCGCTATAGAAGAAGAAAGACGCAGTGTTTTGTTGAGGAAGAAAGACACAAACTTTTTTTTTCAAAGAAAGACGCATTAAAAATATTTTTCGAAAGAAAGACTCTTTATTTTTTTTTTGATAATGAAGAAAGACGCTTTATATTTTTTTGCTATGAAGAAAGACGCATTTAAATATTTTTTAGTAAAGAAAGACGTATTCGATTTTTTTTTCTTCGTCAATATTAATGCCAATGCGTCTCTCTTCGTCGACATGTTTTGTAAAGCGTCTTTTTTTCCTGACATATTTTTAATGCGCCTTTTTTCGTCGACAAATTACTGGCATGTGTCTTTCTTCTTCCGGAGCGACGAAAATAATAAAAAACAAGTAAGGAAGCCTAAGTTCGAGTGGAATCGAACATTAGATACTCAGCTGTATACTTTCATTGTTTGTTTGCGTTTGTTCGATATAGGGTGTATTTTATATAAAGCGACCGCCGCATAAAGTGGGCGTGGCCACGCCCGTTTTCAACATTTTTATCAGTCATCCAACTACGCATATGAATATTATTCTTTGTGCATAATTTCATTCCTTTATGACTTCTAGTTACAAAGAAGTCTTGTTACAAATTCCCAAAGGGTGTTCCAGAAATATCTTTGTTAAAAAGTAGGCGTGGTCATAAACCGATTTCAATAAATTTTTGCGTGTCTATTAACACAAGTTATAAAAGTGTATAAACCAAGTTTCGTCATAATATCTCAATTATTTGCCGAGTTATGGGCTCCGAAATCTCGTTGATTCCTTTGTCTGAAAAGAGGCGGTGCCACGCCCATTTTCCCGAAATTTTTCTATTTTTTGTTTCCGATCTATTGTAGAACTCATGCCACAAAATTTCAATGAATTATCTTTATATTTGACAAAGATATCGCTTAAAATGTTTTTATTAGTCCACTTTATGATACACATATATAAAAGTGGGCGCGGTCGTCAACCGATTTTTGTAAAATTTTGAACATGTATTACTACAAGTAGTGAAAGTGTATAGACCAAGTTTCGTCATAATATATCGATTATTTGTCGAGTTATGGGCTCAGAAATCTCGTATATTCCTGCTTCTAAAAGGAGGCGGTGCCACGCCCATTTTCCAACATTTTTATATTTTTTCTTTTATGTCCATAGTTGGACACCTTCCATAAAATTTCAATGATATATCTTTATATTTGACAGAGATATCGCTTAAAATGCTTTTATTAGGTCACTTTATAATACCCATATATAAAAGTGGGCGTGGTCGTCAACCGATTTTGGCAATTTTTCGTCCAAACATTTGCCTAGGTAAGTACATCACGCCTACCAAATTTCATCGATATATCTTCAACAGTTTCTGAGTTAAGACTCATAAAACTTTCAATGTTTGCCCCTTAATAAGTGGGCGTGGCACCGCCCATTTTCCAAAATTTCACCATATTTCTTCATAAGGGCCTAAGCTCAATACGTGTGTGAAATTTTATCACTCTAGCTCTATTAGTGACTGAGATACAAAATTTCCGATTTTTACTATATAGGGGAGGTGGGCGTGGTCATGGTCCGATTTCGCCCATTTTCAATACCATCCGTTCCTGTCTTGATAACAACTTACATTTCAAATTTCATCAAAATATCTCAATTTTTGCGCGAGTTATCGTGCTCACAGACGGACGGACGGACAGACGGACAGACGGACGGACATGGCTCAATCGATTTCTCTTTTCACCCTGATCATTTTGATATATATAAGTCTATATCTATCTCGATTATTTCATTCTGTTACAATTCACCGTTAGGAAATCAAAACTATAATACTCTGTGTACTAGTACAGCTGAGTATAAAAATTCTGGTTTCTAAAGTGCTATCTAGATGAAAAATTTTTTTACAAAACTTTTGATTTTCAAATTATGGTTTTTATAAGAAGTTTTAAATCAGGAAACTTTTATTCATTTAAAAATTAGACTGTTCTATTGCAAACACGATGAATACTTTATTTTTGGTGATTTTATCCAAGTGAAAAAAAAAATATTATTTTATGGACGAAAAACTCGGTTAGATTACCCAGCTGTTTTCAGCTGTAAAAGTCCGCCCCAAGATTTTTAGATTATGTTGAGACTCTAACTTGTTTTTTTTTTGCAACTTTGTTATTTGACATCCGATTTTTAAAATTGATAGATAAGTCACTATTTTAGTCTTTTCAGCAGGGTTTGAAATTGTTTTCAACTTTTTTTTTTATTTCCATTGAATTTCATTTTCATTGGAAATTAAAAAAATAAACAGCGCACAGGAGCGGATTTACATAGGGGCAACATGGGCAGCTGCCCAGGGCGCCGTTTCAATAGGGGCGCCAAAACTAAGACAAGGAAAACAATTTTTTTTTTATTTATTAAAAAAAATTTTTTTTGAATATTACAACAAGAATGAAAGATTTTTTCAATTTTTTACAGATAAAAAATGAATCAAAGTACACTTCAGAACATTGGTACAGTTCTTATCAAATGAAAGCTATTGAGCAGGGAATTTACATAGAATAGTACTCATTGTGATTCCTAGGTCGGGTGTCCAGATATGGGCCAAAACGTGGACCTGGATGACCCTCGAAAGTTTCTGAGCGATATTGGTATCAAATGAAAGGTCTTGATGAGGATTTCAACATAGAACTATTTTATTTCTGATGCCCAGGCCGGGTACCCAAATATGGGTAAAAACGTGGACCCGGATGGCCCTGGAAAATTTCTCAGCAATATTGGTATCAAATGAAGGATTTTGTATAGAAATGAACTCATTACGATTCCCAGGTTGGATCCCAAGATGTGGGTCAATCGTGGAACCGGATAACACCGGGATATGGGTACCAAATGCAAAATGTTAAGCAGGGCATAGAGATGAACTCATTATGATTCCTAGGTCAGGTACCCAGATGTGGGTCAAAATGTGGACCCGGTAGTCCCGGAAAATAGCTCGGCGATATTGGTATCAAATGAAAGGTGTTGGGCTGGGCTTTTACATGGAGATGAACTCATTATGATTTCTAGGTCAGGTCCCGAGATGAGCAGGGAATTTACATAGAGATGGACGCATTATGATTCCTAGGTCGGGTCCCCAATGTGGGTGAAAAAAGAACCTGGATGTCACCGGGATATTTCTCACTGATATTGGTATCAAATGATAGGTGTTGAGCAGGACTTTTGTATTGAGCCGTACTCATTAGATATGATTCCTCTGTAAAGTCCACTGATATGGATCAAAACGTGGACCCGGATGATCACGGAAGATTTCCCAGCGATATTGGTATCACATGAAGGGTGCTGAGCTGAGATTTTACGTAGGTATGAACTCATTATTGCTAGGTCGGGTCCCCAGATGTGGTTCAATACGTGGACCCGGATGACTCCGGGATCCTACTGAGCAATACTGATATAAAATGAAAGGTGTTGACCAGGGCTGCTACATAGAGCTCTTTTCATAGTTATCCTTAGGGCCGGATGACACGATATGTTTTTCAGCAACAATTTTATCAAATGAGAAGTGGAATACAGGGCTATGTTGCGCTAAACCCAGTGCCCTAGCGAAAGGGAAAGGAGAAGCGTAATGAGAATGGGAAAGGCAAAGGACGGAAAAGTAGAGGGAGAGTATAATGAAAATGAAGAGGATAGGGAGAGAGACACTAAGATAGGAAATGACAGAAGTAATAAGAGGGGGAATGAAAGGTATAAAGACAGAATAGGAGAGGTAAGGAGAGTGGTAGAGAAAGGGAAGCAGAAATGTGACGGGAAAACGAAGCGGAAATGAAAGGGAAAAGAAAGAGAAAGGGAATGGTAGAGGGAAAGGGAGTTGGATACTAATAGGAAGAAAAAGGGATAACGACATAAAGAGGGTAAACAAATTTTTCCTTCATTTTTTTAACTTATCTGGCTTTTGCTTAGCTCTGCAGCCCGAGATAAGTTCGGTTTCTAGATACTTCCAACTTAATTTAAAGTACGCAGTTTTTTGCTTCTAATGCCTATAATAAGAAGTGGGCCAAAGCAAAGCTTGGCCGGGTACAGCTAGTTATATAAATAAAAATGAAATATATACTCTTTCTAAGAAAACTCGAATCAAATTTTTTAAATCCGTAAAATATATCAGTAATGACATGTCACCACACGAAGGCAAGTACGGTTTTTTTTTGGAAATATTGGGGCGCGGCTTGATTTGTTTGCCCAGGGCGCTTCTAGAGGTAAATCCGCCCCTGTCAGCGCAGAAGTATAAAAAAATAAAAAGTTCTACTGTACTGCAACTGCGCATCCTTAGATTTCAAAAAATTATAGTCGATTGTTGCTGTATTGTGGAAATTTTTACAGCACAGCAAAGGGCAAAAATAATTTTGAGTTTTTACAGCACTGGTGTTATTGTTTTTTTTTTTAATTTATGGGAACAATCGAAATTGTAATGTAAAAGAAACCAATTTTAAAAAGCCGCACTGAAAACTAATATTCTGTTTATCTGTGCTGTCGAGTGATCTGTTTGAAATTACACAGTAAAGCAACAGCACAAATAAACAAACAACTATATTCGACTGTTCTGTGCTTCGACTTCAGATATCTTCAAAGGAAATCGAAATTCAAAAGCAACAGCTTATATTTTGAGACTGTTGGTGCTATGCTGGCAAACAGTGCTTGGGAAGCTTTATATTTCGCTCTAATGTCCTTTGATCTGTGAAGTCGTTTTCATATAGTTGGGTCACCTAGCCGAGTTTTTCGACCATAAAACATCCTTTTTGTTTCACTTGGAAAAAATCGCCAATAATAAAGTATTCATCGAATCTTTTTAATATTACACTTAAAATGTTTGCAATAAAACACAATAATTTTAAAAAGAATAAGAATTTCCTGATTTTTACAACTTCTTATAAAAACCCAAATAAAAGCCAAATTTTTTCAATGATCGCAAAAAATCAATAAAATGTTGACTTTGAAAAGTTAGTATTGAAAATAGGTGAAATCGGACTATAACAAGGCACACATCCCAGATATGGGATTTCGAAAAACAATTCACACACTAATATAACCCGAGTAATGAATTTTCAGTCATGCAATGACTTTATGCGGTGCAGTGAAATAACGACCGTGGAATTAACGCCCGCGGGCGTAATTTCGTTTGATCCATGGACTTTATTTCTCTTTCGGAAGGGCAATTAAGCCCGCAGACGGGTTTTTTTTAAATATGCTGTATTACGGAATAAAGCGCCGCAGGCGAAAAATTGGAATAAAAAATCGCGCGATTTTTAATTCCAATTTTTCGATTCTTTAAATTTTTTTTAAATCCCTTCTAAATATTCAAATACTCAATCGAATAAACAAAGCTTCAGTAAATTTCTATAATCATTTATTACTAACAATTTTCAAGATCCGTAAGTAAGTAAATATTTAAATACTCAATCAAAATAAACAAAACTTCATTACATACATATTGGCACTTTCAGACCACAATCTAAACAAATACTCTTATAGAGTTTTCAACAATTTGACGACAAACCGGGCACAAAATATTTCTATTGCCATTTACGATTGCAACCTTACTGTGCTCTCCAAAGCAATCCGCACACAATTTAAAGTGATTGCATGGGCTTAAGAGAATATCGCGTGGCTTGGTAAAACAAATAACACACAACAACATGCTTTGACTCTCTGACGCTTTTGCATTGTGTTTTAATTGAGTTCATAATACACATTTTTTTTACCACTTCTTCTTGACTATCATGAGTATGCATTTTGTTATTAAGTTTTTACATACATTCGTAACATTGTCTATACAAACACTAACTTCACATTTGTTCTGGTAACACACATAACGAGTATTTTTTACGTTTGAGCTTTTTACTTAAAATAATTGATTCTCGTCTTCTAAATATAATAAACGGCTATTCCTCCTTAAGCCTGCAATAAATTTGTAACGCACTACCACTTCCATGATGCTCCCTTTAGTAACGTCACTTACAAATTGATCAAGTGGAGATGAAAACCAAAAACTGCCGCCAATTCTCCAATTATATGGTATATATGTATGTACATATCCATATGTACATATATGTACATATATATGCATATGTACATATGTGTCAACTCCGCCGCTTAATAGAAATAATACCTACGAGTAATTACTGAGACAGAGAGGCTTAGGGTTATTACTGAGAGAGGCTTAGTTAAATGGATATTATTTAATATAAGTATATCTGCGGCGCTTTTCCCAATAATAATACACCACATTAAAAAAAAAACGAAAAATTGGAATAAAAAATCGCGCCATATTTAAAAAAAAACCCGTCTGCGGGCTTAATTGCCCTTTCGAAAGGGAAATAAAGCCCACATCGCCGAATAGGGCGCGCAGGCGTTCTTTCCCTTTCTGAGTGGAAATAATACCCACGGGTTTAATTTCGTTTTATTCGCAGGCGCTCTTTCTTTTTCAAGAAAAGAAAAAACGCAGGTGTAATTTCCTTTTTTTGGGAAATAACGCCCGCGGGCGTTAACTCCACGGGCGTTATTTCACTGCACCACTTTATGCAGTTATACTTTAATTATCTAGCGAACGGAGTAGATACGGCTTTCGGGTATTTGTAACTTCAGCGAAAAGAATTTTCAACATATAGCTTTGAATATGATAGAAGTAAAATTTATCTACCAGAATTTCGTGGGGGTTCAAACACCCAAAACCCCCCCCCCCCCCTAAATACGGCCTTGATGCGAATGCCCGGCTCTTACTCACATCAGACACAACACATTCGGCAATTTTGTACTTCTCAATTTAAGCGCAGTAGTCGACTGCACAGTAGCTAGCCTAAGTAGGTTCATTGATAAATCGAAATGGTTTGAACACACCGGCGAACTCCAACAATCCACAACCACATAGTTTACATGAGTTATGTCAAAATGACGCTTCGTGCGCTAATTGGGCCGGGGATTGTTCAACCGGGCGGCACGGCAACCAACCAACCAGCCAACCCACCAAAAGTTCCAACTATCAAGATTGGGTGACAATGTGCTTGCAATGGTGTTACCTCCGCAAATTGGAAAGACACTTATCTACAAGTCTACGAGACTCAAACCACTTTCTTATCTCAGCACATTACGTTTAGATACATACATATATCCGCAAATTTGCCGTCTATCACTTCTTTTTCTGTGACTGAGAAAGATGTTCAGTTGCCAATTTCATCACTAAACTGTAGAACTAAGCCCAGGCCGGATCTCAAAGTTTCTCAAAGTTATTTCTTAAAAATTGCTCTATCTCAGTAGCCTGCCCTATAGGCTGACTTGTTCAATTCCTAAGTAATTTCTAAGCTTCATAAACTATTAAGAGCAATTATTATACTGTGACCTCACGAGTACTGTTTTCATAAAATAATCTCTAAAGAAAAGTTTAAGGTACTATAAATAATAATTATCGCATGATTCATACCCATTAAAAGGGACTTTGCAGCTACTCTCCGCTAAAAGCATCTAATAAATTTTGTCCTCGCGTGTTTAGTACATCACTTTCACAGAAAAAAAATTAACAAAAGAATGACATACATTATGTGGAACACAAACAACCGGAACAGAATAAGCAATGCAACAAAAGGAAAGTGTATGTAAAATAATGGGACGCAAAGAGAAAAAAAAAATAATATTAAATGCGTTAGCGAGTATATAATTTACAGGTTGTAAAAACAAACTTACACACTTATATGTACATATTCATACCATTTCATAGATATGTATATATTATAATCAGCAAACAATGCAGATAAATGTAAACAATAATGGCATGGCATGGGGGATATGCATAAAAGCACAGGATGATGCCATTCTATTTAGTTTATCACATATGTAACTACATATCTATGTCACTACACACACGCACACATACATACTACCATCACCGTGGCACTGCAAACTTGTTTTTGGTATTGTTGTCTGCTTTTAGGCGAATAAACAATCCACAATGCACAATAAACAAAAGCAGCAGCTTAGCAAGAGGGAATGAGTCGCACATATGTAGATATACATACATGTATTCACACATATTTTGAAAAAAAGTTTAGAGAACAAAGAAAGTTCTTCTTAGTTGATAATAAAGGACATTTCCAAATGGTTTGGATTTTTATTGTCTATTCGTTTTATGCAAGTGATTTTAATTTAGACTTTACATACTATCTACCTTATGGGCATACATACAGGCATATTTACATATATTTCGTATGATTATATAATTATGTTTAACAAGCGTTTTCAAGTATAAAAGTATAGGCTTCTGGATCATTCTATTGGAGTTCCATTAAAGGTCATGTATGCAATTTCCTTCTCTACTTTTCTTTGCTTTTTTTTATCAGTTGATGCACTATAAAATACTGTATCTTAAATGTGTTATACCATTTTCATTTTAAATAAAATAAGTAAATAAAATTATAACTAATGGCCTAAGTATACGGTTACTTTGGCAACTTTTATCAAAACAAAAACATGTCATGCAATGTGGGATTCTTCGTTAAATAGCATTATTCCGTAATATTTTTATTGATTGTCAACTTCTTTTTCTTGGTGTACAATAAAAAAAAAAAACAGAAACCAAATTTCAAAGTCTATCTACTCAACTTTGAATTGCAACTAAACAAACTTCCTATCTCTTTTATAAATTCGACTCATGAAGGCTGTATACTAGGGTGGGGCGATTTACTAACCTATATCGCGCCATCGAAATTCGGATTCCTCTCCTTTTTTTGAGTAGAAGAAGAAAACTCCTCCACGACATTTGTCTAAAATTAATTTTGATGTTCCGGAATTTGATTTTTATGGACCAAGACGGATTTTTGAAAATAAAAATTGGGCACAAATCGGCAAAAAAATATCCAGGTCAATGTGCACATCGAATTGAAGCAGAATTTTATGCTGAATCCAGATATGCCATACGTTTTGGGTTATAACTCTTCAAGTTTTGCGGCTAAAATTCTGAAATTTTGTATTTTGAGCATTTATTGTACACAAAGCGCTGTCGGCGAAAGTCATCGGTATCGGATGACTATAACATAGAGAACCCGTACAGCGATTTTGGGCCAAGGAAAAAGGAGTGCATTCTAGTTTTCTCATACAGGAATATAAATTAATATTTTAAGATACTGTTCATAAATTGCATTGACTTATCTTTAAGAAATTTGCAAAAAAAATTAAGGCCCCTATTATGAGTTTTGTTCGATCTTCGATATTCGCTCGTCATCGAATATTGAATGTCGAAATATCGTCTTCGTATTATGACACTTCATCGCCACCGATATTTTCGTTGCGTATCTAATTTTTCATCGAACAAATATTTGCTTGCGACGCAGTACTATTTTCTGGTGAAATAATTAAAAATGTAAGTTTTTTATGTCTATTTCAATTTTTCCTCTGCCAAAAAATAAACGCCTTTTGCAACTTGGGGATTTTCATTCATCAGACTGACCAGCCTTTCCAGTTGTTGCTTTGTGCTTACAACTTTAGTCCTGCGTAATATTAATAAGAATGTAATTTATTATTTTTTTGCAGAGGAAAAATTGAAATAGACATAAAAAACTTACATTTTTAATTATTTCACCAGAAAATAGTACTGCGTCGCAAGCAAAAATTTGTTCGATAAAAAATTAGATACGCAACGAAAATATCGGTGGCGATGAAGTCTCATAATACGAAGACGATATTTCGACATTCGATATTCGATGACGAGCGAATATCGAAGATCGAACAAAACTCATAATAGGGGCCTAAGATATATTGTACACAACAAGAGATAATCGCGAAAGTATGCGATTTTGGGCATTCAGCCTCTATAACCGGAAATCAGGCTATATCTTGAAAACGGATCTTCCGATTTTAATTGGGATTTCATATCTGGATTCACAATAAAATTCTGCTTCAATTCGATGTGCATATTGGCCCGGATATTTTTTTGTCGATTTTTGCCTAATTTTTATTATCAGAAATTCGTCTTGGTTCATAAAAACCAAATTCCGGAACATCAAAATTAATTTTAGACAAATATCGTGGAAGAGTTTTCTTCTCAGAAAAATGAGAGGAATCCGAATTTCGATGGCGCGGTATCGATTAATTTCCCTCCATGCAAATCGCCCCACCCTACTGTATACGCACGAGTACACTCATAAGTAGACATTAATTCTCACACGAGAATTTTATGAAATAAATTCAACCCAATTCCCTACACACAACAGATATTATGTTTGATAAATATGTATGAATTTGAATATTTTATATATGTATGAGTGCGTGCAAAAACCAGAACGGGGTTGCCTGAATACATATATTTTTATGCTTATATACATGGAGGAGTATTTAAGAGTAAAACGTATGACGCCCAAAAGTCTGTAACCAAAAACTTGAAAAATAAATTTTTTATTCGTTTTGGACGCAGTGCAGTGAATGCAGCAACAAAGCCAAATGCTATGGATATGTACGTACATATAGTACCTACCCTGCAGGGAACTCAATAACTAATGAGCAAAATTTTTAGTTTAGAACTAGCGAAAGGAAGGAACTAGCTTCATTGTAGTTAGACTCTCAGCAGTTCAGAAGGAGTGAATTGAGTTACCACTATAAGACACACTTTGATTTGTATGCAATTTATATTTTGACAAAAATTTCATGTATTTTTTTCGTTAATCGTGTTTGCATATTTCTACAATTCTCAGATTGTTAGTGAAGCATATTGTATAAATTATTGAAATGAAATATTGGCCTAATTATGCTTTTCCGATACCTTAGTCTTAATTTTAATTTTTTTTATTTTATTACTTTTTTAAATATTTTTTTACATTCTTATTTAATAAATATATAAAAAATAATAGTTAAAAAAAAAAGTAAAAAAAAATTATCATCCGCCCGACACCGACAGGATTCGAACCCGAGGTTGATTTTCACACGCGTTAGCCAGTTTGCCATCACGCAACTTGCATGAAGTGTGTCAAATGCTGCACTTAAGCGTCAGATGTAAACCTGTATAATTTGCTAGTTCAGAACTATCGAAATTGTGCCAATAAAGGAACTAGTGAAAACTGTAGAATTTAGTACTAGTTCGGAACTATAGAAAATGTAGTACAGATGGTGACAATTGGCACCGCCTAGGACATCGCCGTGTTAAATTAACCAGTTGATAACATGCAAAAGAAGTTCAGCTCACACTAGTAGTTGCGAAAAATGCACTAGAGCGACCTAGTTCAGAACTAGAGATTTTCCCTACAGGGTAAGTAAAGGCAATACATACTTAATCTAACACACACACACACAAAAATTGTTTATTTTCAAGGTAGCAAATGGAAAATTTAATAAGAAAATATAAAAAATGCTATTAAAACAAGAAATTAAAATAAATAATGTAGTCATACTGTCATACATATAAGTATGTATGTATACCGTCGTTCAAACCTCATAGCCGCCCGAGTGACACTTCCATAACCGCCTAACCGACACTTATGCAAAAAAAAAATTTGAATTCTTGGCATCCAGTTCTACGATTTCAGAGCTCAAAAAGACATTAGAAGAAATATGGAGCTTCCAAGAACCAAAGTTATTGTGTGGATCGATAGAGCTAGACGTCATGAATTGTGGATTGGCAAATCGGTTCGGTTCGGCTCGGTTCGCTTTTTTTTTTTGTTAACAAAATATAACTTACATACATATGTAGTCCAATAAATATAATAGAAAAATATTAGACAATTTTTAAAGTACTTTTTAGACGAAAAATGGTAAGTTTATCCTTGTTTCGCAATGATTTTTTCGGTTTTAATTTTTTTGGGCCACCATAATGTACATACATATATATCTATCTCATAGACTCTAGTTCGTGGCAGCAACTGGATACTGGATTTTGTGTCAACTTCCTTTAAAAGAATTTATGTATGTAGATAAATTAAACATTTCTTTCAAAAAATGGCTTTCATAAAAAATTTCGAGCACAGTTTCTTTTTTTTTACAGCGCCACTGTACTTAAATATTCTACGTTTCAGCTTTAATTGTAACTTATTTGCTTCAACGATTAATTAAATATTCCACCCTTAACTCTCATACTCAAAAAAAATGAAAAAATACATTAAGTTAATTGTATAGCAATCGAAACAAAAGAAAAAAAAACAAAATGAGGTGAAAAACTTAAAAAAAAATATTTCCTTTTAAAGTGCTTAGAGTAGATTAGCAGGTACATATGTATGTATGTAGGTACAAAGGTAAATTGTGGCGGCAATGAAGTGACAGTTTCGATGTTGCGCCGCGGCACGCAATGTTGGTTTGTTGGTTCAAGAGCGTTTGAAGGGTATTTTTTTTTCAGTGCACTTTTTTATTTTATTCTTTCTCAGCCAAAGACAAGCGTTTTGTTTTTAAGTGTAAACTTGAGAGGGTACCACGCTCCCAAAATACAAGGAAACCCTTTCTAAGAATTTAATTTTTAATAACCAACTTTAACTTAAATCTTTAAATCATTAGGAAGATTGAACTGGTGTCTTTGTGCTTTTTGTCCATAAATACTGGTTCACGTTCACTTCCAGAGTTGCTTGAGTAGACTACAATCAAAACTAACTGCGGATCACTTCATAAGGCAGGTGTTGTGCTGCTTAAGTCATTTTATTTAAATCCTGCTGTTTTTTTACATTTTTTTCTTCAGATGAGTGCATTATTTGATTTTTCGACTAGGGAATAACTATGAACACTCAAAATTTCCAAACATGTTGTAATCTGGATATATTATTAACGATTACGGGTGGGACTGAAAAAAAAATGTTTTTTTGAATTTAAGAACTACTCAATGTATATTATTTACTAAGGACGCACTGTGCTTAAGCAAGAGGAAATTGTAGGATATACTTGTCTTTTGGGAACATTAAGCTAAAGCTCCTACCAGACGATGCAATGAAAGTGCTTTTCGAAAGTATCAAATCATTGAAAGAACTTTCATGAGTATCCACACGACGCACACTGGGGCCGAGCGTGCTCAAAATTCAGTTTTTAAATAATGAGTTTTTCAAAAAAATAAAAACGCAGTATTGTTCCCTATAAAATTCTACACTTCTGGCCCAATTTTCAGCTTTCCATCGTTTTTTATGTTGGGAGTTATCCATACACAAACATGGCAAATTTTCCAAAAAATAATTTTTTTTACAAAGTGAGAAATTTTAATGTGTATTTGAAATAGTTGGTGTAAGAGAAGGATATAAAATTTTATTATTCTGCTTTTTCCATAACATTAAGTGAAGCTTATATAATCGATGAGTGTTTTTTTGGAACTAGATGTTTTAAAAAATTAATTTTTAGTATAAAACTAAACGTACCTCTTTTTTTTTTAATTTTTTTTTTCAAAATGGATTTTTGTAATTTGCGCAAAAACGTAGCAAATGTAAAAATGCAGCAGTAAAATATGGTCCTTTGTGGCAAAGAATCCGAGTTCAGAACCAAAAGCAAAGTGCGCATTTAAAAAAAAAGTGAGTTTAAAAATTGCATTCCAATTTTAGTTAAAAAAAAAACATCTATATCTGGTTGAATTTGATTCTTTTCTATCTTAAATTTAGTTCATCCATTATTTACTGGTTACTTTAATTACAAATTGTGGTTAAGGTTACTTGTGAAGCCAGTTTTCTTTAATTTAGACTTGTAAGTTGGATTATAATATGAGCTCTTTGAAGCACAAGTTGTGTTACTCCAATTTTGTCTTTTTTTATGTTAGGCATGAAAATGTGTGGGGAAATACGTGTTCTGCTTAAAACGCTAACGGTGAAACTCCTAATTCCCATATAAACATACTTGTGACCACAGAAAATTTTTAATATCTCGAAACAAAAAATTGGAGAAAACCATTTTTGTATACATACATATGTACCTGCACCTACATATTTCATCAATGGGTTAATAAATAGCCGCTAATGGGTTAATATAATACAAATTGGCTATTTTTGTACATACATACTAATATAATAATAATATAAAACAATGGCGCTATTATAACTCTGACGAGTTTTATGGCCGAGCTTCTGTCCCAATTCGAGGTGTGCTCCTTTTGTTTTTCGTACCAATTGGGTGGACCTACAGTTTTTACGCCGGCTCCGAACGGCGAATGCATTTTTTTTAGAAGCTTTTTCATGGCAGAAATACTCTCGGAGGGTATGCCGCCCACTGCCGAGAGGTGACCGCTGCTCTTAAAAAACCCAATAATTGGATTTTTACTAATTAGAACATTTTTTTTGGTGTTTGCTCGGACTGGGGTTTGAACCCGAGACCTCTGGCATAGCAGGCGAGCACTCTACCCACTGCACCACTGCGGCCACCATACCACAGACATACCAATTGTGATTTAAATAATTTATTTACAGATCTTAAAAAAAAGTGGTCACCAATAGGTTAATTCATGACCGTCAATGGGTTAAGATTCCAAAGATTACTGTTTTTAGTGTAGATACAATTAATATGATTTAAATATTTTGATCTAAGAATTAAGTGAAAAAATTTGGTTAAAAATGGGTTAATGCGTGGTCGTTAAGGGGTTAATATTCTTGGGATTTACTATTTTAGTATCGATATACCGATTCTGATTCAAGAAAATTAAACTCGAAACTAAAATAAAAAACATAGGTCACCAACGGGTTAACTCATGGCCGTCAATGGGTTAAGATGCTATAGATTAACAGATTTAGTGCAGATAAAGCGATTCTGATGTAAAAAAGTTGATTTCAGAATTTTGAGCGTCCTCATATATATAAGTGGCCCCAGTGTGCGACGCAATGAAAGTGCTTTCAGAAAGCACTTTTTACCTCCACTTTCCGAAAACTTTCAGGAATTACTTTTCGTTCGTCCACACGGTGAAAGGGAAATGAGTTTTTTAAAGTACTTTCTGGCAGCTGTCAAATTAAATTCAAACAGCTGTGAGAGCAAGACAGATGTAGCAGAGCAAACAGCTGTGCGTGGAATGGTCATGGTGGAGACTTTTGTGTTTTTTGTGTTCATATGAAAAATATAACGTGATAACCCAATAAACACAACGGATTCGCCTCGAATTCGAGACGAATTCGCTTCTCTGATTATATTATCGCGGCGATAGTTCGCGACGATAGATCGGCGAATCCGAATTCCCAGGCGAGTCACCCCTCATTAGCGATTCACGCATTTTTATATTCTCGGATCGTTGGCGATTCGAGATTTATGCCCATTGGTGAATACATTCTAGAATATCTTCTTTTGCGAATCCACCTCGAATTCGCCACGATATCATCTGAGCTTTTCAATCTCTTGAGTAGAGTTTTAAATGGTAAATTAAAGCCCAACAGGGAATTTCTTCGTGTAAAGCAAGATTTAATAAAATTAATAAATGCTATTGCGATAATTGATTTTTCTCGAGTCCATCTCGAACTAGATACGAGTCCGAAAAATTACATTCACCTCTGCGAATTCTTCTCGAATTCGGCACGATATCATCCTCGTTTTTGTGTTTATTGGGAATTAATTATTTTAATAATTGTATTTTATTTATACATATGTATTTTTATAAAGAAAACATATTTACATGTCGGTTCGATCAATTAGACAACACTCGTATCAGCTAGCAACTTCCAGAAAGTAAAACACTTTCAGATGTAACAATTGAAAGTGAAAAGTATTTCTGAAAAGTATTTTTCTCGCAGCTAGACGACGAAAGTTTTTCATAAGAAAGTAATTGCTGAAATTTCGGAAAACACTTTCAGATAGTACTTTTTTGATGGCTACACGAGAAAATTTTACTTTTTCACTTTCTGAAAGCACTTTCATTGCATCGTCTGGCAGGAGCTTAATCTAGAATTTCTTTGCGAAAATTAGCAGTAGCGCTCAAGATGCTTCGAAAATGACAAAAAGGAAATTTTTGTTGCATAAGTTCTGGCTCGTGACAGATTGGAGTTGCTATTGAAGTACATAAATGTGAAGAAGTACCGAAGTAGTACATATAAAAGGTATATTCGGATGTAGAAATACATATATACATATATACTTATGTATGTATGTATCTACACAAAGTGCAAAATAAGCCTTTCCATTTAAATACTTAGATAATAAAGAAATAAAGAAACTTTAGTTTAAGTGACTCAAACAAAATAGCACGATAAGAAGCGACACTAATGTTATAAAAAAAATATACACGTTTGATACTTATGCACATAAAAGCTTGCCATTTAAAATAGACCAAGTTTTTGCTCAACTTTTTCAAAGCAAAAAAAAATAATAATTAACTTTTTCTAGATAAAAAGACTGAAGTGACTGAGTTTATTTAAGCATTTAACGCGAACTTGTTTGATGGGAGGGGGAGGTGAGATACACAAGTATACACATATAGATATGTGTACTGACACATGCAAGGCGCATACCTCATGTATTCACCCACTTAATTTATGTTACTTTAACTTTTTTACGCAGCACCTTCTTTCTTATTCGAACAACAAAACTTTGTTGCATGTCATTTTATTAACCCGTACATACATATACAGTTTATCGTGAAAGGATACTTAAATACCGTTGTCAAGCAAAGCGTTAAGTTAAAATTTCCTTACACACACGCTATCTATGTCTGTGTTGTCTCTAATGACGGTACCATCATTGTACATACATACATATCGAGCAGCATATAATCGACCAAGCATATAATAAATGTTGTCAGCCCTAAAGTATGCTACACATTTATTCATATGGTTTTGTCAAGGTATGAGGATGCGGTTAACCCCATGGAATTTACATCCGTTCGGTTAAAATTAAAATTACATTGAACACAGCATCCGCGTACACATTCTGATTTTCAATTAAACATAAACTTTGCGCGCTACATTTTTAGCTTAATTGACTCGAACGTCACCATTTCCTTGTTTGCTTGTTGGTCTCTTTCTCTTTGACAACTACAGCGCTCATTTACGGTTAGCGTTGCGTAGATAATTGGATATGTACATACATACATATGTATGTCCATTTACAAATACATACATGAATGTCATTTACTGTCTTCTAAATCTTCTGGAACCTTCTTATTATGTCCGCCTCCAAAGAAAAAGAACCAGCAGCATTACGTTTTCATTTGCATAAATGTTGCAGCTTCTACATATTTAATTGCCAGTTTTGTTGCTACTTTTCTTTATTGTTGTTGGTAAGCTGCGCGTGTTACATTTCGCTTCAATGCTTTTACTGGCTTTCGTGTTTTGCTTTTGTTTTCCATTTTCTTCGCCCTTTGTAGGTGTATTGGATATTGGGCGTGTCTCGTAAACAAAATAAAAATACGTCTTTAATTTAATATCGTAATTTGCTGAATAGTCCCCAAGTTTAAAGTTTGTTGCCAGCGAGGTTTTTAGGGCTTTTTACTAATTTAGATTTTTATTTATTGAAAAATTGAGGGTACTCATATTATATCCGATAAAATATTATGTATATTATCTATTTTTAGAACAAGAAAGAAAAAGCCTTATAATAGGCACCTAATAATACAAATATGGCTATTATATAGTTAGTGAAATAATACAGATTCAAGAAATTAGCATTTTTTTTTTTGAATTTATGGTAAAGAATTAATTTACAATCAAAAAAATTGTGCACAGAAAGAAAATTAATATTTAATTAAATAATGCATAGCAAAACACAAGAATTTAACACTGTGAAAAAGCTCATGGGAATAATACCAATCAAAACATGAGAGTGTCAAAGTGTATGCACCTTTGTATACCTAGCATGTATAGGGATGGCAAAAAAAATGAAATAACCGATTAACCGCTTTTTAGGTTAATCGAAAGCGTTCGATTATTAATCGCGAATAATTGTGGGGAACTAACCGATTATAACCGTTTTTCGATTAAAATTATTCCTTTAAAAAAATATATAATAAACGAAAAACATCGTCATTTATTAGGAAAAATCGTCAAAACGACGATAAAATCGTCTATTCGGGAACTGGAGGGAACATTTATAGCGGGTTTTTTTTTTAATATACTCAGAAAACAGCAGGTAACCGAATTCGGACTCGGATGAAAAGGCGCAAATTCTCAACTTCGATTATTTCCTTTCGATTATTTTCGACTTGAGAGGAAAAAGGTTAATCGAAAAAATAATCAAAAGGAAAAAACCGATATATTTTAACCGTTAACCGAAAGAAATTAACCGATTATAATCGTTTTTCCGGTTATTGTTGCCATCCCTAAGCATGTATGTACATTGTACACATATAAATATGTGCAAAGAATTGAAATTGTTGGGGTTACGCTGTAGAGAAACTGAAAATAAGTGCACATAAATATGTATGTATGCACATTAGAGTGCACTTCAAATTAAAACTAGCATTATTTTACAGTCTCGTCCCCCTGAATCAGTAGATAGTAACATGGCCAAAGACATCACACATAAATTTTGGGCCCGATAGGTGGCGGTTAAGGGGTGCCTTAGAAGAAACCGTCATCAATCGCCACTCAAATTTATATTTGTTATCCTTGGGTATAGAGGTATTGATTTTGGGTAAGTACATATTAGATAATAAAATAATATTTTGATTCTACCGATTAGTTTTTTATTCAAATTAAACGCACTCTAATGTACATATATGTATGCATATGTACATACATATGTTTGTTTTTATGCCTAATTGTCTTTGCATGCAATGAATGATGCTGATACTTAATGTATAATGGGTAATCGTTTGTTAAGTTGTTGTTAGCTACTACATGCATGCTACTAATGATAATGATAATTTTTAATATTAGATAATGATGACATGATACACAAACATTATCCCAACGAATTGTGCTTTTGTTTAAGTAAAAGGGCCTAAAATTCATAAAAATGTATTCAAACAGCTCAGACAACACGCCAGGCCAGTAGCTAGGGGGGAGGAGGCGCATTGTGGGGCTATTCCCTACTTTAAAACTAGAATGTCCTACCTTAAGAAGGCCAACAAGTGAGAATAATTATTATAATTAAATTTTTTGTCTTAGTTTGAGATAAAAAATTATTGCGGTTGCAATGTATGATATGGAGAATCCACCCTGCATCACAGATATAATTAAATAGTTTGGTTAAAGGAATGGTTCATTCCGGCAGTTTTCTGACAAAAACTAATCTCACTGTGAGCGAACAACACCAAAAGCGCGGAATTGATTTCTAAGGCTGTGTGCTAATCTAAAACATTTTACTCGATGGAAAAATGAGGTGTCTAAATTTTCTATGGTTATCGTTTAATCATTTTCGAGAGTTTTTTTCTCAGCTTGACTTGCGTGCAACCTACAGGCGACCCACATACCAAATTTAAAGATCATAGCTCTCTTAGGTATGTATTCCATAGAAGGAAATTAAATTAAAATTAAAAATTAAAAAAATTAAATTTTCTGTTGCATTTAATTTTTTAATAATATTTTCGGCTTCAATTTTGTCTCTCGCTTATTTGGGTATGGCGGTTGGTCGCTATCTTTCATTAATTATATTTCTATTCACATGCATGTCAATTGCCAAAACTGACCTAGCGTTCGTATTCACCACTAAGCACGGGTGAAACTGCGCGGCGCCGCTCAATAGTGGTAGTGCCAAAACCGACTCCCTTACAACCTTAAATTTAAGTCTAGCTACGGCCCTGCAACTCGCCATACATGTAGGGTAAGTATTGGGCGAATCCGATGTATTTTATTCCATTGTTTCACTTTTTGCAGCATCTCGCTAAAAATAGCCATTGAAAAATCGCTACAGTCAATAATTCATCACGCTGCTTTTAGAAACGAATTGCCTTTCGTGCCGAATCAAATTAGGTCAAATAAACGAATCAATAAAAAATTAGATTTTATAGGCGATTTTCAAATGTGAGATAAGGTTAGAATTTAGACGACATCACGTACATACACACTTGTTCATAAGTCCATAAAAGCTATGGATGAGTCAGCGACTCAGCGACTTGTGAAATGTAGTCACTGACGTGAAACCATCGCGAAAGTATGCAGCAGAAGCTATTTCAATCGATACTATCGATGGAGCCAATTCCATAGCGATTATCGATGGTTTTTTTCAACCATCGATAGTATTTTACTTGGCACATCACTACAACGAATGCTGGAACACTTAATCAAAAAAAAAACGGTAGGTAAAAATTTTCTTTTAATATAAATTTGTATTTTCTATTATAATAATATATTATTTTGTATTAATGTATACATTTTAGTGAAAGGAGTTGGTGGGGATGATGGATAGCGATTTGGAAGTGTTGGGTAAGTTAAATTGTACAATTGGTTCTATATTGGCTTCCCAATGAATGTATGATTTTCTATTGCTTCTACACAGATATCGTCGATGAAAATGAAAATGAGTCAAGGGAAAACTGCCCAGAAGTGGCGAAAACTCCAAGGAATCGCACATCGGATGTATGGAAATGATTTGACAAAGTTAAGAAAACTTTGACAATATGTCGCATATGTAAAAAAATATACAAGACGAGTGGTAATACATCAAATTTAAGGGAGCACCTGAATCGCGTGCATCCTGGATATGTTGGTATTAAATCCGGTAAATTAACAATCACAGATTTTTTCAAGAAAGCCAATTACTTTGAAGACAATAATCCTCGGAAAATTTTAATCGACAACGCAGTAATGTCAATGATAGCTACGGATATGCAACCTTTCTTTCTTCTTGATGACGTTGGCTTTCGAGAGCTTTTGAATATTTTAGAACCGAGGTATAAGTTTCCAAGCGGGAAAACTTTCCGAAATGTACTGCTTGTGGATATGTTTTAAAATGCCGTGTACGTAAGTAAATACATGCATACATATGTACATATGTATATGTGTATTAAATATTTGGGTACCACATTTCCCTTTAACGGGCTACCTACGTACATATATGAAACCATCGATACTATTGATGGTGTCCTTTAAATCTATCGATGGTCCATCGATGAGAATACTATCGATGGTTTTCCAGCACTAATGCTTACCCAACAGCTGTCCAAGGTTCTTCTATGAAGCCGTAAATCCAATATTAAAATTCATTATTTTTTTCCGCTCAATAATATAGAGCTCATAACTTTTCAGAGCTTCAACGTTAACGATTGAATTTCATTAGAGTTGAAAACAAAACGAAAATTATTTTGATAATTTTCACAACGTTAAAAAGCTGAGTCGTTACAACAGAAACAACTTTAACATTTCAGTTATTCTTACATAATATTAACGACGCGATGCATCTGTGGTATTAAAGGGGAAAAAAATATCACCGAAATTTTTTTTTATACTCGGTACATTTGGTAGCTATGTATATGGGCAAGAAGTAACGTTTCGTGTATTAGACGAAACGTTACTTCTTGCCCATATACATAGCTCACCTCTCCGCCACTTTTACTGTCACCTCCTATTTTTAGTCACCCGGATACTAGAATAATTTCATGCTATCAATAAATAGCAAACATTAACTGACATCCGTTTCGCCGATAAATAAGCGAGGGACGTTTAAAGAGCAGAGGCATTTTTTTTATTTTCATTTGCCTTCGTAGTTATTCGCTTTCGTTTGGAGAAGTAAAATTTTTTCTATTTGTTTTATTTTTACTTTTAATATCGCCCATTTCTTTCATTTGATATTTTTATACTTTTCCTCTTCCGCTCTCCCCGCCTTTAATGAGAAAACTTTGCATTGCCTCGAGCTGAGAGATTTGTCATTTGTCGCTCGAAGTCGCCATCCATATGGCTTTTTTTTGTTATTCGTATTAATTTTTGTTGCAAGCCTATATAAAAGTATGTACGAGTATATACACTTCTACACTTTTTATAGGCCGCACTTGTCATAGCCCATATTTGTTGCCTACTTTCTAGCAGGCACTTATTTTCTTCAGAGTTTTCGCTTTTTTTCTTGTTTTTTCTGTTTTTTTGTTGTTTTTGCATTCCAGAACATCGCTCTTTCTGTCCATAAACGCAGAGCGTTCGATAAGTGGACCGGAAAGTTTTAAGAGCTGTCCAATTGCCATTTCTTATTACTGAATATTCGCTGGTCATTATCTATTTTTTTTCTTTTTCATTATTTGCTCTGCTTAAGTTAAAAGTTTTTTAAAAAATCTATTATGTAGATTAAAGTTTAATTGATCCTATTTGGATTACATTTTTATATACATATGTATTTAGATACTTACTCTTAGAAAAATGTGATAAGCTTATTTTGGGAATATATATTACCTAAAAAGGAAGAGAGAAGAAAGAAAACTTTAGAAATGAGTAAATAGCAGATTTAGTAAAAATTACAAACTATCATAACTAGTTTAGTTTATAAGCAACATTTTTCCACTTTCCCCGTTTACCGAAAAATATAGCCTTAAGAGCTTGACGAAAACTGTAACTTTATATATAAGTACAGTACCATTATGTTCACTCATAAACGTACATTGTTACATATACATATATGTATGTATGTATGTTTATTCTCAAGTAAAATATTTATTTCCACATTTGTGCATATACAACAGCGATTCACAGGAAAGTGCACCGATGTAGTGATGGGCGAGTCCGAGATGTTTTATTCGATTCTCTCGATTGTTGAAACATCTCGAATGCTCTCGATGGTTTTCATTCGTATTCGAGTTAAGTCGTAAATGGCCGTCAGTCGAAACAATCGCTAAATCATCTCGGACTCACCAATGATTCCTCTCGTTTTCAAAGCAACCCTACATTTCGGACTCGCTGCAAAAAATACATAACATTTGTTGTTGCCGCTTGAATATCAAAATTGCTTAAAAAAGTATACAGTGGTACAAATCTTTTGCCGTTGTTACTGCTCGTAAAATTAATTTTTTTCGTAAGCGTCTCACTTCAGAAAATTTATTATTAGTGTATTAATGTTTAAATAATTAATTGTATTTATTAAGCACGACACTCTTTAATTGTGATTGCAAAAATGCAGCGTCTATATATAGCATATTTTTTCAATTTGGTTCATTTATTTACATATGTATTTGCCTCACTTCCATTAACAATCCTACTTTCTTCATCAACAACACTCATCCAGTTTATTTTATCAACTAAAACAAATCATCAAAACAACAGCCGGCCCGCCGACTCGGAACAGTCGCAAAAACATCTCGCTTGTGTAGTCGAGATGTCATCGAAACAACCTCCGACTCGCCGACTCGGAACAATCGCAAAAACATCTCGGTTGTGTAGTCGAGATGTCATCGAAGCAACCTCCGACTCGCTGAATCGGAACAATCGCAAAAACATCTCGCTTGTGTAGTCGAGATGTCATCGAAACAACCTCCGACTCGCCGACTCGGAACAATCGCAAAAACATCTCGGTTGTGTAGTCGAGATGTCATCGAAGCAACCTCCGACTCGCTGACTCGGAAAAATCGCAAAAACATCTCGCTTGTGTAGTCGAGATGTCATCGAAACAACCTCCGACTCGCTGACTCGGAACAATCGCAAAAACATCTCGATTGTTTAGTCGAGGAGCGAGTCAACTTTTGACTCGATTGTGATTTTGCAACGATGGCGATTCTCTCGATTGTCTAAACATCTCGGACTCGCCCATCACTACACCGATGACTGAATAACTAGCCGAACAGTTTATTGGCTTAACTAAAAACACGCTAAGGTTCAAAAAATACATGCTAATGTACGAGTATTACGAATGTTGCAAACTCTGGGAGCAGGCGCCTTAAAGTATACTACAGAAATATTATGTACAAAACAACCAAATATATTTCTGAGCTGCGAGCATGTATTTCTTCCTGAGTAAACACGAAATAACAAAATAAGAAATAATAAAATAATAAAAAATATGGTTGTACCCATATAGCATTTTATGAACAGAGCTGGGCGATAAGGATTACATGTGCAATCGATTACACATAGGATTACGATTACATTAATCGTAATTTCAAGTTTTTTACGATTACGATTACAGTAATCGTAATTTTTGTAACGACGATTACGATTACAGTAATTGTAATTTCAAGTTTTTTACGATTACGATTACAGTAATCCTTATATTCTGTAATCTTAAATTACAAAATTTAAGAATTACATGTAAAAAATTATTAAAATTGCTTTTTGATACTAAACGGTGTAGGGAGGAAAATATGCTTGGCTCTGAGAGAAGTGCTAAAAACTACAAATAATTACGTAAAGCTTGCAATTTCACACATATTATATATATTTTGAAATATTTGCGGTTGATATAGCAGCTTTTAGTGGGCTGGAGACAATGGCCTCTTCATAAAAATCGAGCTGTAGCTCACACTAATTTTCTTCGTAAAATGTGGATTTTGTGAAACGAATCAGAAATAAAATTTATCTTTTATTTGAAAATAGTTTGAATCACGAATCAGAAAATATTTTTGATTCGTGATTCAGCTAAATCAAAATCACGCAACCCTGCACGTAGTGGAAGGCGGATTGGGGTGAAACCCTCAAAACTCGTACGTGGGAGTTGCGCAGGCGAAATTGTATTGAAGGCGCATAAACAAATGCAAATGGAAATGGATTACCATATCGATGCGATTGTTATTGCCTTGTAGCAAAACATACTTACATAAATACACGTATCGAGGTATTTTGTACGTATGTAAATCAGAGAAGCGTGTGTGTCATGAAAACTATAACAAAAAGCATTTTCCATGGCGCATCGCCAGAAAATTTACCACAAACAGTACACGGATCAACATACAAATATGAATACAACAAAATTAAAAAAAGTAGTACTTAGAATATTTATATAAAAAGTTATCAATGTAACTCTGTTGGTTCTGGTTTTCCTTTGTGCTTGTTGTTTTTCTTATTCTTTTGAATGTTTTGTTTGTACTCAGATTTTCTGTTTCGGTTTTTTAAGACACGGCTAAGTAGCTTTGGTGTCTCATAAACTACACACATATGTATTTATTATTGTTTGCTTGTATTATTTATTAATGTCCATTGATTTTCTTTTGTTCGCCAGGACTAAGATTTATTTATACACTTAGACACACAAAGGCATACAGACAGATATGTACATATGTATGTATAAGCCACTATCTATGTATTTTAATTTTTCGTAAAACAGAAGTTAATAAATAATTAATCTTGGTAAAAGCAGCATTTTTTTAAGCAACCACCTGCATGTATTCAAATGATTTATGTGGATTATATGAAATACTAGAGGTTACCCGCGGGTTTCACACCACGTGCTTTTAAAAATATTAGCATATTGAGTTAGTCCAAAAAAGTTACATAGAAAAATATCATTCTTGACGTCAAAGATAGTTTTCTTATTTTTTTTTTGTCCGTTGAGTACGTAATTATCTCATATGCCCAACACAAATTTTCAGTACCCTACTATAAATATTTCAAGAGATTTTCGCTGTAAAATTTCAGTCTGTATGGGAGGTGCCCATCCCTGCTTTACCAAGACCTGGTGTTTTTCCCGTTTAATATATAGTTATCTCACATGCCCTCACACCATTTTTCAATACCCTACTACAAATATTTCCAGAGATATTCGATTTGAAACTTTCAGTTTGTATGGGAGGTGCCCATCCCTGCTTTACCAAGACCTAGCGTTTTTATCCGTTTAATACATAGTTATCTCACATGCCCTCACACCAGTTTTCAGTACCCTACTACAAATATTTCCAGAGATATTCGATTTGAAACTTTCAGTTTGTATGGGAGGTGCCCATCCCTGCTTTACCAAGACCTAGCGTTTTTATCCGTTTAATACATAGTTATCTCACATGCCCTCACACCAGTTTTCAGTACCCTACTACAAATATTTCCAGAGATATTCGCTGTGAAAGTTTCAGTTTGTATGGGAGGTGCCCATCCCTGCTTTACCAAGACCTATCGTTTTTACCCGTTTAATACATAGTTATCTCACATGCCCTCACACCATTTTTCAATACCCTACTACAAATATTTCCAGAGATATTCGATTTGAAACTTTCAGTTTGTATGGGAGGTGCCCATCCCTGCTTTACCAAGACCTAGCGTTTTTATCCGTTTAATACATAGTTATCTCACATGCCCTCACACCAGTTTTCAGTACCCTACTACAAATATTTCCAGAGATATTCGCTGTGAAAGTTTCAGTTTGTATGGGAGGTGCCCATCCCTGCTTTACTAAGACCTAGCGTTTTTACTCGTTTAATACATAGTTATCTCACATGCCCTCACACCAATTTTCAGTACCCTACTACAAATATTTCCAGAGATATTCGATGTGAAAATTTCAGTTTGTATGGGAGGTGCCCATCCCTGCTTTACCAAGACCTAGCATTTTTACCCGTTTAATACATAGTTATCTCACGTGCCCTCACACCAGTTTTCAGTACCCTACTACAAATATTTCCAGAGATATTCGCTGTGAAAGTTTCAGTTTGTATGGGAGGTGCCCATCCCTGCTTTACCAAGACCTAGCGTTTTTACCCGTTTAATACATAGTTATCTCACATGCTCTCACACCAATTTTCAGTACCTACTACAAATATTTCCAGAGATATTCGCTGTGAAAGTTTCAGTTTGTATGGGAGGTGCCCATCCCTGCTTTACCAAGACCTAGCGTTTTCACCCGTTTAATACATAGTTATCTCACATGCCCTCACACCAATTTTCAGTATCCTACTACAAATATTTCCAGAGATATTCGATGTGAAAATTTCAGTTTGTATGGGAGGTGCCCATCCCTGCTTTACCAAGACCTAGCAGTTTTACCCGTTTAATACATAGTTATCTCACATGCCCTCACACCAGTTTTCAGTACCCTACTACAAATATATCCAGAGATATTCGCTGTGAAAGTCTCAGTTTGTATGGGAGGTGCCCATCCCTGCTTTACCAAGACCTAGTGTTTTTCCCGTTTAATACATAGTTATCTCATATGCCCTCACACCAGTTTTCAGTACCCTACTACAAATATTTCCAGAGATATTCGATGTGAAACTTTCAGTTTGTATGGGAGGTGCCCATCCCTGCTTTACCAAGACCTAGCGTTTTTATCCGTTTAATACATAGTTATCTCACATGCCCTCACACCAGTTTTCAGTACCCTACTACAAATATTTCCAGAGATATTCGCTGTGAAAATTTCAGTTTGTATGGGAGGTGCCCATCCCTGCTTTACCAAGACCTAGTGTTTTTCCCGTTTAATATATAGTTATCTCACATGCCCTCACACCATTTTTCAGTACCCTACTACAAATATTTCCAGAGATATTCGCTGTGAAATTTTCAGTTTGTATGGGAGGTGCCCATCCCTGCTTTACCAAGACCTAGCGTTTTTACCCGTTTAATACATAGTTATCTCACATGCCCTCACACCAATTTTCAGTACCCTACTACAAATATTTCCAGAGATATTCGATGTGAAAATTTCAGTTTGTATGGGAGGTGCCCATCCCTGCTTTACCAAGACCTAGCATTTTTACCCGTTTAATACATAGTTATCTCACGTGCCCTCACACCAGTTTTCAGTACCCTACTACAAATATTTCCAGAGATATTCGCTGTGAAAGTTTCAGTTTGTATGGGAGGTGCCCATCCCTGCTTTACCAAGACCTAGCGTTTTTACCCGTTTAATACATAGTTATCTCATATGCCCTCACACCAATTTTCAGTACCCTACTACAAATATTTCCAGAGATATTCGCTGTGAAAATTTCAGTTTGTATGGGAGGTGCCCATCCCTGCTTTACCAAGACCTAGCGTTTTTACCCGTTTAATACATAGTTATCTCACATGCCCTCACACCAATTTTCAGTATCCTACTACAAATATTTCCAGAGATATTCGATGTGAAAATTTCAGTTTGTATGGGAGGTGCCCATCCCTGCTTTACCAAGACCTAGCAGTTTTACCCGTTTAATACATAGTTATCTCACATGCCCTCACACCAGTTTTCAGTACCCTACTACAAATATTTCCAGAGATATTCGCTGTGAAAGTTTCAGTTTGTATGGGAGGTGCCCATCCCTGCTTTACCAAGACCTAGCGTTTTTACCCGTTTAATACATAGTTATCTCACATGCCCTCACACCAATTTTCAGTATCCTACTACAAATATTTCCAGAGATATTCGATGTGAAAATTTCAGTTTGTACGGGAGGTGCCCATCCCTGCTTTACCAAGACCTAGCATTTTTACCCGTTTAATACATAGTTATCTCACGTGCCCTCACACCAGTTTTCAGTACCCTACTACAAATATTTCCAGAGATATTCGCTGTGAAAGTTTCAGTTTGTATGGGAGGTGCCCATCCCTGCTTTACCAAGACCTAGCGTTTTTACCCGTTTAATACATAGTTATCTCATATGCCCTCACACCAATTTTCAGTACCCTACTACAAATATTTCCAGAGATATTCGCTGTGAAAATTTCAGTTTGTATGGGAGGTGCCCATCCCTGCTTTACCAAGACCTAAATTGTTTATCCGTTGAGTATATATTTTTGTATTATTCCCTCACAAAAATTTTCATTATTCTAGTACAAATATTTCAAGAGATATTACGAAAAAAAGGAAAGTTTTGTATGGGAGGTGCCCATCCCTGACTTTTAATCAGATTAAAAATATGTCTATAGCAATTACCGGGAGAAAATACCTAGGTGTGCAAAGTTTCGTGAGGATCCGTTCAGCGGTTTTCTCGCCAATTTAGTTTAAACACAATTTCCATTTCACATTTATAATATAAGATATAAGATATAACCACATAAATGGAAAACTAAAGAATAAGCCAAAAGTATAACAAATGCAATCAATCGCTCAAACACACCACAATTTCGGTCAATACATACAAATTTAATTAGGAAAGAATAGGAGAAAAGAATATCTTTAATGTTCAAATATGCTCTTACTAAAAATCAAATTGTTGCTGAGGATTTCTTTTATGAATTTCTCTACTCGCTGTGCCATTAAAACTATGTATGTACATCGCTAGTTTGTTTCATTTCGTTTCCTTTGATATCTAGTATTGGCATTTTGACTTCTCACACGGCGTCGCGTCAACTTGCCTTTCAATCCGCAAAAAATAATTTTTCCTTCTTCTTGTCCTCTTTGTCCGAAAATGAGGCTGCTCAACTGACAACATAGACTTTCGACGCCAAGTAATGCCTCATGCATACAAACGTAAACATGAGTATATGTAGTAGTTTAAATTGCATGAGAACAAAAAAAAATACTCAGTTGCACTTTTTTCTTTGTGAAAGGTATAAGTTTTCAACTCTAAACTGTACAGCCATTTAACACGTTTGTTTTTGTTTTTTTGCTTGAGCTGGTACTGCTTTTGTTGTTGCATGCTGCTGATGCTGAACATGGGCCGCTGTTTCGAAGAGTTTTTACCAGCTTTGCTGCTTTTATGTATCTTTTGTTGAAGCAAAAGTTAAGCTGCCACCCGAAAGACCTGCATAATTTTTTAGCAACGGCAACGAGGTGAAGTCTGTTGCTAGGAATTTCTGAAAAAAACACATGTGGATATTTGTACATACGTACAGATGTTTCTACTTATATATGTATTCACATATTTATATAATGCATATTATACAATGTATGTACATATATAGTATGTGTATGTGCTTATAACTTACATGAGCTATATAAAATTTGTATAGCATACTGTAAGGCGTACAAAATGTACGAATTTAGAAGCCTTATCTCATTGCACACTTTTATACACACGTACAACCAAACGTACAAAATTTAGGTAGTGCTTTATATTTTAAGACAAATTTATTATGTAGATATGTATGTATGTATATAAGACAGCCAGCAAAAAATAGACCGATAAAAGTGTCTCCCCCCAAAAACACACTCGACGGTCCCATTGTTTTTACCCTGCGCTGTTCATTCAACTGGCTTGCCGTTTGTTTTTGATTCTACTGCTGCCACTTTTATTTTCACAGCGAAAAAACTTTGGACATTTTTCAACTTTAACTTTACTGAGCTTTACAACTTTTGCTACATTTTAATTTAACGTATTTACTTTTTCACAGTTTGCAAAAGTAGTAGAGCGCTCCGACCGACGAACTAACAATTATCTGCAGCTTCGATCCAGTGAGTCAGGTCAGCGCCTTCGTCTCTACAATTCCCATCCAACCATTTTACAAAATATTTTAATTTTGCCTTTTCTGTTGGTTTTTTTTTCTCTTTCATTTTTCATTTTCTCTACCTTTGCCGAACTTTGTTGCAAGCAGTTTCTCTTATATTGCCACAACAACAAAAATATATCTCATAATAAGGTATGAAAAGTAGTTAAATGTGAAGGAAAAATGGGGAGAAGTGAAACAAAAAAACGAGAGATTAAATAAAATAAACTTTAAAAAACGTGTACCTGGTTGATTTTGAAAACAAAAATGCCCAAAAGTGGATATTTTCCAGAGTGGCAAGCACGTTGTAATTGTTAAAATTCAGTGTAGAAAAAATATATTTATGTAGGTACATATTTATTTTGATAAAATTAATTTCAGTAGGAAAAACAAAATGGAGCATACCTCGAATTGGGAGAGAAGCTCGGCCATAAAACTCGTCAGAGTTACAATAGCGCCATTGTATTATATTATTACTATTATTAATTTCAGTAACACAGATCCATATGCAAAATTATTTATTTATTTATTATTTAATTTTATTTTATCTTATTTTAGTTTATGTTTTTATTTTATTTTTTATGTTAGTTTTTTTATTTCATTTAATTTTATTTTATTTATTTTATATTATTTTATTTTATTTCATTTTATTTCATTTCATTTTATTGTATTTTATTTTATTTTATTTTATTTTATATTATTTTATTTTATTTTCATTTGGGTTTATTTTATTTTATTTCATTTTATTTTATTTTATTTTTTTATTTTATTTTTTTTATTTTATTTTATATTATTTTATTTTATTTTCTTTTATTTTTTTATTTTATTTTATTTCATTTCATTTTATTGTATTTTATTTTATTTTATTTTATTTTATTTTATTTTTTATTTTATTCCATTTTGTTTTTAATTTGGGTCCTTCATATTTTTTTCTTTCATCTTGCTTTGACATAACTTCAAAAGGAACGCACTTAAAAACTTATCTAACAACTGAAACTCGCTATGTTTCATTTTGGCACTTCTACGAACTTTAGAACACACCTTAATGGGCACTTTAGGTGAGTTTTCATTCTTTTCAAACGTCTGCACATACATACATACATATGTATCTAGATAATTATAAACAACAACAACGTTTTTTATACTTTTGCTTAAGTTGTTAAAGTTGATTGTACGTTTAATTTTTATGAAAAACTAGGTAGGTAAAGTACTCTTAGTTTGTATTTCAGCGACACTAAAATTGAAATTGCATAAAAGTGAGTGCGATTCGCTTGAATGCCAGTCAGCAATTTATGTGCGTCTCTGTTTGTTTATACCCTGCAGGGAAATCAATAATGAACACAATTTCTGGTACAAAACTAGCGAAAAGGTATCAGCGAGGTACCAGTTCATTTGCCGTCGACTTTATATACTTCTGCAATTCTCAGATTGTTATTGTTATTTCTCATTTAATGAAATAAAATGTTCCCTAATTTTGATTTTCTGGTCCCTCATGTTTATTTTTATTTTTTTTTTATTTTATTACTTTTTAATTATTGTTTTAAATTTTTATTAAATAAATAAAAAAAATTATCATCTCATGATTCGAACCCGCGCTCGCCAGATTGAAAGTCTCACGAGCTAACCGCTCTGACATCGCGCTACTTGCTACAAGCGTGTCAAATACTGCACTTAAGCGGCAGATGTAAAACTGTAGAATTTGTAGGAATTTTTAACTAGTTCAAAATTATCGAATAGGTAATGCAGCGGTGGACAATTGACATCGTCATGTTAAATTCGCCAGTTTCTAACATGCAAAAGGGATTGAGCTTGCACTAGTAGTGTCGAAATATGCACTAGCTGCGCACCAGTTATGAACTAGAGATTTTCCCCACAGGGTATGTACATAAGACAATGTGGCTCGTCGTCTCTGCTGCTTGTACTTCCTTCCTTTCCCACTTCCGCTCACACATCCCACTGTGCATACTTATTCACATATCGCTTTGCACTGGAAAATTCTAACAAAGAAAACCACAACTTACAGTTTCGCGCAAAAGTCCTTACGGCGTAAATTTAATTAACATCGAAAAGGTCGACATGGCTGGCTGTCTTATGCTCAAGTTCCTTACATTTTAATTAATTTTTGTGTATATATGTACATTTTTATGTATATGTTGAAGTAAATACCCTGCAGTAAATTTGTTTCACTGCTGAAGGATCAGTGATGATTCTTTGTTGAATATTCATCACTGTCGTCATAACTCAGTATATTTTTATTTGTTTTTGTTCTTTTTTTCTGGGGAAAGCAAACCATTTATATGAAAAATTCAGCAGTCTTTATATGAAAGTATTCACTGATGCCTCCTCGTCATAGGTGAATTGCATCAGTGATTAATTAAGGATTCATTGCGGATTTTTACTGCACTGTATGTGTTTATGTATGTATGTCTGATTGAAATTAAAGACATTTTTGTAATTTTATATTGTTTGAGTCTTGGGATATTTATATATTATATACAAAACTATATATATATGTATGTATATACGTAGATATGTACATATATTTAAGGAGGGGAACTTTAGACTAATTTCAAAAGGATTGAAGTGGTTAAGTCCCACCCTTTTTATCTTGTCGCAGAAACCTCGCTGGCGTCTGCCTGGTTTAGTAATTACCGATGAAATTTCACATAAAGGTCCCCACAAACAAAAGCGATACGATACAGCCCACACAGCAAAATCGTGCATGACGCGATACGATTTTGCTGTGTGGGCTGTATCGTATCGCTTCTGTTTGTGGGGACCTTAATGCAAACAAAATTAAATTTAATGTTGACTTGAGTTTTAAATCCAAAAATATACTATCTAAATGATATTTACATTTTTTTTATTTTAATTTAATATTTACATAAGATATTGGGCAGGAATAATTTCGCCATTTTGGAAACACAAAGCAATGTTTTCTATATTTATATCATTATGTTTATTTGTTTGGGAAAAATGATTTGGTTTTACACCTTACTATAAGTATTTCATTCATATCTGCATGTATGTATGTATGTATGTACAATGATCAAACTAGTGGCGCCACATAAACGTCTCAACCATCAAATTGAAAACAAAAAGTTACGCAAGTTACCAACATTCATAAACGATTTAACGATTTTTTCAATTTAGCACATACATAAAAGGAAAATTATTTAGAAATATCTAAAAATATTTATTACACGTAGGGAGTTTATACGTATCATGCACAGAACCATTCTCATATCCATATGTACATAGGTACATACTTGAATAGCAACGCTCATAAGCGATGCATAAATATATGTACATACCAACATAAGAATCTATTTTTGCTACGATAAAATTTATTACTCGCAAGTATCGAAATACATAAAAAAGGTGATTACGTAGTAATGGAAAGGATATGCGTGGAAGAGGAGCGTACGTGGTAAAATATACATACATACATACACACATAGAAAAATACACATGTGTTTGCAAAATGAAAGGGTAATAAACAAGTAAGGAAGCCTAAGTTCGAGTGGAATCGAACATTAGATACTCAGCTGTATGCTTTAATTGTTTGTTTGCGTTTGATGGAAACACGGTGTATTTTATATAAAGCGAGTGCTCCATAAAGTGGGCGTAGCCACGTCCATTTTCAACATTTTTATCAGTCATCCAACTAAGCATATGAATATTATTCTTTGTGCAAAATTTCACTCCTATATGACTCTAGTTACAAAGATGTCACGTTACAAATTCCCAAAGGGTGTTCCAGAAATATCTTTGTTAAAAAGTAGGCGTGGTCATAAACCGATTTCAATAAATTTTTTCGTGTCTATAAACACAAGATATAAAAGTGTATAAACCAAGTTTCGTCATAATATCTCAATTATTTGTCGAGTTATAGGCTAAGAAATCTCGTATATTCCTGTTTCTAAAAAGAGGCGGTGCCACGCCCATTTTCCAAAATTTTTGTGGTTTTCGTTTTATGTCCGCAGTTGGACTCCTGCTATAAAATTTCAATGATATATCTTTATATTTGACAGAGATATCGCTTAAAATGTTTTTATTAGGTCACTTTATAAGACCCATATATAAAAGTGGGCGTGGTCGTCAACCGATTTTGGAAATTTTTCGTCCAAACATTTGCCTAAGTACATATATCACGCGTACTAAATTTCATTGATATATCTTCAATGGTTTCTGAGTTATGACTCATAAAACTTTCAATATTTGCCCCTTAATAAGTGGGCGTGGCACCGCCCATTTTCCTAAATTTTTGTGCTTTTTGTTTTATGTACATAGCTGGACTCATGCCACAAAATTTCAGTGATAGATCTTTATATTTGACAGAGATATCGCTTAAAATGTTTTTATTAGGCCCCTTTATAGTTCCCATATATAAAAGTGGGCGTGGCCGTCAACCGATTTTGGCAATTTTCCGTCAAAATATTTGTTTAAGTAAGTAAATCACGCATACCAAATTTCATCGATATATCTTCAACAGTTTTTGAGTTATGACTCATAAAGCTTTCAATGTTTGCTCCTTAATAAGTGGGCGTGGCACCGCCCATTTTCCAAAATTCCATCAAATTTCTTCTTAGGGGCCTGAGCTCAACACGTGGGTAAAATTTCATCACTCTAGCTATATTAGTGGCTGAGATACCAGATTTCCGATTTTTTCTATATAGGAAAAGTGGGCGTGGTCATGGTCCGATTTCGCCCATTTTCAATACCAACCGTCCCAGTGTCGATACCAACTTGCATTTCAAATTTCATCAAAATATCTCAATTTTTGCGCGAGTTAGAGTGTTTAAAGACGGACGGACGGACAGACGGACAGACGGACAGACGGACGGACGGACGGACGGACGGACATGGCTCAATCGATTTCTCTTTTCACCCTGATCATTTTGATATATATAAGTCTATATCTATCTCGATTATTTCATTCTGTTACAATCCACCGTTATGTGATTAAAACTATAATACTCTGTGTACTAGTACAGCTGAGTATAAAAAGGAATATCTCAGTATAGCACTAATGGCCAGGTAAAAATAAATTAAATGCAGTTTCTAGGTCAATTTATATACCAGGAAGCAGCCAGAGTTGCACACACATGCATACATACACAAATATGTAAGCAAAGTATATACCCAATAAACATCAGGCCAAAAAATCTCAAACGTTTGAGAAATCCTTAATTCTCAATTTGCAAATAAGATTTCACTAACGTTTGAGAAAAGGCGCTATCAAGGGAAATTTGAGGTGCATTTGATAAATCACGTTTGTGTTTGCAGAATAGGGTTAGCTCTCAAATGCACCTCAATTTGAGGATTAAGAAAAATGTTTATTGGATATACTACTGTTATACGTAATCGATTCACATGTTGGTAGTCGCATATTAGCATCTGTTCGAATTTACATAAAATCATAATAATCTTTATATGTACATGCATATGTTTATATACATATATGTACAGTGGCCGCTGTGATGCAGTGGGTAGAGTGCTCGCCTGCTATGCCAGAGGTCTCGGGTTCAAACCACGGTCCGAGCAAAACACCAAAACAATTTTTCTAATTAGTAAAAATCCAATTATTGGGTTTTTTAAGAGCAGCGGTCACCTCTCGGCAGTGGGCGGCATACACTCCGAGAGTATTTCTGCCATGACAAAGCTTCTCACAAAAAATGCATTCGCCGTTCGGAGCCGGCATAAAACTGTAGGTCCACCCAATTAGTAAGAAAAACAAAAAGGGGCACACCTCGAATTGGGAGAGAAGCTCGGCCATAAAACTCGTCAGAGTTATAATAGCGCCATTGTATTATTATTATGTACAGTGGCTAAGTACACTCAGAGAAAACCCGCATCGTAAAAATGACTATGAAAATATTCAGCTTTACTATTCGCTTTTTTACTATGAAAGCAAGGAAATATGACTATGAAACAACTTGATCTGAATATAAACGTATTATTTGAACTGTTCAAGTATGAAAGATATTCAACTTGAATATGAAAAACTTTGAGTTGACTAGTAAATACTAATCCAACTGGACAAGTATTAACACCTGTCATTGTAAAATTTGTAATAGTCATCCTCAAGTTGAAACATATTTATTTTAACTACTGTTGATGCTTCAACTTGAATATGGTTCATAGTAAACTTAAATATTTAGCACAGTAAAAGAAATTTACGCTGTGTAGATTTTCGTTCCTTCATTTGAATGCGGCTTTTCAAATTTCCGTAATTCTTAGATGGTTTATACATTGTTCGAGCTATATTGCATGATTGAGCAACTCAAATATAACTCATTTTCCACAAGGGAAATGAGTTGGCTTATTTAAAGCCATTTTTCGTACCCCAGAGGTTGGCACTCTCGCCGAACCTTGGAGCTACAGCGCTCCCCCCACGTGAATACTTACAATATGAACATTTTTTAAAACAACTATGTTGTAACTTTAACTTGACTATAAAAATATTCAATTTGAATATGCTGCATTTTTCAACATATTTAGGACAACTATTTTTTATAGTTGTTTTTACTATGACAACACTTCAAGTCGAGTATGGTTAATTTTCATTTTAACTACTTAATATTTATTATGATGGTATGAAGTGCAACGTAGTCAGAATCACTATTTTAATCCTAGGCGCAAAACCATTGGTAAAAATAGTCAAATCAAGGTGTAAATAGTCAGATTTACGTGCGTTTTTTGCTGAGTGTAGTCAAATGGTTTGAAATTATTATGAGTTGATTACAATTCTTTGGAAAATCGCGCAAATTTCATCAGATATAAAAATATCAAATATTTCCGTTTGGTGGATTGTTTCCAACTCTAGATAAAAGACCAAAACTCTTTTACTGAAACTTCAAAATCGATTCACATTCTTTTCTGAGTTTTTTTTTTTTTTTTTACTTTGTGTCAATACATGATTTTTGAAAGTACCAGAAAGAGGGGTGATAAACCCGCCAATATTTATATATCAGAATCATGAGCTGAGCCGATTAAACCTTGTCCGTCTCTCCGTCCGAACACAAACTGCTCCCTCAATTTTTGAGATATTTCATTGAAATTTGATATTAGGTTGAGTTTGTATGTACAATTTATCTATAGTTTGTTGGAATAGCCCAGATCGGACCTCTATAAGATATAACTTTTTTTATTTATTTATTTATTTATTGGTCTTTGAATTCAAAAAAAAATTCTTACAGACTATATACATATGCAAATTACACTAATACATTATTTAGTCATGCAAAAAAAAGTCTTGAGATGGTTGATTAGCATTGAATGCGACAATGTAAAATCAGCAGCTGACGAACTGAAAAACAAATTAAGCTCAGCACATGCTCTAGAAATAGGTGCATTGACGCCATAGTTGGTTTTTGATAGACCAATTTTTAAGGTTTCGTAACGACGCAAGTTCCTGTAGGGCACATTAAATTGAATTTTATCAAGTAGAGAAGGGCAATCGATTGCCCCAGAGATAATACTGAGAACAAAAGAGCACGAAAGGAAGCTTCTTCTGGCATCTAGTGATGTAAGATTAATCAGCATACAACGGGATTTATACGGAGGTAAAGGCTCGGAAAATTTAGCTGCCATACAACCGATTGTTCAGATATAGACATTGTGGGGTATAACTTACCGATTTAAATCGCTACGATCATAACGCTAGGTATTTATTCTAGATATCTTTGCATAAATAACCCGCAGAATTGGTCGTAAAAATATCATTTCAATATATGTACATCATTTTATTCGGTACAGCCGAAGACAGTTCTTACTTGTTTTAATTGTGTCCAGTACTTTTTGATTTCCCAGTAGGGTATATATGTACTTATTTTCAAAGCCTTCTTACTTGTATATTTTCATATACATAATAACCAAATAACAAAAGAGAAAACACAAATTAAGAACGATGACTGAAAAAAAATTTCTATACCCACAAAACGTGTAATTTACTCTAACACAAAACGGATAAATAAATACCCATGCGGTCGGATATGCATGTAAGTATGCATTTGTTTAAACAAAATTGTGGGCGTGTAAGAGTGTGTGCACCAAATCTACTTATGTATCTAGGTACTTGTGCTCATAAAACTTAATCCGCTATCGATTTTGACGTAAATTGCAGTGAAAGGCTTTTAGTCGATCTGCGGTCAATAAAGAAATCAATAATTGTTACTAGGAATAATATTTAGGTCGTCCTCTGCATATTCATAAGTGTGTATGAAATAATGGACAAATGGTATTGTTCTCGTGCTCGAAGTCTACCGTCAAATAGCAGCCACATTATGATAGTAAAGTGTCGGCGCATTCAACAATTTTTGGTTTATTTTGGTGCTAGTCTATTTCGATTTTGGACACACAAATATTACCGCAAGGTCTGCTTTCTATACTAAATGAATAGTTTTACCGATATCGTAGCACTAGGCATTATTTGTACATACGTACATACATATGCATGTACATGCAGAAGTGATTGTAACCCTATGCTGTGTTGTAGAAAACAAAAGCTGTCTTAAATACCATACTTCCGAACTGGGAACAAACAAAACAAGTAAGGAAGCCTAAGTTCGAGGGGAATCGAACATTAGATACTCAGCTGTATGCTTTAATTGTTTGTTTGCGTTTGATGGAAACACGGTGTATTTTATATAAAGCGAGTGCTGCATAAAGTGGGCGTAGCAACGCCCATTTTCTAAATTTTTGTCAGTCATCCAACTAAGCTTATGAATATTATTCTTTGTGCAAAATTTCATCCCTTTATGAGTTACAAAGATGTCACGTTAGAAATTCCAAAAGGGTGTTCCAGAAATATCTTTGTTAAAAAGTAGGCGTGGTCATAAACCGATTTCAATAAATTTTTGCGTGTCTATTAACACAAGTTATAAAAGTGTATAAACCAAGTTTCGTCATAATATCTCAATTATTTGTCGAGTTATGGGCTCCGAAATCTCGTTGATTTCTTTGTCTGAAAAGAGGCGGTGCCACGCCCATTTTCCGAAATTTTTCTATTTTTTGTTTCCGATCTATTGTAGAACTCATGCCACAAAATTTCAATGAATTATCTTTATATTTGACAAGGATATCGCTTAAAATGTTTTTACTAGGCCACTTTATGATACCCATATATAAAAGTGGGCGTGGTCGTCAACCGATTTCGCTAAAATTTTGAACATGTATTACCACAAGTAATAAAAGTGTATACACCAAGTTTCGTCATAATATATCGATTATTTGTCGAGTTATGGGCTCAGAAATCTCGTATATTCCTGCTTCTAAAAGGAGGCGGTGCCACGCCCATTTTCAAAAATTTTTGTATTTTTTGTTTTATGTCCATAGTTGGACACCTTTCATAAAATTTCAATGATATATCTTTATGTTTGACAGAGATATCGCTTAAAATGTTTTTATTAGGTCACTTTATAATACCCATATATAAAAGTAGGCGTGGTCGTCAACCGATTTTGGCAATTTTTCGTCCAACCATTTGCCTAAGTAAGTATATCACGCCTACCAAATTTCATCAATATATCTTCAACGGTTTCTGAGTTATGACTCATAAAACTTTCAATGTTTGCCCCTTAATAAGTGGGCGTGGCACCGCCCATTTTCCAAAATTTCACCATATTTGTTCATAAGGGCCTGAGCTCAATACGTGGGTAAAATTTTATCACTCCAGCTCTATTAGTTACTGAGATACAAAATTTCGGATTTTTACTATATAGGGGAGGTGGGCGTGTTCATGGTCCGATTTCGCCCATTTTCAATACCATCCGTCCCAGTCTTGATACCAACTTACATTTCAAATTTCATCAAAATATCTCAATTTTTGCGCGAGTTATCGTGCTCACAGACGGACGGACGGACAGACGGACGGACATGGCTCAATCGATTTCTCTTTTCACCCTGATCATTTTGATATATATAAGTCTATATCTATCTCGTTTATTTCATTCTGTTACAATCCACCGTTAGGAAATCAAAACTGTAATACTCTGTGTACTAGTACAGCTGAGCATAAAAATAACGTTGTTGCATTCGAGGTACGTATGTATGTATGCAGCTACCAACATCTATACAATAGAAATATTCTGACCATTTCTAGTTTTCAATGTGTTTGTTGTTGTGCGGCTACTGCTTGTTATTGTTTTGGCTCCACTCAACTCATTCCCCAGCAGAAGGAATACTCTTATACTCATTGGAATATGACGTTCAAATAAAAATCAAAGCCACAAAATCACGTTCGTTTTCCACTCTCAAATCAGGTTTTTAGTACACAGCATCAAAACAAAAATACAATTTCCGACCATCTTTATTTATCTACTCACTTTTGTGTGTTGAGTGCGGTTTATAGACGCGCCAGATAGAACACGAGTACGTTACGTGCGTCACTGTAACGTACATACACATGCATGTATGTGACTGACAGCTGAATAAACTGAGTAGTTATATTTAACTGAACATTACCACAGCCATGACGCATACGTTGCCGTAACGTAACAAAGTTGCTCAATCTCTAAATATTAACTTACGGCAATTCGCCGTTAATGTCAGCTGATTGCTTTTGATTGTTAACCTTTATCCATGGAAATTAATTTCGAGGAAATAGTAAAATTGACACCTTCGAATTTTACTTAAAAATCTCAATGAACAGCGGCGTTTTCAAATTAAAAAAAAACTAAACTTCGCTACGTTTTTAATCAACAAAACTTACTATATTTCACAAAGTCTGTGTCTTTCACAATATAGAAAACACAACACAAAAAAATAAAGTAATAACATTTTATTTAAAAATTCAGCAAAGGTTTTTCATAAAAATATTAAGAAGAAATTGTTATAAAAAATGTAGGTTTAATAATAAGCGGAAGAAATGTTAAGTTGTTTATGATAGAATTGGAAAAAATGTTAAGTTGAAATATTACCGCTACCTCTGTAGTTAAAGGTTAAGTAATGTGCTTTCTACAAAAAAGAAAAAAACGGCTGATTTGTTTATATGCGTCAGCGTTTTCTATGTGACGTACCTCTGCGTCATCTACGTCCATCTGGCGAGTCTATTAGGCCTTAATGAGTTAAGCAGGCTCAGTAGAGCTGCAAACCTATCGATGGCACTATCGATAGTATCGATAGTTTTTTTTTTTTTGTGTCACTATCGATAGTTTTTTTTCCACTATCGATGGTTATCCCTATTCATTCTTGTAGTTTTGTCCCAAGAGAAGAATACTGAATGTTAGGGAGGAGTTGGATTTCGATATAAAATTGGTCAAATTAATACCCCAGCGGGTTAGGGGGCTTAGAATATACCCGTGGTAAGGAATGTCTGGCGACTAAAATCCACGCTTCTAACGATATACAACTTGTAATAATTGAACCACACCTCGCTAAATGACACATGGTCAATGTCAAAATTTTTAATTTTTTCAGATTTTTGAAAGTTTTGATTTTCAAATTAAGTTTTTTATAAAAACTTGTAAAAATCAGAAAAAATTTATTTTTTTAAAATTAGACCGTTTAGTTGTTAACGTAGTATCAAAGATATCTGATAAAAACATTATTTTTAGCGATTTCTTTCATGTGAAACAAAAAGGATATTTTATGGATTCGTTTTACAACTTTTTTTTTGCAAAACACTAGACTTCTTGCGCGGCCTTAAACTTCTCATATTCAATCGTACTGCCTTTAAAATAAGAAACAATTTGCTCGCACAGCTAAATTAATTGAAGGTGCAAAACACGGTAACTCGCATGGAACATGGTGCAAGTTTTCCAATATATTAGCTGCGGAATGATTTGTATCTGACAGCAGCTTTTGTGTCTACAGTACAGCTACTCGCAATTTGAAATCTTCGGATATAAAATGACAAGCAATAGTTAAGTAATTTTCATTATTCTTTTTTTTGCTTGGCTTTCCGACGGGGTAGGAATATGATGTATTGTGGAACGATTTTTTCACAAGGGATGACGAAAAATCGTTCCACAATGCATAAGTACTATCTATATCTTTAGCTTAAGGGCCGTTTACTCAACCTCTGATTAACGCTAACCGGTGAAGTCACAAACAAATTTTATCTTTTGTCTATACACGGATGAGTCATCTAACCGAGTTTTTCGTCCATAAAATATCCTTTTTTTCACATGAAAGAAATCGCTAAAAATAATGTTTTTATCAGATATCCTTGATATTACGTTAACAATTAAACGGGCGAATTTTTAAAAAATAAAACTTTTCTGATTTTTACAAGTTTTTATAAAAAACTTAATTTGAAAATCAAAACTTTTTCAAAAATCGCAAAAAATTAAAAATTTTGACATTGACCAGATGTAATTTAGCCAGATGTGGTTCAATTACTATAAGTTGTATATTGTTAGAAGCGTAACTCCAGCGAACATAATTTTTGAATAAAGTGATAACAAAAAACACAAAATTACCGTTATCTCAAAAACGTAACCATACCAAAAATTAAAAAAAAATTGTTCTGTGCTCAGCAGGCCCATACCTATCCTCCCCCATAACTGAAATTCTTCGTATTTTTTTTGTTTTTTGATTTATTTAAAGCATAGTGTATTCTACATTAATGAAATGTTTAAACAGTGTGCCTTTTGATTATCGGTATTTTACATTAATGAAATGTATAAACAATGTGCCTTATGTACTACACAATTTCCAGATGGATTTTAGAAAGCGTCAACTGGATTTTAGAAAGGGAAAATTGGATTTTAGAAATGTCAATTGGATTTTAGAAAAGCGAAATTGGATTTTGGAAATGTCAATTGGATTTTAGAAAGGGGAAATTGGATTTTAGAAATGTCAGTTGAATTTTAGAAAGGGAAAATTGGATTCCAGAAATGTCAATTGGATTTTAGAAAAGGGAAATTGGACTTTAGAAACTGTAAATTGGATTTTCGAAAATTTATATACATAATTACGTATATGTACATTATAATTTCATACGCAATAAAGAATTTCTATTCGAAAAATTCTGTGTAAAATTTATTTTACACGCACATTCTTAAATCCAAATCACGCTTTCGAAAATCCAACTGACATTTCTAAAATCCAATTTCCCCTTTCTAAAATCCAATTGACATTTCTAAAATCCGATTTCCCCTTTCTAAAATCCAATTGACATTTCTAAAATCAAATTTCCTCTTTCTAAAATCCAATTGACATTTCTAAAATCCAGTTAACGCTTTCTAAAATCCATCTGGAAATTGTGTAGTCAGCGCCAAAGATGCTAAAAAACAAATGTACTACTTTTAGTTTTATTACTATAGCGTTTTCAAGTCAAATGAAACCTTTTTCAAATCAAGTGCAAATTTTAAATTGAAAAAGGTTTAATTTAACCAAAAACTGCTATATACACAGAGAAAAAAGTACAATGGTTTTTTCAACCAACTTCTTGGTTGATTTATTCATGTCAAAAGGAAAAAATGTAATATGTACATTTTCATTGTACCATTAACCACTATTTTGGTAACAATCAATATCAAACAGAAAGTTGGTTTCCCCAACGTGTATATTTGTTATGTTAACGAAAATATTGGTTAATTCATATTTAAAAAAAAAATATATATATAAAAATATTTAGGAAGCTTTATGGCTTCGGCTCTGTTGTTACCATCGCCTTCAACACCGTTTGTGCTTGACGAAGTTGAATGGCTGGACCCGAATTGCAGAGAGCGAGAGGGTCAGTATTTGGAATTTTCTTTGTTATTCAGTTAACATATTAACACTCTCTTATAGATCATACATAGCAGTGCTGCTACTGGCATAAAAATATAACCAACAAATTGTTTAATAGTAACAAGAAATTGGTTGAAGATTTGAACGAACATTTTGTTATATCAACAAATATCATGGTTAATATAACCAAAAACACTGTCTAATATATCAACAATGGTAATGGTAATATTAAACAAAATTCACATTGATTCCATTTCAAGTGTGAAATTAGTACTATTAACCAAATTTTGGTTGATTTTTTCTCAGTGTAAGTGAAGTATCTAATTTTTATTTGATCTTTTATTTAATTATTGTTTTACGTAAAAAATTAAAGACTTTTTGGAAAGAAAACTGTAAACAAAACCATCCCTCTTTTTATTTTAGTGAAATATTCATAAAAAACAATTAAAGCGTGAATAACGGGTATTCATGAACATTGATGTGTAAACTGTGGCCGCTGTGGTGCAGTGGGTAGAGTGCTCGCCTGCTATGCCAGAGGTCTCGGGTTCAAACCACGGTCCGAGCCAAACAAATTTTTCTAATTAGTAAAAATCCAATTATTGGGTTTTTTAAGAGCAGCGGTCACCTCTCGGCAGTGGGCGGCATACCCTCCGAGAGTATTTCTGCCAAGAAAAAGCTTCTCACAAAAAACGCATTCGCCGTTCGGAGCCGGCATAAAACTGTAGGTCCACCCAATTAGTAGGAAAAACAAAAAGGAGCACACCTCGAATTGGGAGAGAAGCTCGGCCATAAAACTCGTCAGAGTTATAATAGCGCCATTGTATTATTATTAAATTGTTTCGAAATCGTATATTTATTCCCTTTTCCTTATTCCTTTTTTCCTGGTTTTCTATGGATTAAAAGGCGCTAATCGTTTTTGTAATTTTTTGTTGTCATTGTGACTGCTACTATTTTGTTGTTTTTGTTTGGTTTGGTTTTTGGTTTTTGACTTTTGATTTTTTATGTTGTTTTGTTTTGTATTGCTCAGAAACATGCAAGATCATCCGAGTCCACGTTTGACCCATATCTGGAGACCCGGCCTAGGAATCATAAAGAGTAGAGCTCCGTGTAGAAGGGCTGCTCAACACCTTTCATTTGATACCAATATTGCTCAGAAACATGCAAGATCATCCGGGTCCTCCTATTGACCCATATCTCCTGACCTGACCTAGGAACCATGAAGAATAGAGTCCTGCTCAAAACCTTTCATTTGATACCAATATTGCACAGAAAATTAGATAGGTAGATGTAGGTATGCATATCCATACATTTGCATACATATTCAAACAGGTTGGTCCTTTTTATTTTGCCTATTTGTCGAATTGTTGCAGAAAACAACAACAAAAACAACTTCACTTCGCTTCGTTGCTGTTGTTGTTGATATTTGCATTTGCACGGCTATGCATGCAAGCATTTGTAAGTACATGCCTAGCTACCTACTAGGGATGGGCAAATTGGAAAAATATATCGATATATATTGTATCGATATTTAAAAAAACATCGATTTATGCCGTGTAAAAACATCGATATATCAATATATCGAAGGGGCTGGCTTCACATTAAGGAACCACGTCCCGCGAAAAACCACTTCTTCACGGGGCTAGAGGTGCTCTCACAGATATCAAAACTGGAATCCAAATTTGCCGCAAACTTATAGTTTACTAGATATTTGTTGTTAAAGTTGGATGGATCTACAGATATTCTACGAATCCTGAAGTATAAACATAAAAATCATTAAGAATTGCTTGAAGAAGAAAGTAATGTAAATTCAAGCACCCGGACATTATGGTTATACCACTTCTTAAAAAATGTTCTGCTGTTAAATTCGAAGCGAATCAGAAATGTATGAAAAATATCGAATTTGGCTCGAAATGGCAAAAAATTATCGATTATCGATGCACGGTAGTTCAAAATATCGTCGATATTATCGGCTGTACTATTTTAAAAATATCGATGTATTGATATATCGATATATATCGCCCAACCCTACTACCTACCTACCACTGACAATGCCAAGCGATTCACACGGACGCAGCAGTGCACTAACACAAAGGTCATTTACGGTTTACGCGTAAACTTTACCTGTTTTTCGAAATCACTCGTAGCTACAGCAAAGATGTTTACACATCAAAAACTATCGATAGTATCGATTGTTTTTTTTTCGACTATCGAAACTATCGAGTGGTCCGACTATCGATGGTTTTACAGCTCTAAGGCTCAGGTAACAAATAAGTACGTACACAATACAGATCCATATGTATGCAGGTAATTTTCTTAGACTCAGTGGAAATTGAGTGCTCTCACCCATTTTGCTGGCCATGTAATTCACCGCGAATGGTAGAACACACCATAGCACTTTGAAGTTAAGAATACGGTCTCAATGAGCTGAATCAATTAAGCCGTGTCAGTCTATCTGTCTACGCAAACTAGTCCCACAGTTTTTGAGATAGCTTCTTGAAATTCGTTATGTAGGTAACCTTTTGTGTACAATTGGTCATTTGTCGGAATCCGCTATATCGGATTAGTACCTATAACATATAGTTGCCATACAATCGATTGTCAGATATAAACATTTTTGTGTATAATTTCTCCATTTAAGCTATAAAGACGTGTAGGTGAATCATTTTACGCATAATCCACAGATTTGGTCGCTACACAAATTAATAAATATCTGACCATGTAAAATTGCATTTCTCCATTCATGAAAGTTGTGAAGTATTCGGTACGATCGAAGACAGCCGCGCTTTTATTTATTTTAATGAGAAAATCTATGGAACTTTAATAGTTCTTAAAAGTTATACATACATATCTACCTATGCATATGTTATTGGTACTGGTACTGCAATGCAGCATTAAATGTAAGAATTATTAATGTATGTAAGTAGATTTAATGACTTAAAAGTTTGTTTTTTAAAGAGTAAATTTTCGTGTAAAGCAGTCGTTTTACTGGCCAAACTGACCTCTAAGCATTTACTGCATCGCATTTCGTGGCGCCTACGCATACAAATACACTGAGCCAATACAATGCCAAAATGTGTGTTAGGCAAATGCCAAGCCAAGAGTCATTGTGCCACTTACCAATAAGTAAACGGAGTCTGCCTTTCAAATGTCTACAAAATCAAGCCAAATGCGAACACTCACATACGTACATATATATGTACATACATATCTACAGATATATATACATTTGTGCATAATATATGTACCCACCAAAAAATCTAAACCTTATTTAAGAATTAAAACAGCAGATTTAAAGGCTCCCGAAATTAGGCCTGAAAATTACAAGCGTAGCAAATTTGTATGACGTAAGGCTTAAAATAAGGCTGATTTTCCTGTGTTGATATCATCAGGCCATAAGGAGTAGGTACTCTCTCTCTGAGAACACACCTTATTCCAAAGGCTTATCCGCCATGCGAAATAAGGCCTAGATAAGTAGGTAGAAAGTTAGGAACAGACAGAGTGAGTACATAACAGAAGCATCGCTGCCAGCGTACACCTTTTTTAGACCTTATCTGTCAATAATAAGCAAAACTTTTTGCAGGGTATGTAAATATAAACGTTGGTATGTATGATTGTATGTATGTCATAAGCGTAAATATTTGCGTGTTCACGCACTCGCCGTTGCAGCTGGACGAGATTTCAATTTATTATCACATCTTCCTTTTGCGCATCACACAAAAAAGATGTTGATGCTGGAATTATTGTTATTACGAGTATAAACATTAAAAAAGTCTGAAAAAGATGAAGAAAAAACAAGTAAGAGCGCAGATGTCTTCGGCCGTACCGAATATTATATCAATACCTTTCATGAATGGGGAAATGGAAAGTGACATAGTCTGATTTTTCTTTTTTAAATTTATAGTTTAGAATCTAAACTTTAGATTCTGTGGGTTATTTATGCAAAGATTTATGACAAAAAATTAGCATGTCGTTAGTAAGTGGAGAACCTCGAAATGCCTATATCTGAACAATCGGTTTTATGGCAACTACCTATATGTAATAGTGATCCGATTTGCCCGATTCCCATAAATTATCAGCGTGTCATAAAAAGACACCTACATAACGAGTTTCAATTGGATATCTTAAAAAATTGAGGGACTAGTTTGCGTTCACACAAACAGACATACGGGCAGACAGACAGATGTGGCTTAAACGACTCAGCTCATTATCCTGATCATATCGGAATATATGTATTTTGGTGGGTCTGCCACGCCTCCTTCTGGTACTTTCAAGATTTAAGCTTCGGCACAAAGTTATAATAAAGAACTCGGTTTGTTTCCAAATCCAACTTGACAAGGGATGACGGAAAATCATTCCACAATATATCATACTTCTACTAATAATAGACCTCTGCACAATACCATTTGCCTCTTTTATATTTTCGAATACTCTATGCATTGTACAATTAGTCACAGCACAATTTCAATGCAGATACGAATATAACCCATACTTTTCATTTGGAATACAAATACTATTTCTATTTGCTCTGTTGGAGCGATTAGTGTACACTATTCGCCACGATAGAATAGAACATAATAATAACCATGTTATGAAGTATTCGCCAAACCTTGTTGCTTCTTTGGTTTGTTTGTTTATTTAATGTGCATATGGCATTAAGGTGGACCAAAAAATGAAAGCCCAACAAACATGTGTTCCATTTTTTAATGATAAGGAATGTTTTTCTTGTTCATTAAGGACTTTGAAAAAAATTATGTATCATCACTGATATAAAAGGAGAAAGAAATTTGGAGGCATTTGCACGACCTCTAAATTTTAATATATTAAGGAAAAATTTTAGGTATAGATTTCCGTATTATATTCGCATGAAAATCTTTATTTCCTTCATAAAACCACCTTAATATGCCAAATAAGTTTCCTAAGTAATGCTGAAAAAATCAAAAGAATCGAAGTACTGGTTACCGAGTTATTTTAAAATATATAGAACAGTTGGAAATACGTAGATCGTAAAAATCTCTGGTTCGAAATTTATTTTAGACATATGGTTTCTTGGGCAAAAAAGCTTGAAATTACCCAAATTTTTATAATTGCGATGTGTCCCTGTTAATTTTTTTTTTGGCCCCTACCAATCGACCCGCCCTAGTGTGTATGCATATGCACACTCACACTAGCAGCGTAATTTTGCTGAACACAACGTCTGGATGTGTGTTTATGAAAATATGTATGTACATACATATATTTCGATTATATTCGAAGTATTCGCAAGTAGTGTACACTATTTGCAGAACCTTTTTAAGGTCATGTAATTGTCGCTACGAATAAGTAATTGTATTGGTTCTGTTTATGGTTGTGCTCTACTTGCGTTTATTCTAAAACGACAGAAACAAGTAGGTACTGTAATTGGACGGCCGCGCATATTTTGTTGGCCGTTTCGAATCCATTCGTGCAGCCTTCTAACTAATAATAATATAATACTAGTATCGCCGGTGCTCGAAATTCGACAATGCAATTTACTTTTTCAACTTTGTATTGGTACAAAAATTATTCCTTTTCGCGGAGGTAAGTTGTACCGCAACACTGATTTGCCCTTTTGATCACTGTCCGACGCGAAATCATGGTCAAAATCAAGGCAGATCTAGGAAGGTAGGCCCGGTGGCGAATTCAGAAATTTTCCATGTATTTTGTTATTGTAATTGGTGGAGTGTAATGTCAAAATGATATTTCGCCGTGGTTAAAATCTGAATTCGCTTGGGGCTCGTCCATTCCTATTGGCCATGATGTGAATTCGCTTTGATTTTGACATTACACTCTACCTTTGTAAATAAAAAAAGAAGTTTTTCAATTCGCCGCCGAGCCTACCTGTTAGATATGCTTGGTCAAAATTAATATTACTCAGTGCTCTCCCGCCCTCTCTCTCATTTTTCGCTTTAATGGAAAAGCAATAGCAGATATTTGGCCGCCTTGATTTTGATCTCAGCGTAAACTGGGCCAGTGCATATAAAATAGAGAGAGCGCTTTTAAATTAAAGCGACTCTTCAACTGTGTTTACGATATTTGTAAACACGTTTACGATATCTATTTCTCTTAACTAAAAACTTTATTTATTAATTATAAAGAAATTAAATAATTTATAGAAAAATTATGTGCCTATGCACTGCTCCTCACTCATACGAACACATCCATATCAGTTTTATGTGGATATGATAATGTTAAATGTGCTAAACAGCCTGGAAATTGTTTGTATGGGAAAAATGTTAGCCTATTAATATATAGATGATACAATGGCGCTATTATAAGTCTGACGAGTTTTATGGCCGAGCTTCTCTCCTAATTCGCGTTGTGCTCCTTTTGTTTTTCCTGCTAATTGGGTGGACCTACGGTTTTATGCGGCTCCGAATGGCGAATGCATTTTTTGTGAAAAGCTTTTTCATGACAGATATACACTCGGAGGGTATGCCGCCCACTGCCGAGAGGTGACCGCTGCTCTTAAAAAATCCAATAATTGGAGTTTTACTAATTAGAAAATTTTTTTGGTGTTTGCTCGGACTGGAGTTTGAACCCGAGACCTTTCGCATAGCACGCGAGCACTCTACCCACTGCACCACAGCGGAAATTATACTCCTACCCTGTCGGAAAAGCAAGCAACCAAAAAGAACCATTTAATTTTCATGAAAGGTATAATTATCAACATCATAGGTAGATAACTATGTATATGTACGGGCACTGCCGCTCGCTTGGACTTATTTCCTACAACTTGTGTTTTGTTTACATTAATTTTTCCTTGTTTGTTATTTACTTTCGTTTTTCATTATATTTATTTTAATTATGAGTTTTTCATTACCTATTTGTTTTTATTATTGTTTCTTGCTAGAGTGCTTATTTTGTTTATTATTTCCTTTGTCTTCTCTTCATATAAAAAACCTTCGTATAAACAAATTCACTTTGAGATTGACTTTTAAATGACAAACGCTTGTCAGCGCATAATTCCAACACATTATGTTTGTTTATATATCTAGGTATCCCAGTATTTGATTCCCGTGGTACTGCAGCAGCGAATTCGCTTATCTGCGTTTGGTGGCTCTTCCTTTACCATCTCCTAGCCTAGCGAATTACTCGTGAATAGGATCTAGTACATAGAATAAGTTTGTGGTCAAAATTTAACAGTTTTCAAGCCTCACTAAGCCGTGTTCTAACGGCGGCATCGAGCTGCGGATATGGCTCAGATAACAATTATGTAATTTAAGATAGATTCATTCCTTGTCAATTTGTTATCTCGATGTTTTTTTTTATTTTTTGGCAAAACTGACTGAGACCATCAGCGCAAAATATGTTGTAATCCACAACATAAATAATTTAATAAATTCTGGTCGTATAGGTAGTAAAGTTGTAAATTTTTCTATAATAATTCCTAATCCTGGATTTTAATTATGTATTTAATTTTTGATCCGCTTTTATAAAACCCAAATATTTGGTTTGCATTCCATCTTTTACTATTAAAAATTATGTTTTTGTATCGGTGTTGTCAATTCAAATAACAATGGCTTGGAGTGTTCCATTGAGATTAAAGCTATTTAAAAGGCATATTCGATATCGATTTGTCTAACGGCCAGTAATGCATAAAATTGGCAGAATATGACTGGTTAATGACGCTTTACCACTCGTTAGAGAATTACCTACTTAACGAACGGTAATATGCGAAATCGTTAACCTGTGATACTGGGACTTATATTCATATATATGTATATATGTAAGCACAAATACATACATCAATACAATACAATCCCAATAAACACAACGGATTCGCCTCGAATTCGCGGCGGATTCGCTTTCTCTGATTATATTATCGCGGCAATAGTTCGCGGCGATAGATCGGCGAATCCGAATTCGTAGGCATGTCACCTATCACTAGCGATTCGAGAATTCGTTCATTCTCGGATCGCTGGCGATTCGAATTTTTTATCATTAGCGATTCGAGAATTTTTAATTTCTCTGATCGTTGGCAATTCGAAAATTGGTTCATTAGCGATTCGATATTTTTTTATAAATGGCGTTTCGAAAAATTAGAAGTTCAGAGTTTGGTTTACTGGCAATGGGTTAAATCCGTATAAAATAATACAAAGCACTTAACATATTTTTATAAAGAAAGTTTAACTTTGATGAAATAACAAAAGCTTTTCAAATAAATTTAAGCAGTAAATAAAGTCCTCTTATTTAAACAATTTTGAATTGGTTTTTCTACATACTCGTAGCTATTTCATTATAAACTGATTTGATCTACTTTCGCGAACTCTCCTAGAATTGTGATATTCGAGTTCAGCTATAAATGTAAAATTTCAGAACTATAATAATTTTTTAGTGCAAAATAACTTAAAAAAAATAGAAAAAAAGGATATCGCGAAAATTGATTTTCTCGAATTTGCCGCGAAGTCGAGGCGAATCCGAGAAATTACATTCGAGAAAATCTGCTTTCGCGAACTCGCCTCGAATTCGCCGCGATATCATCCTCGCGTCTGTGTTTATTGGGATACAATACAATCAATACAAATCCCTCCTATAAATGTATGTACATATGTTCGCCGAAATCGAACGGAAATAAAATTGCCTTTCAATGATATCGAACTTGAGCTTATTCCAGAGACGGTAATATAGGTACATATTTATATTGTACATATATAATATGTAACATATATACATATGTATGTATGTGTGTACCTTTATCAACCATACGAACAATGACAGTAACCCAGTTGGAAAGTGCGGAATGCATTACCTTTTTCAAATATGAATTCATCAACGAATGGCAATATACGAAAACATGCATACCTATGTAAACGAAGAGGTAATTTCTCTGAACATGATTTGAAATAACTCAATTGTATTTTTGTCGCTTGAAGGTGACAGCTTAAAAAAAATAATAAAAAAAATTAAATTGGTGAAAAATATGTACATATGTACATGCATAATTCTGAAAATGTATCCCAAACGCCATTGGCGATGAAAGATACAAGAAATAGTTGTGGTCCAAACATTAGTATGAGCAACGAGAGTCCTAATATGTATAGCAACTTAAATGTATAAATATTTCATGGAATTTAGGTATGATGTCTTTTCGTATACGAAGAGGTAATGTACAGGGCAATGTATTCTTTTATATACGAAGAGGTAATGCAAAAGGTAATGTATCTTTTTATATACGAATGGGTAATGCAAAAGGTAATGTGTCGCTTTACCTAAAGCGACACATTACTTTCGTAGGACATTTGCTGTGTTAGGAATCATGCATGTTGTAATGTATAAATGATGGTAGAGATAGATTACTTTGTGCATTACCAAACATTACCCTTTCCAACTGGGAATATTATTTAAAATATTTCATTGCCACATCAAAACTCCATGAAAGGTTGAATTAATTTTTAATAATGCTGTCAAATGAAATTTATGGTGGCGTATAAATGGTTATAAATGTACTATAACAAACATATGTATGTACATATATATCGTATCGTATTCATACCTACATATAATTATTAATGACTAAATTTATTGCTAGATGAAGAGATAAATGGGCACATTAGAAAATTGCCATTCATGAATCTCGATACTTTTATGAAACTGAGAGCCGATCAGCAATTTAAAGCCCAGATTGAGTGCAATTTATCATACAAAAAACTCAATTTATAAGTTGAATATTATGAATAAATTGACCGAAAATTGAGTACAATACTGATAACGGGGTGTGTTCGGTGAGACAACGAAATATCTGTATCCGAACTAACCAGACGAGTGCGTAGTAAAATAATGGCTACGAAATAAATTGCCGGATTAATTGTATTCAAAGTCTTAACGTGCAGACATTGATGACTTATCTGTAACCTTATATAGTCATTGGTGCCCTATTGCATTTCTGTACTCGTATCGTTAACATGCAGACCAATTGGATTTTGGTTAGCAACCCTAAATCCGTAAACAGCTGACACTTGTGAAAGCAGATATAGGAAGGTGGGCGCATAAGCGAATTCAGAAACTTCTTTTTTTTTGTTTACAAAGGGAAATTATAATATCAAAATCAAAGCGAATTCGCATCATAGTAATGGGCGAGTTCCAAGCGAATTCAGATTTTAACCAAGGAGAAATATTATTTTGAGATTACAATCTACCAATTACCTACAATAACAAAATACATGGGAAATTTCTGAATTTGCCTATGTGCCTACCTTCCTAGATCTGCCTCGACAAGTGTCAGCTGTTTACGGATTTACGACACCACTAACAGCTCACATAATAATAATATAATACAATGGCGCTATTATAACTCTGACGAGATTTATGGCCGAGCTTCTCTCCCAATTCGAGTTGTGTTCCTTTTTTGTTTTTCCTACTAATTGGGTGGACCTACAGTTTTATGCCGGCTCCGAACAGCGAATGCATTTTTTGTGAGAAGCTTTTTCATGGCAGAAATACTCTCGGAGGGTATGCCGCCCACTGCCGAGAGGTGACCGCTGCTCTTAAAAAAACCAATAATTGGACTTTTACTAATTAGAAACATTTTTTTGGTGTTTGCTCGGACTGTGGTTTGAACCCGAGACCTCTGGCATAACAGGCGAGCACTCTACCCACTGCACCACAGCTCACATGGATAGCGATAAAGTGACGATAAGGTTAATGTTACTGAAATACTTATAATTCACCAATGTCTGAACCTTTAAACACAATAAAAACTTTGCCAAACTGCAAGGAAGATTTTTTGTGTTGAATATAAAAACATTTGTGACGGGAGTTTCTTTGGACTACTTCTTCATGATCCAAGCGCTCTGTCGGGGGATTATTTTGTGAGTTCTCTTTAATTTGGAGCGCACCGAAAGTGGTGGGCTAAGACATATACATATATAACTAATAATTGTGTAATTAATCATTTAATTTAACATGTGTGAACATCAAAATCAGAGATGCAATTTAAAGCTATCGCCCCAATACAGGTTTTTATAGTTTTATATTTGAATTTACGAACAAACAAAAAATTTCCTTAAATGAAATTCAACTGTGACAAATCGGGTAACATAAATTTACTTTAATATATATACATAAATACATAACCACAAGTGAATACTTATGTCATAAAAAATTTGTGTTTAACTACATATTTCCATTACATAATTTGAATAATAATAAAAAGCGTGCAAGAAAAACAACTCAGCTTAAAAATATTCTCATAATGTGCTTTACATTGTTGAGCAATTTTTGTTTGTTTATTATATCCCGCAAAAACCTTCAGATTTTTAAAAACATGCTTATGTATTATGTACCTATTTATGCACATAAAGTTTTCGTAAATTAGTTTGACCTCAAAACTGTCATTTGACATTTTCCACACAACTTTTAAACTAAGAAAACCGAAATTAAAACTATCTCAACTAATTGATGCTGGAAGAAAAACTTTGTTTCTCTCTCTTATTATCCACACACACACACACACAAACATATTTTATCTCACAAAAACAAGCTTTCCATTTTCTTCTGCCTCTTTTGTGAATTCACTGGCCACAGCTCTCAAGTTAGTTAATTAACCTTCACTTTTTGTAAGGCAAGTTAGTTGAAAGATAGATAAGTTTAGCAGTGAACTTTTTAGCAAAATGCAAAAGGCATAAGAAAACGAAAACAAAACAAGTAAGGAAGCCTAAGTTCGAGTGGAATCGAACATTAGATACTCAGCTGTATGCTTTCATTGTTTGTTTGCGTTTGTTCGATATAGGGTGTATTTTATATAAAGCGAGTGCCGCATAAAGTGGGCGTAGCCACGCCCATTTTCAACATTTTTATCAGTCATCCAACTAAGCATATGAATATTATTCTTTGTGCAAAATTTCATTCCTTTATGACTTCTAGTTACAAAGAAGTCTTGTTACAAATTCCCAAAGGGTTTTCCAGAAATATCTTTGTTAAAAAGTAGGCGTGGTCATAAACCGATTTCAATAAATTTTTGCGTGTCTATTAACACAAGTTATAAAAGTGTATAAACCAAGTTTCGTCATAATATCTCAATTATTTGTCGATTTATGGGCTCCGAAATCTCGTTGATTCCTTTGTCTGAAAAGAGGCGGTGCCACGGCCATTTTCCGAAATTTTTCTATTTTTTGGTTCCGATCTATTGTAGAACTCATGCCACAAAATTTCAATGAATTATCTTTATATTTGACAAAGATATCGCTTAAAATGTTTTTATTAGGCCACTTTATGATACCCATATATAAAAGTGGGCGTGGTCGTCAACCGATTTCTCTAAAATTTTGAACATGTATTACTACAAGTAGTGAAAGTGTATAGACCAAGTTTCTTCATAATATATCGATTATTTGTCGAGTTATGGGCTCAGAAATCTCGTATATTCCTGCTTCTAAAAGGAGGCGGTGCCACGCCCATTTTCCAAAATTTTTGTATTTTTTGTTTTACGTCCATAGTTGGACACCTTCCATAAAATTTCAATGATATATCTTTATATTTGACAGAGATATCGCTTCAAATGCTTTTATTAGGTCACTTTATAATACCCATATATAAAAGTGGGCGTGGTCGTCAACCGATTTTGGCAATTTTTCGTCCAAACATTTGCCTAAGTAAGTATATCACGCCTACCAAATTTCATCGATATATCTTCAACGGTTTCTGAGTTATGACTCATAAAACTTTCAATGTTTGCCCCTTAATAAGTGGGCGTGGCACCGCCCATTTTCCAAAATTTCACCATATTTCTTCATAAGGGCCTGAGCTCAATACGTGTGTAAAATTTTATCACTCTAGCTCTATTAGTGACTGAGATACAAAATTTCCGATTTTTACCATATAGGGGAGGTGGGCGTGGTCATGATCCGATTTCGCCCATTTTCAATACCATCCGTTCCTGTCTTGATACCAACTTACATTTCAAATTTCATCAAAATATCTCAATTTTTGCGCGAGTTATCGTGCTCACAGACGGACAGACGGACAGACGGACAGACGGACGGACATAGCTCAATCGATTTCTCTTTTCACCCTGATCATTTTGATATATATAAGTCTATATCTATCTCGATTATTTCATTCTGTTACAATCCACCGTTAGGAAATCAAAACTATAATACTCTGTGTACTAGTACAGATGAGTATAACAAAAAAAAAACAGCAAATACACAAAGTAAATTGGTAAATTTCCATGTCGAGCGATATTTAGTTACGTGGTTAATTGAGTGCATAAATGTACATACATATGTATGTGTATAACTATATGTATATAGAAAAGGACTTCAGTTTTTTATGTTTGGTAGAATTATATATATGTAGCATTGGGTCAGACACATCCAGAAACCAAAGAATATTTAAAGTTTTTTGAAAATTAAATTTTTCGATATTGAGTGCTCTTTACAAAAATTCAGTGCCTTATTTAACTAATTACAAATCCCAAGCCGTTAGTTGGATTTAAATAAAATTTTTGCACGAAGAAAGTATTCTTTGGAAAAAAGTTTAAAAAATTTTGAGTTGAAATTCTCAAAGCACACTGGTCAGCCCCCATACACAAAAGTCAGAAATGTTGGTGCTTCAAAAAGAAATTTCTCTCATGCATTTCCATGGGAAATATATTGAATTTTATAGAAAACCTCCTTCTATACGCAATAGACACCATTAAATGTTACTTTGGCTCATTTAAAGTCAACACATTTAAAAAAAAAATTTCAGGAAAAAGTTTCTGTAAATAAGTGTATTATGATTTTTGCGATATTTCAAGTTTGAGTGCTAAAACAATGCGGATAACAATGGAAACGCAAGAAAAAGGTATGTTTCATGATTTAGCGAAAGAAAACATTGAGAAAAATTTACTTTTAGCAAAATACAAGATGAAGAAATCTTGGTTTTTCTATGAGCGTAATTTTCAAGCACTAGCATTTTCATTGAAACTTTTAACAATTAAGGACCACTCTGGACCAGGTCTTATAAGCAGATTTGAGTTCTTTCAAGTCTTCTCTTAAGAAGCCTGTTTATACATTTTTCCTCTTTTTTTCCTTTTTCTTAAAATATCATATTAAATCTAACTAGTCTATAAAAAATATTGTTGCCCAAGATGCTCCTTTTACGTCTTTTTGTACATACATATTTACATCGGATGTTTTCGATAAAACTTTATTTTCAATAAAATCTGAGTAATTGGGTTTTGTCCCATTCTCCATAAATTTTTTTTTTTTGATCCCGCGAACTATTTAATTGTAACTTTGTTATTTGACATCGGATTTTTAAAATCGAAATGTCATTAGTTTAGTCTTTGAAAGCTCTATATTTCCTTCTAATGTCCTTTTGAACTATGAAGTCGTTTTCACATAGTTAAGTCACCTAACCAAGTTTTTCGTCCAAAATATCCTTTTTATTTCAGAAGAAAAAAATCGCCAAAAATAAAATATTTATCGGATCTCTCTAATATTACGCTTAAAGTCTTTGCAATTAAAGGGGCAAATTTCTAAAGGAAGAAAACTTTCCCGATTTTTACAACTTTTTATAATAACTTAATTTGAAAATCAAAATTTTTTCAAAAATCATAAAAAATCCACAAAACTTTGACTTTGACCAGCTATCGCTCAGCGAGTACTAAATCACTACAAGTTGTATGTCGTTTTAACCGTATTTGAATTGCCTTTCGAACGAGATACTGCTTACGTTTATCGCATTTGTAACTCCAGCGAAAATAATTTTTGAATGAAGTGATAACAAAAAAACACAAAATTAGCGTTATCTCAAAAACCTAACCATAAAAAAAAATTAAAAAAAATAGTTCCAAGCTCAGCAGGTCAATTCCTATCCTCCCCCAATCCTGGTTTTCCTGGTGGTATTTTTTGGTTGTGAACTAGCGTTAGTGGCGGGCGTGGATTACAACATATATGCTTTTAATTTTTCTGAAAGATGAGTCGTATAGTGGGACACCAATGTGCAAAATTTGGTTTCGGTAGGTCCATCTGTTTCCAAGAAATTGAGTTTTGTCCCACTCTCCATACAAATGAGACCAGTGTGCAATGCCTCGATTTTCGAATATGTATTATTTGTTACCAACAAAAGAATTCTTGACACTTCGTTTGATATAAAAATTAGTACTGCCAGTCAGAAAAGAAGCAAGAAATACGCGCGTTAAAAACACAGCTATGGTTGTTTTTGAAGTCTGAAGTCAACTCTAACTCCAATTTGCAAAGAGGATTAAAAAATAAAAGCGAATAAAAATTGCGTAAAAATTAAAATTATATGTGTGTCATAAATGTAGCAAATTATGTGATTCGTTTCATTTGCGACACACTCCCTCGTAAAATTTCTTAAATTTATGTGATCTACGCATATTTTTCTCATGGCTTATACAAGCTTAGAAAAACGAATTATTTCCCAATAAACACAGCGGATTCGCCTCGAATTCGCGTCGGATTCGCTTTCTCTGATTATATTATCGCGGCAATAGTTCGCGGAGACAGATCGGCGAATCCGAATTCGTAGGCATGTCACCCATCACTAGCGATTCGAGAATTTGTTCATTCTCGGATCGCTGGCGATTCGAATTTTTTATCATTAGCGATTCGAGAATTTTTAATTTCTATGATCGTTGACGATTCGAAAATTTGTTCATTAGCGATTCGAGATTTTTTTTATAAATGGCGTTTCGAAAAATTAAAAGTTCAGAATTTGGTTTACAATGGGTTAAATCCGTATAAAATAATACAAAGCATTTAAAATATTTTTATAAGAACTATAATGATTTTTTAGTGCAAAACAACTTAAAAAAATAAAAAAAAATGATATCGCGAAAATTTATTTACTCGAACTTGCCGCGAACTCGAGGCGAGTCCGAGAAATTACATTCGCGAAAATCTGCTTTCGCGAACTCGCCTCGAATTCGCCGCGATATCATCATCGCGTCTGTGTTTATAGGGACCCAATAAACACAACGGCTTCGCCTCGAATTCGCGTCGGATTCGCTTTCTCTGATTATATTATCGCGGCAATAGTTCGCGGCGATAGATCGGCGAATCCGAATTCGTAGGCGTGTCACCTATCACTAGCGATTCGAGAATTTGTTCATTCTCGGATCGCTGGCGATTCGAATTTTTTATCATTAGCGATTCGAGAATTTTTAATTTCTCTGATCGTTGGCGATTCGAGGTTTTTTATAAATGGCGTTTCGAAAAATTAAAAGTTCAGAGTTTGGTTTACTGGCAATGGGTTAAATCCGAGTTCAGGTATAAATGTAAAGTTTCAGAACTATAATGATTTTTTAGTGCAAAACAACTTAAAAGAAAATAGAAAAAAGATGATATCGCGAAAATTGATTTTCTCGAACTTGCCGCGAACTCGAGGCGAGTCCGAGAAATTACGTTCGCGAAAATATGCTTTCTCGAACTCGCCTCGAATTCGCCGCGATATCATCCTCGCGTCTGTGTTTATTGGGTTCACACACTTTTATAGCCACAAATGTATGTATGTATGTATATGTCTTTGAATGCTTACTTCATTTTTGAGTTCATATGGGAGGAATTCGACCCACAATAAGCAATTTTCTGAAAAACGAACTTAATAAGCACTAATTTATGCATTTAAGTATGAATGTAAGTATGTAATTACTATAATATGGTAGCTTGTTTTCGAAAGTAATTTTCGCTCTAAAAATAATTGAGGCGCTTTAATGGAAATTTATTTTAAACCATTTTCTCCACATCCCAACCCAATAAACACAAAAGCGAGGATGATATCGTGGCAAATTCGAGAAGAATTCGCGGAGGTGAATGTAATTTTTCGGACTCGTATCGAGTTCGAGATGGACTCGAGAAAAATCAATTATCGCAATAGCATTTATTAATTTTATTAAATCTTGCTTAACACGAAGAAATTCCCTGTTGGGCTTTAATTTACCATTTAAAACTCTACTCAAGAGATTGAAAAGCTCAGATGATATCGTGGCGAATTCGAGGTGGATTCGCAGAAGATTTTCTAGAATGTATTCGCCAATGGGCATAAATCTCGAATCGCCAACGATCCGAGAATATAAAAATGCGCGAATCGCTAATGAGGGGTGACTCGCCTGGGAATTCGGATTCCCGATCTATCGTCGCGAACTATCGCCGCGATAGATCGGCGAATCCGAATTCTTAGCCATGTCACCTATCACTAGCGATTTGAGAATTTGTTCATTCTCGGATCGCTGGCGATTCGAATTTTTTATCATTAGCGATTCGAGAATTTTGAATTTATCTGATCGTTGGCGATTCGAAAATTTGTTCATTAGCGATTCGAGACTTTTATAAATGGCGTTTCGAAAAATTAAAAGTTCAGAGTTTGGTTTACTGGCAATGGGTTAACTCCGTATAAAATAATACAAAGCACTTAAGATATTTTATAAGGAAAGTTTAACTTTCATGAAATAACAAAAGCTTTTCAAATAAATTTAAGTAAATAAAGTCCCCTTATTTAAACAATTTTGAATTGGTTTTTCTACATACTCGTATCTATTTGATTATAAACCGATTTGATCTACTTTCGCGAACTCGCCTAGAATTCGCCACTATAACATCTGCGGAACTTTGATATTCGTGTTCAGGTATAAATATAAAATTTCAGAACTATAATGATTTTCTAGTGCAAAAGAACTTAAAAAAATAGAAAAAAATGATATCGCGAAAATTGATTTTCTCGAACTTGTCGCGAACTCGAGGCGAGTCCGAGAAATTACATTCGCGAAAATCTGCTTTCGCGAACTCGCCTCGAATTCGCCGCGATATCATCGTCGCGTCTGTGTTTATTGGGATGCTTCAAATGATAGAAATCAATTTGCAGAGCTTTCCTCTATCTTCCGTTCTTAATTGACGTTTAACGGTTTATATTCTATACGCGATAGCATATCGGAGTTGAGATACATATGTATGTATGATATATCCCAGCAAGAACGGACTAACGCATTCACCAACACATACGCAAAATAATCAGCTGTCCACTAATACAACTAGTTATATAATGCATTAAACTATCCGTAGTAGGTACTAAAAAAACTCACACGTACAGAACAGTATACGTTATATTTTGTCACCAAGCCTGTAAAAACTCAAGGAGAGTTTGCAGATTTATAACGCATAGTAGGTGTAGTACTACGGATGGTTTAACGCATTATATAACATATATTGTTCTAACTGGGATAATAAGAAAAATATATGTCTTTGATCGCGAGAAGTTTTTTCTTCAGTTTATGTACGTACATAAAGGTATATGTATATAAAATTAATCCACCTAAGTATTTACTTTAGGGTCAGTGTAATCGAGGCTCTCATATTTATTTATTTACGCTCAATCGTTTCCATTTTGGTCTTTCAAGCACTATAATTTCTCTTTTTTCTTGTTTGCTTTTCTGACAGGGTAGGATTGCGATGTATTGTGGAAAGAATTTCTGTTATCCCTTGTCAAGGTAGATTTGGTTATAAACGGGATTCGGCTATGTGCTATCTCAGTATCTTGTTTCGTTCGATTTGGAAATCAGAAATGGCTTGCAAATCAAGAAAAAAATGTCTACATTTTTTATTTTTATTAATTACTGCTATTTATTTTTGAGCTTTTTCCACTTTTTCTTTTATTTAGTTTTATAATTTGTGCACATGTGAGATAAATTATCCGCATTCACTTGTACATATTCCCAGAATCCTACTAAGTTCTTAATAATGATAAATTACAGCTTTTTGGATGAACATAATCATTTTTAGTTTCGTTTGGAATACTTGTATCATTGCGCGAAAAAGGATTACTTATATTATTTGCTGAAGATTTATGGATTTTTAAGTACTTATTGTCATTTTTTGTTGGCATGTATTGTGGGATGTTTTAACGCTTCTCGTTGGGTTTTTGTTCCTGTTTTGTTGCTGCGGTAAACTAAAGTTACTGTGTTTGTATGTATGTATGTATGTATGTATGTATATATGTATGTACTTATGTACATATATACAAGTACATATTTAATTCTACATATTTACACTAAGTATTCCATCTAAGCATTTGCGTCCACGCAACCGAGCCATTATTGAAACAAATGAATGAATAAGTAAATGATTAAGAATGATTATGGCGAGTTGAAACAATTCACAAAAAGCATCAGCATCATTTGCTTGCTTATTTCGCTTAATTGTATCTATATTTTTTCTTTATTTGAAGGGAGTGACTTTGCGTGATTTAGTGTATTTTCAATTAAGCGTCTTTCTTGAGTTAATGCCAAACTTTTTGCATTTTTGTGCGTTCAAAAGTTATTGAAATTAATTGATTATCCTTGGAGTTTGTCTAACATTTTTTACGAAGCAATATCTATGTAATCGGCAGCGGTGATTGTGTACTATGGTGTAGGTAAATGTGTCGTGGAATATAGAAACCCCCCATCACCTTATAAAGAACATTGCAGACGATGCCGTAGATATACAATTTCCTGATAAAATATTTATTTCTCATGCCGATTTGAAATAGAGTTTGAATTTGTGATCGTCGCATAGAATCAATTCTTCCCAAGATTCGGATATATCATCCAAAATGGGCACCTAGGCAGCACCAAAATAAGTCTCGCAGCTTGGATACCGAATGAAATAAATGACGAGAGCAGCTTTAACATAAAGTTGTTTCCATATAAATGTATCGATCAAAATATGAACTTTGGCAAGCCTAATATATGGTGAAGGGCAGAAATGGAACGCACACTGGGGCCGAGCGTGCTCAAAATTCAGTTTTTCAATAATAAGTTTTTCAAAAAAAAAAAACCCCGTATTGTTCCCCATAAAATTCTACACTTCTGGCCCAATTTTCAGCTTTCTATCGTTTTTCAGTTGGGAGTTATCCATACACAAACATGGCAAATTTTCCAAAAAATAATTTTTTTCCAAAGTGTGAAATTTTAATGTGTATTTGAAATATTTGGTGTAAGAGAAGGATATAAAATTTTATTATTCTGCTTTTTCCATATCATTAAGTGAAGCTTACATAATCGATGAGCGTTTTTTTTTTTGGAACTAGATGTTTTAAAAAATTAATTTTTAGTATAAAACTAAACGTACCACTTTTTTTAAAATATTTTTTTTTTCAAAATGGATTTTTTTTAATTTGCGCAAAAAAGTAGCAAATGTAAAAATGCAGCAGTAAAATGTGGTCCTTTGTGACAAAGAATCCGAGTTCAGAACCAAAAGCAAAGTGCGCGTTTAAAAAAAGTGAGTTTAAAAATTTCATTCCAATTTTAGTTAAAAAAAAAACACCTATATCTGGTTGAATTTGATTCTTTTCTATCTTAAATTTAGTTGATCCATTATTTACTGGTTACTTTAATTACAAATTGTGGTTAAGGCTACTTGTCAAGCCAGGTTTCTTTAATTTAGACTTGCAAGTTGGATTATAATATGAGCTCTTTGAAGCACAAGTTGTGTTACTCCAATTTTGTTTTTTTTTTTATGTTGGGCATGAAAATGTGTGGGGAAATACGTGTTCTGCTTAAAACGCTAACGGTGAAACTCCTAATTCCCATATAAACATACTTGTGACCACAGAAAATTTTTAATATCTCGAAACAAAAAATTGGAGAAAACCATTTTTGTGTACATACATATCGTCGCTGCGCCAACAAAAAAAGCAATACGTTTTTCAGCAACTTTTCAGGAGAGCAAAAAAACCGTTTTCTGGTGATCCTAGAGAATATTTTTTCTAGTTTGAATTGTTAACTAATGATACTACACATATGTAATAGACTTATGCAATTTTTTTTTTACTTTTTTTGACCAACCACTTCGCATGAAGCATTTGCGCCGTTTTACAGCACATATCTCCTTTTACAAATTGTTTAAATTTGCTAGTGGGGGTAAGAAATCGTGAAAGATGTGTATACAATTCTTCGCTAGGGACCGATGCAATTAGCGATAGCTTGGAAATGCATTATTTAATTGACCAGTGCCCCTCCTATTTTGAAAATTGGTCACATACGCTTTTTTTAAATAATTTTTTTACACAAAAATAACCTGAAATCAAAAAACAATTATACGAAAATAGATGTATAACTGATTTTACAGAGCATTTCTACTACTGAGAGCATATAGCTGCGTTTGATAACTTCTAACCAAAGAAGGATATCAGAAAACGGGAAATGCAGAAATGTGGCTAGCGGATAGCGCTAAATAAATATGTAATAAAAAAAAAACGAAAACAAACATATAACTGAATTTGTTGGCGCAGCGACGATATGTACCTGCACCTGCATATTTCATCAATGGGTTAATAAATAGCCGCTAATGGGTTAATACAATACACATTGGCTATTTTTGTACAGACATACTAATATAATAATAATATAATACAATGGCGCTATTATGACTCTGACGAGTTTTATGGCCGAGCTTCTGTCCCAATTCGAGGTGTGCTCTTTTGTTTTTCCCAGCAATTGGGTGGACCTACAGTTTTATGCCGGCTCCGAACGGCGAATGCATTTTTTGTGAGAAGCTTTTTCATGGCAGAAATACTCTCGGAGGGTATGCCGCCCACTGCCGAGAGGTGACCGCTGCTTAAGAAACCAATAATTGGATTTTTACCAATTAGAAAATTTTTTTTGGTGTTTGCTTGGACTGGGGTTTGAACCCGAGACCTATGGCATAGCAGGCGAGCACTCTATCCACTGCACCACAACGGCCACCATACCACAGACATACTAATTTTGATTTAAATAATTTGTTTACAGATCTTAAAAAAAACTGGTCACCAATGGGTTAATTCATGACCGTTTTAATGGGTTAAGATTCCAAAGATTACTAGTTTTAGTGTAGATACAACTAATATGATTTAAATATTTTAATCTAAAGCCTGGTTTTCATTAGGTCAAATTCACTGACGTCAAATCACTGTCCTAGATGACAATATGTCATTTTGAGTCAAATGTGTTTTCATTAGGTTTCAAAAACTGACATGAAGTCGATAGAGCAGTGTGGGTCAAAGATTGCCGTCAAATTTTGGTGTCAGTTGATTGACAGTCCGTTTTCATCTCTCATATCAAACGTGAAGTAAAAGCTTTTGACAGCCGGACAGCAAGGTCAGTTTTCTCACCCGTGGTTTTCTTGTGGTGGTGCTATTTCTAGGTTGCACAACAACTTGGAAATCGTTTACTAATAACTCTTCCATTTTCTGATATTAAAATACTATTAACAAAATAAATAAATAAATAAATTTATAATACTCGCACAATCACAATCAGCTGTGCGCTCGACAAACCAGGGCCCCGGTGCAAAGGATTTTTGCGTTTGCTCCGCTTCCACAATTTTTTGCTGCTCTTATTCCCATATGACACTACGTTTTTTTTCCGGTATTCTACAAGGTTTTTTTGAGTGAAGGAGATGGTCAAATACAGTTTTGCGTTGGCGCAAGCGAGCAAGCTATATTGAAAAAACCAAACGAAATACCAACAAAATACCATCTAGGCGGTTAAAAACCAACGAGCCAGCTTGTATTTCGGTAGGTTTTTCGCATTCGGCAGGTTTTTCTGACAATTGTTTCAATTTGACAACTATAAAATAAATTACCTATATATAAAATAAAAAATATATGGAAATACAAATTTTAAATTTGCCTCTTGTAAGCTTCTGCTTTGGCCGTAAGGGGAAAGAAGAAGTCCGGAAGAAAAAGTATACTGCGCACTGGCTTCTCTTTATAACATGGAATACACAGCTACTCTGCCATCTGAGTTTCATAACTTTTATTTCAGTAATTTAAATTCAAATTTCCAAAAAAATTAATTCTTGAAATAAATATTATTTTCATTTAGTTTGAAGTTTAATGTCAATCAAATTGTTTTTGAGGGAGTTTTTGTCTCTTTTCAACCTACAGAAGAATTGTTTTTGTATTTTGACTTTCGGTGGATTTTCCACACCAAAAAAAAACAAGAAAAAAACGTAGTGTCATATAGGCATTAGCTCCCATCCTTTTTTTGCATAGGGCTCCGTTCTCGCTCCGATTTTTTCTATATTGGCTCCGCTTCAAATCGACAAGACTGTTTTAAATCAGATACGACAATTTTTAATGATGAAAAGAGACGCTCAACGCTTACCTGACATAAAGGTAAACTCGATACTATTTGGCATAATCTAGGATCACTTTAAAGCCATCTTCGGTTTTAAACCTACCTTTATTCTCTATAGCAGGCCTGCTAAACGCTCTCGTATTGAAAGTACAAAGCTCAATACATCTACAGAATTTTTATATGCATTGATTTTTTGCTCATTTAGATTTTTTTATGAATTCCAATAAAATATTAAGGGTGTTCATCTAAAGTGGTAAACTGCTGGTAAATGCGGTAAAGTGATAAAATATTAATTGTAATAAATTATCTGTCAAAATTTTTATGAAAATATATTTAAGCAAAGTTTATCACTTTACCGAACGATTTTGTTGCGTAAATTTATAAATTTCGGTAAAACTCAAGTCTGACACATTGTCAGTTTTACTTTTTCAATTTAAAAGAAGAAATTGTGGTTTCCTTCGGCATTTTTTTTTTTTGTTTATTTTATTGGGTTTTTTTATTTATTAATCAAGTTGACACTGACAAGAGTTTAAACAATTATTTACCAAGGTGGTTTCATGTAAAATGCGGATAAACTGATAAACTTTAAAAATTTATTACTTTATCACTTTAGATGAAGACCAGCTTCTACCTATAATTTGAGCTCCAGCTCCGCTCCGTGAAAAAGCCATAGCTCCTTAGCTCTTCGCTCCTTGACACGCTCCGTGGCCCTGCGAATCAGCTGTGAGCTTGACAAACGAAACAAGTTTGCCAACACGCTGGCAAATGAATTTTGCGTGTCAAATGTTGCCCAATGCGCTGGCAAACTACAATTTGAGTGTTTTCATATGGCTGTCATTTTATATGACAGCGAGTTGTCAAAACTGACTGCAAACGCATTTGACACAATATCCCAACCCGTTTTCATTTCTTTGACCATATTTGACGTCATATATGACCTAGTGAAAACCAGGCATAAGAATTAAGTGAAAAAATTTGGTTACAAATGGGTTAATGCGTGGGCGTTAAAGGGTTAAAATTCTTGGGATTTACTATTTTAGTATCGATATACCGATTCTGATTCAAGAAAATTAAACTCGAAACTAAAATAAACAAGTAAGGAAGCCTAAGTTCGAGTGGAATCGAACATTAGATACTCAGCTGTATGCTTTCATTGTTTGTTTGCGTTTGATGAAAACACGGGGTATTTTATATAAAGCGAGTGCTGCATAAAGTGGGCGTAGCCACGCCCATTTTCAACATTTTTATCAGTCATCCAACTAAGCATATGAATATTATTCTTTGTGCAAAATTTCATTCCTTTATGACTTCTAATTACAAAGATGTCACGTTACAAATTTCCAAAGGGTGTTCCAGAAATATCTTTGTGAAAAAGTAGGCGTGGTCATAAACCGATTTGAATAAATTTTTGCGTGTCTATTAGCACAAGTTATAAAGGTGTATAAACCAAGTTTCGTCTTAATGTCTCAATTATTTGTCGAGTTATGGGCTCCGAAATTTCGTATATTCCTTTGTCGAAGAAGAGGCGGTGCCACGCCCATTTTCCAAATTTTTCTATTTTTTGTTTCCGGTCTATTGTGGAACTCATGCCACAAAATTTGAATGAATTATCTTTATATTTGACAAAGATATCGCTTAAAATATTTTTATTAGGCCCCTTTATAGTTCCCATAAATAAAAGTGGGCGTGGTCGTCAACCGATTTCGCTATAATTTTGAACATATATTACCACAACTAATAAAAGTGTACACACCAAGTTTCATCATTATATTTAAATTATTTGTCGATTTATGGGCTCAGAAATCTCGTATATTCCTGCTTCTAAAAAGAGGCGGTACCACGCCCATTTTCCAAATTTTTTGTGCTTTTCGTTTTATATCCCCAGTTGGACTCCTGCCATAAAATTTCAATGATATACCTTTATATTTGACAGAGATATCGCTTAAAATGTTTTTATTAGGTCACTTTATAATACCCATATATAAAAGTGGGCGTGGTCGTTAACCGATTTTGGCAATTTTTCGTCCAAACATTTGCCTAAGTAAGTATATCACGCCTACCAAATTTCATCGATATATCTTCAACGGTTTCTGAGTTATGACATATAAAACTTTCAATGTTTGGCCCTTAATAAGTGGGCGTGGCACCGCCCATTTTTCAAAATCTCACAAAATTTCTTCATAAGGGCCTGAGCTCCACACGTGGGTGAAATTTTATCACTCTAGCTCTATTAGTGACTGAGATACAAAATTTCCGATTTTTACCATATAGGGGAGGTGGGCGTGGTCATGGTCCGATTTCGCCCATTTTCAATACCATCCGTTCCTGTCTTGATACCAACTTACATTTCAAATTTCATCAAAATATCTCAATTTTTGCGCGAGTTATCGTGCTCACAGACGGACAGACGGACAGACGGACGGACATGGCTCAATCGATTTCTCTTTTCACCCTGATCATTTTGATATATATAAGTCTATATCTATCTCGATTATTTCATTCTGTTACAATCCACCGTTATGTGATTAAAACTATAATACTCTGTGTACTAGTACAGCTGAGTATAAAAACATAGGTCACCAACGGGTTAACTCATGACCGTGAATGGGTTAAGATGCTATAGAAGCGATTCTGATGTAAAAAAGTTGATTTCAGAATTTTGAGCGTCCTCATATATATAAGTGGCCCCAGTGTGGAACGTGAGAAAGTGGCGGAGATTCAAAGAAGCATTTGTAAACATTCTTTTGTAGCACACCTGACCTGGAAGCAGCGGAAAATTTTATGAAGGGAATATTGTAATCTACTCTATGTATTACAATCGATAAAGATATATGAACACACATATGTATATCCTGAAATATTTCTATATGTATGTATGTATTCATATTTAATGTGCATGAACTCATTTAACACGCGATATAGCATGACATATCTGTTCGGCAGTGGGCGGCATACCCTCCGAGAGTATTTCTGCCATGAAAAAGCTTCTCACAAAAAATGCATTCGCCGTTCGGAGCCGGCATAAAACTGTAGGTCCACCCAATTAGTAGGAAAAACAAAAAGGAGCACACCTCGAATTGGGAGAGAAGCTCGGCCATAAAACTCGTCAGAGTTATAATAGCGCCATTGTATTATATTATTATATTATCTGTTCTGACATTCAATTAACTTAAGAGTGATATAATTTGTTATCTACTATCGCAATGGGACAGCAATCCATATTTGATTGACACAATAAATTAACTAAAAACACGAGTTGCGCATTCAGACTTAAGAGATTGACCATTATTTCTATAATATATCTGTATCTATCGGTTTATGTGGTAATTTGGTCGTGGGCAGAGCTGAGCACATTTCAACACTTTTTTTTTTGGAGCAAAGGTGGTATGTTTTATTAAATGAAATGTGTTTTTGCTGTATATTAGGGAATAATAAACTCTTGTCCACTGATGCCGGTGTTACTTCATTTTTATACCGTTCTTACTTAATTTTTACTCGTATTAAAAATTGTAGCGCTGTGGGCTAAACTCACCTTTTGTGCGCATTCATTATCCAACTTGATGAACCAGTCAATGATTAACTTTCTTTGCTCCAAAAAAGATGACAGCAAAAATCGATGATTGGCAGTAGATAGATATGTGATATATTCGCACACTTTTTTAAGTAAATTCCAAGAAAGGATATTTACACTTTTCTCGGCGGGCAATACCTACACAATATGCACTTTCATAAAACCAATTTATGTACATAAAATGCTTAGAAATTCTGATATTTTTTCACTTGAAACACTCCTTTTATATCGCACTCACTCTCTCGTACTTTATTATCTGTGGGTTAACCCGTTGATTTATTGTGGGCGTGCGTTTGTATCTTGATTTTCTTATTTCACTTTTTAAGTAATTCACTTTCTTGATCCTCGAATGTATAAATTACACACGTTTGTGTGAGATAAAACTCGTATATAACAAATTCCTTCGCACAATTTATTGTTATACGCTTTTGTTGTTGTTACCTAAAAATGTTTACTTTAATTTGTTGGCAACGAGGTTTTTGTTTTTTGTTGCTGTTTTTTGATATTTTTTCTGCTGTTCTTTGAACTTTATCTATTATATGACTTTTGTTCACTTTTTCATCTAACAGTTGCTACTTTTTCCGCGAAACTTTCATTGATATTTTTCAACTGTATTTCTTTATTTGCTATTTTTGAGCGACAGGTACTTCCTGGATAGGAAGATGCTTCACTTGTGGTTATTTCTCATTGGCCTTTTAGATCCGTGAGTTGTTTGTGTTATTTCAAAGTTGTCAAATTGACGTTTTTGTTAAGTGAATATATTTGACTGTAAATTAGACAAAAAGGAGAGTGGTTAAGGTATTAAGAAACATTTTTATAATCGCATATGCACACATGTCTACGTGTCAAATTTGAAATATTTTTGTATTTTAACAATTCTTCCGAAAATAAATAAAATTTATTAAAAGCATAAAAGTTGCACTTTGTCAGATTAGCATTGATGGGGCTATAGGTACAACTACACACTCAAATTTTTTCTGAAATATTTTAACAAGAATTTGGAAATTTCGATGCGACGAATTTTCTTCTTCGTGTGTCGTTTAAAGAGTTTTTCTACTTTATTTTAACTGAATATTGTTTCAAACAACTTGGTCATATTTTTTCCACACACACATACACACACTTACTACATTTAAAAACAATGAAACTATGCTTCAGTTACCAAACTCTGTTTTGTTTTCGAATTGTATGCAATTTTACTAAATCTTAGAAAAATTTTCGAAAATGGGCTTGAAATTTAAAATTATTTAAAATCTATAATCTACACTCAAAGAAAAAGCTTCTCTCGATCAAAGACGTATTTTTCCTTATTTTGAACATTCGTCCCAATACAAAATTTTCTTTGGTTTGAGTAAATTTTCTCAAAAATGTAAAAAAAAAACATCCAAAAAAATTCAAATAAATTCGTGCCATGCTGATTTGTATTTGAACTCAACTTATCAAAATTAAAGAAATCAAGTCTTCAAAACAAGGCCAAGTTGGGAATGCAATGGCGCTTAAGAATATTTTCTTATTTTCGTGTATGAATTTCCTTAAAACAAGTACATGAAGCCATGGTAACGCATTTAAACAACTTTATTTTATAATCCTTTTAACATGTTTTAGGGAAAATATACTCAAAGCAAAGAAAATAGTGTTCAAAATAGAGAAACAATTTCTTTGACCCCTCCATATATATATTTTTTTCTCAGTGTAGCAGTAGATATAATGCATCTTTTCGAAGAAGAGCAACTGCAACTTTTCTGAAATAATTGTGGAAATATTCTAGAAAGTGTCCTTAAATTGATTCAGAAGAGCTCTCTAACTATACCTTAACAAATCTAATAAATTATCTAATAGGTCCAAATATCAACGTCTCATTTAAATCTCATTGGAGAAGTGCATTAGATTTTTATTGGAGAGTTATGTACGTATACAGCGTTATGTTTGAGAACGCTTTGATTCTCCACTATTTCTCAAGTCGTCCTCTAATGCTAGTTATCTGAGAAAAGAGCTAGTTATCGCTGACATCTTATCTACATATTTTTGAGTAAAGGATAAAAAAGGTTCTTCTTCCAAATAAATTTCTTTAGTTTGCGTTGAAAATGAACTTTTTCTATATAACATTTCAAGAGGTGTTTTTTTTTTATATTATATATTTTTTATCATATCTGGTCCAAGCTACGTTTTTTTAATATTAAGTATTTTTTTTTATTATATTCTTAGTCACACCACAGCCAAATTTTGCTTGGTTGATTTTTCACTTTTTCATTCACTGATTAGTGCCACAGAAAGTCGTACTCCGATTAGTTATCTTTCAAGTTTTTCTGCGATTATTTGCATTAATTACACTTTTATATACATATGGCAAGTAGTTAGGTATATTTGGTGGTTTGCTTTTCGCTTCATCTGTATTTGTTTACTTTTAACCACTTATTAGATCATAAGTAGAAAGTATTCTTAAACATCCTTCGAATTATTCTGAATTAATTCGATATCCTTTAGTCCAAATAGTTTCATCGGCTTTAATAATAATTCACAATTAATTTTTATTTATGTATGTATGTAAGTAATAATTCACTTTATTTTCACTTATATTTTGTCTTGACCCTTTTTAAACTCCACGCCCTTTTGCAATGTGTGTTTTTTCATGATTGTAGCCGAATATCTATAAGTATATGTACGAGTTATACTCTACTTGCACGTGACTCACTCACTCGACGGCTTTGTCGCATGTGATGGCTTTTGTGCTAATGGCATTGTGGCTGTCGCCTGGTTGTCTGCGTATGTTTCTGTGTTTTTTGATAGTCTTTCTTTAACTTCCTCAATCCACCAGCCAACTAGTCTTACTATTGACCTGTAAAAAGTACAATCCCATTCGACGCCCTTGCTGCCTTGTGCGCTTATTTAAAAACACTTTTCTTATTCAGTAACTTTAGCTCACAAAAAAGCTTCACACAAACACACACACACACTCACACATATAAGATTTCAATATTAGCCCCGAATGCGTTAAGCAGCTTGGCGTCTGCTGGTGTGGCGAGCAAGGACAGCAGGTTGCCATTTATTTTTAGAAAATTTGAGCCAATTTCAGAAGTTATTTCCTTGCTCGCTCAGAAACACCTGTAAAATACTCACTTAAATTCACTG